>CM065124.1:1327960-1512960 GCA_033026305.1 Cirrhinus molitorella | reverse complement strand
GTGCTGACAAATATTTTTTTCAAACCTGTAATAATTTTTTCAGGATTCTTTGATGAATAACAAGTTAAAAAGAACAGCATTTATTCAAAATAGAAATCGTTTCTAACAATGTAAATCTGTGCTCTTCTTACTCATTTAACACATCCTTGCTGAATTAAAGTATTAATTTCTTTCAAAAAAACAAAGAATAAAAATATACTGACCCCAAGCTTTTGAACAGTAGTGTATATTGTTAGAAAACCTTTCTATTTTAAATAAATGCTGTTCTTTTTTACCTTTTATTGATCAAAAAATCCTGAAAAAAAAAATTCACAGGAAAATATCACATTTATTATTATTTTAAATTATTATTTTATATATGACACTGAATACCGGAGCAATCATGCTGACAATTCAACTTTAATAAATAATAAATATTTATATAAATATATAATATTTATATAAATATATAATTTCAACACTGATAATAAATCAACATATTAGAATGATTTTGACTTAAAAAAAATAACATATATATATATATATATATATATATATATATATATAAAATAATTGTGTGTTTATATATATATATATATATATATATATATATATATATATGTAAAGTTTTTTATTATTATTATTTAAAATTACTGTTTATATATATATATATATATATAACACTGAATATAACACTGGAGTAATGATGCTGAAAATTCAACTTTAATTACAAATATAAAATATACATAAATAAATAAATAAATATATATAAATATATAATTTCAACATTGATAATAAATCAGCATATCAGAATGGTTTTGACTTAAAAATTTATATATATATATATATATATATATATATGTAAAGTTTTTTATTATTATTTAAAATTATTGTTTTATATATATAACACTGAAAATAATACTGGAGTAATGATGCTGACAATTCAACTTTAATTACAAATATAAAATATACATAAATAAATAAATAATATATATAAATATATAATTTCAACATTGATAATAAATCAGCATATCAGAATGGTTTTGACTTAAAAATGTAAAAAAAAATATATATATATATATATAAAGTTTTTTATTATTATTTAAAATTATTGTTTTATATATATAACACTGAAAATAATACTGGAGTAATGATGCTGACAATTCAACTTTAATTACAGATATAAAATATAGCTGCAAGCAGCAATTACGGGGATAAGGTCATGTTTTCGATGGTACATACAAAGTTTTGCAATGCAAATGTAGCATTTGATATCATAATACTCTATTGTAGTCAATGGCAACTTCATTTTGTTCAATTATAGCGCCACCAAGAGGCACAATCCCACCTAATTTTTTTTACCTAAGTGTCCATACACATGTGTGCCAACTTTGGTGAAAATATCTCATTTAGTTTTGGTTTTACATCATAATAATATTTCACAATATTGCTTTTTTTCTGTATTTTTAAGCGTTTAAAGTCTCACTGCAGCAGCGTATAAAGCGCTTTCACGAATGTGGGAACGAGCCGCCGCTGGACTGAGATCGGCTATTGTAATTCATTTTCAGATTTGATATAATGACACTTGAGGCAAATAAAGCGGATGGCTGGATAACAGCAAACACATTTCTGGCTGGGGATCCGGAGCTGCATGAGGACGCCAGATGAAAGCAGAAAAACCTCCACGAGCTGCAGATCTGAGCACTAAAGCCACGCAAATGAAAGTATTTGAGAGCCTGAGGCTGCAGATCTGCACATGATTTCACTTCATCTGCCATGAGACTTCATCATAACACTCTTACAATCATTAGCGCCATCAAAAAGAGCCTTCACTCTTAGAAATGATAAAATAACATCATATTATTGAAGGCTGTTTAAGGTAATTGTAATTAAAAAGGCAAGCGCTCTGTATTTCTGCAATTGTGAGATATTGTGAGATATAAACTGAGAATTTTAATTATGTATCTCACATTTTTGACTTTTTTTCCTGAGTTTATATAGTATCTCACAATTCCCCACAGAATAAGACAAAAAAGGAAAGAATTATGCGATTTCTTAAACTCAGCTTTCAGTAAATTTAACTTTTAGAAAATTGCAGGTTTATATCTCATGATTCTAGGTTTCTGACTTTAATAAAAAAAGAAAAAAGAAAAAAAAAACTTGAATAATAAAAAAGTAATTGCAATTTTTTACCCCCTAAGAATTTGGACTTTTTTCTTGCAATATTCAGTATTGAACTATTTAGATTCGACCATTCAGACCCCAGACCTTTTTATCAAAATATTAAAACATTTTAAGAATTGCAAGAAAAGGGTCCAAATTATGATGAAAAAATAAGTTACCTTTTTTTTTTTTTTTTTTTAAATCATCCTATGTCAGAAACAAGACTTTGCAACTTAAAAAAAAAAAAAAAAAAGAATATATATATATATATATATATATATATATGGGGGAAAAAAAAAATAAAATCCCTAATAACTTTTTTTTTGCTAGCAGTTTTGAAAAAATGGACGAAAAAACTCCAATTCAGACTTTTTTCCTCACAATTTAAAAAAAAAAAAATTCTCATAATTGTAAGAAAAAAACAAAAGGCAAAAGGCAAAAACAGGTACATTTAGTTTTCATTTAAAGAAAGAAAATAATATATATATATATATATATATATATATATATATATACTTTTTTTTTTTTTTTTTTTTTGGGTGGAAATAAGATTCCTATGGAAGTTTTTTTTATGCCACATAATTTTTATGCCGCAGGAAAATTAAATTAAAATAAATAAAAAATAAAAAAAAAAAACCCTGCAACTTTTCCCCTCATAATTTGGACTTTTTTTTCTTGCAATTCCAAATTTATATCCAACAATTCAGACTTTTTCCTCACAATTAAAAAAAAAAAATCTCAAAATTGCGAGACAAAACGTTCAAATTACAAGAGCGAAAAGAGTCATTTAACATTTTTAAAATGTATTTATTTATGTATTTTTTAAAATAATCCTATAGTGGAAATTTTTTCCCCTCATAATTTGGACTTCTTTCCTTGCAATTCTGAAATATGAAAAATTCTCAGAGTTGCAAGAAAAAAGTCCAAATTCTGAGGGTAACAATGTCACAATTATCCATTTGGTGGATTTATTATTATTATTATTATTATTATCATTAATATAAGCTTCCATATATTAATAATAATAATAATAATAATAACAACAACAACAATAAATATTTATAAAATAATAAATGATATTAATTTTGGGGTTCCCCAAAGAACCTTTCAGTGATCAGTTCTTCAAAGAACCTTTTTTTCTGACTATAAAGAACATAAAAAGAACACTAAGGTGTATTTTTCCACTGTAAATAAGTGTTTAGTGTTTCCATGGATGTTAACAGTTCTTGATGGAAGCGTCAGTGGCAATGAGAAAGCTTTATTTGTAAGAGTGTTTGGCTGCGTTTATTTTTACGGATCATAACACAACACTATGTGTTCTCCAGGGAAACTCCAGCTGGGAACATTAGTAACGCTCCACTGCTTCTCTCATATTAAACTCTCTCTCTCTCTCTCTCTCTCTCTCTCCACAGCAGCAGCAGCATGAGAATATGAGCAGCGTTTGCACCTGTGTGCAGATCAGCTCATGTTTGCACACACTGACAGTAAAGAACATGATGATTACAACACTCTCTGATCCTCATAAAACCTCGATGATGCTTTAACAACTGAAAAACATATACACTACTTCCTCAGAAGTCTCTTCTGCTTTCCAGCGCTGCATTTATTTGCTCAGAAACACTGTAAAACCACTGAAATAGTATTACAATTTAACATTATTACAGGGCATTGTTTAGACTTTTTAATTTTAATTCAATGTAATTCAGATTTTTTCCTTGCAATTCTCAGATATAAAAAAGTCAGAAGTGTGAGATAAACAGAATTAAAATTTTATATCTCACATTTCTGACTTTTATAAAGTTTATACAGTATCTCGCAATTGACTTTTTAAAAAATATATATTTATTATAAGAATTCTTATTTTTATTATTATTATAATATTCAAGTATTATATTATATATAATAATTTATATATATAATAATGTGGTGCTTTTTACACCACAGGATAAAAAAGAAAAAAACTGAGTAATAAAAAGCTTATTATTATCTATTATTATTATTATTATTATTATTATTATTATTATATTAAATTACATGGAAGCTTTTTTTATGCCATGCGATTAAAATAAAATAAAATAAAATAAAATAAAAATATATATTTATTATAAGAATTCTTATTTTTATTATTATTATAATATTCAAGTATTATATTATAATAATAATTTATATATATAATAATGTGGTGCGTTTTACACCACAGGATAAAAAAGAAAAAAACTGAGTAATAAAAAGCTTATTATTATTATTATTATTATTATTATTATTATTATTATTATTATTATTATTATTATTATATTAAATTACATGGAAGCTTTTTTTATGCCATGGGATTAAAATAAAATAAAATAAAATAAAAAATATATATATTAATTATAAGAATTCTTATTTTTATTATTATTATATTCAATTACACCACAGGATAAAAAAGTAAAAAACTGAGTAATAAAAAGCTTATTATTATTATTATTTATTATTATTATTATTATTATTATTATTATTATATTAAATTACATGGAAGCTTTTTTATGCCAAGGGATTAAAATAAAATAAAATAAAATAAAATAAAATAAAATAAAATAAAATAAAATAAATATATATTTATTATTAGAATTCTTATTTTTATTATTATTATATTTAAATACACCACAGGATAAAAAAGAAAAAAAAACTGAGTAATAAAAAGCTAATTGCAATTATTTTACCTAACAATTTGGACTTTGTTCTTGCAATTGAGTTAATTATAATTATGATTATATTAAATTATATAGAAGCTTTTTTATGCCACAGGATCAAATAAAATAAATGTAAAATTAATTTTCCCCTCATAATTTGGACTTTTTTCTTGCAATATTTTCTTTAGGTTCAATAATTCAGACCTTTTTCTAAAAAAAAAAAAAAAAAAAAAAATCTAAGAATTGCAAGAAAAAAAGTTCAAATTTGGAATTGATGTTTTTTTTTTGTTTTGTTTTGTTTTTTAAATCATGTCAGAAACAAGACTTTCCAAAAAAAAAAAACTTGAATAAATATCTATATTATATGGAATTAAATTTATTCCACAGGAAAATAAAATAACAAAAGCTCACTGTAAGTTTTTTCCTGTCAGAATTTGGACTTTTTTCTTGAAATTCTGAGTTTATATTCAACAACTTTCAACGACTTTTTTTCAAAATGTTGAAAAAGTCTTAGAACTGCAAGAAGGAAGTCCAAATTAAATTTGAACAGATATTCACATAGAAAACAGCTGTTTGAAATTCTAATAATATTTCAGAATTTAGCTGATTTTACAGCATTTTTCAAATAAATGCAGCCTTGGTGAGCAGACTTTTTTGTTATAAATCATCCTATTAGTAGAATTGTTATTATATTAAATTACATGGAAGCCTTTTTTATGCCACAGGATAAAAAAAAAAAAGCTAATTGCAACTTTTTTCCCTCATAATTTGGACTTTTTGTCTTTGCAATTCTGAGTTTATATCCAACAATTCAGACTTATTTCTCACAATTTAGAAAAATTCTGAGGGGGAGTATTTTTAAATAACTTTTTTTTAAATCATTCTGTGGCAGAAAAAAGACTTTCCGACATTTAAAAAAAATAAATAAAAATAATAATAATAATAATAATAATAATTGTTCTTCTTCTTCTTCTTCTTCTTCTTCTTATTATTATTATTATATTAAATTACATGGAAGATTTTATGCCACAGGATAAAAAAAAAAATAAATAAAATAAAATAAAATAAAATAAAATAAAATAAAATAAAATAAAATAAAATAAAATAAAATAAAAATAAAAGCTACTTGCAAGTTTTTCCCCCTCAATTTGGACTTTTATTTTTGGAGTTTATATCCAAAAATTCAGACTTTTTTCTCACAACTTCTTTCAAACTCCAAACTCCAAACTAAACCCTAGTGCAAATAGTTTATTTGTTCCTGAAGCCTCCTGAACTATCTAACTAACTAACTAAAATAATAAACTAAAATAAACTAAACTAAAATAAACTAAAATAAAATAAAAGCTAATTGTATATATTTTTTCCTTCATAATTTGGACTTTTTCCTTGCAATTCTGAGTTTATATCCAACAATTCAGACTTATTTCTCACAATTTAGAAAAATTCTGAGGGGGAGTATTTTTAAATAACTTTTTTTTAATCATTCTGTGGCAGAAAAAAGACTTTCCGACATTTAAAAAAATAAATAATAATAATAATAATAATTGTTGTTGTTGTTGATAAAATAAAATAAAATAAAATAAAATAAAATAAAATAAAATAAAATAAAATAAAATAAAATAAAATAAATAAAATAAAATAAAATAAAATAAAATAAAATAAAATAAAATAAAACCTACTTGCAATTTTTTCCCCCTCAATTTGGACTTTTATTTTTGGAGTTTATATCCAACAATTCAGACTTTTTTCTCACAACTTCTTTCAAACTCCAAACTAAACCCTAGTGCAAATAGTTTATTTGTTCCTGAAGCTCCTGAACTATGCCACAGGATAAATAAAATAAAATAATAAACTAAACTAAACTAAAATAAAAGCTAATTGTATATATTTTTTCCTTCATAATTTGGACTTTTTCCTTGCAATTCTGAGTTTATATCCAACAATTCAGACTTTTTTTTTTCTCAAAATGTTGAAAAAGCCTCAGAATTGCAAGAAGGAAGTCCAAATTAAGAGGGGGAAAAAAAAGTTTATATCCAACAATTCAGACTTTTAAACTCCAAACTTTTAAAGCGCAAGTGTAAATGTCCTTCATTGGTTCCTGAAGCCTCCTGAAATACTAGAACGTCACTAAAACAACTTACGGATTTAATGTTGTTCAGTGGGATCAATGAATGGCCTTTTTTCTCACACTAATTCATGGCAAATCACAAGCGATTTTATCCTTCCGTTGTTCCTGCCGAAGCCAAACGTCTCTACTGTATCTCAATCAAAGCGTCCGCAGCGCTCCGGAGAGCCGAACATTTCCAGCTGGCCGGAGCCCAAGGGTGAGGTAAGATCTCTGGGCCGCCTGACAAACACACAGCGCTCCGGATAACCTCCGCAACATCGCTCCATCGCAAAGCGTTTTACCACTCGGCTTCGTCTGCGCCGTTTCTTCCGGACGGCCGCTTTAACTGCCCTCTCGTTAATTCTCATTATATATACAAGTTTATGAGCTTGTAGACGTTTTAATGGAGGCATGATTCAATGGAGGAAAGGGGTTTGATGTGGATAAGAATAGATTACAGCGCATGCATTTAGACCAGGATCATGGCTACGGTTTGGACGTTTGGTGCCTATACTTTTTTACATTTAATATTTATTATTGCCAGATTTTAGATCATTTCAGCCAGTTTACAGACACTAGTCTAAAGTTTTTAGGATCAGTAAGATTTTTTTGTTTTTAAAGACGTTTCTTATGCTCATCAAGGCTGTGTTCATTTGATTAAAAATACTGAAAAATATGTAATATTGTGAAATATTATTATGATGTAAATCAATGTTTTTCTATATTAATATATATTAAAATTTCATTTATATCTGTAATTAAAGTTTCATTTTCAGCATCCATTACTGCAGTCTTCAGTGTCACATGATCCTTCAGAAATCATTCTAATCATTTATTTAATAATTTATAAAAATAAATAAATAAATAAATAAATAAATTTCTGTCCCCAAATGTTTGAACTGTAATGTTTATTGTTACAATTGGTTTATGTTTTAAATAAATGCTGTTCTTTTTAATGTTTTATTCATCAAAGAATCCTGAAAAACATACCTCAAATTATGAATTTATCATAGCAAAAACAAGACTTTCCAACTTAAAAATAAATAAATAAATAAATAAATAAATAAATTATATATGTATATATATATATATATATATATATATATATATTATAATAATTATATTAAATTATATGGAAGCTTTTTATACCACAGGAAAAACTAAACTAAACTAAACTAAAATAAAAAAAAAAACTTTTGTAAAAAAGTATTTACTATCACTTTTTTTGTCAGTTTAACACATCCTTGCTGAACAAAAGTAATAATTTATAAAAAAAAAAAAAAAAAAATATATATATATATATATATATATATATATATATATATATATATATGTATTTTAATCATTATATTAAATTATATGGAAGCTTTTTATACCACAGGAAAAACTAAACTAAACTAAAATAAAAAAATCTTTTGTAAAAATAAATATTTACTATCTCTTTTTTGTCAGTTTAACACATCCTTGCTGAACAAAAGTAATAATTTCTAAAAAAAAAAAAGAAAGAAAAAATTACTGACCCCAAACGTTTGAACTGTAATGTTTATTGTTACAATTGATTTCTGTTTTAAATAAATGCTGTTCTTTTTAATGTTTTATTCCTCAAAGAATCCTGAAATTATGAATTTACTTTTTTTTAATCATAGCAGAAACAAGACTTTTCAACTTAAAAAAAAAATATATATATATATATATATATATATATATATAAAATTATATGGAAGCTTTTTATACCACAGGAAAAACTAAACTAAACTAAAATTAAAAAAAACTTTTGTAAAAAAGTATTTACTATCACTTTTTTTGTCAGTTTAACACATCCTTGCTGAACAAAAGTAATAATTTATTAAAAAAAAGAAAGAAAAAAATTACTGACCCCAAACGTTTGAACTGTAATGTTTATTGTTACAACAGATTTTTTATTATTATTAATAATTATTATTTTTATTAATATTATATTATTCTTTTTTTTATTACTATTTTAAATAAATGCTGTTCTTTTTAACATTTTATTCATCAAAGAATCCTGAAAAACATCACAGGAATGTAGTAATGATGCTGAAAATTCAGCTTTTCATCACAGGAATAAATTTTATTTTAAAGTATATTAAAATAGAAAACCATTATTTTAAATTGCAATAACATTTCACAATATTACAGTTTTTCTTCCGTAAATAAACACAGCATTAATGAGTAGAAAAGACTTATTTTAAAAAGGTTAAAAATCTAACGTTTTAACAGCAGTGTATATACATAAAAAAAACTTAATTCAATTATTGAATGGGTTTTCATGTCATCTTAAAAAGGTCATATCACACTGTTTTTTTTTTACATTTAATATACATTTTTCACAGATAATGTTATATAATTTTAGCTAATTTACTGTGCCAAAAGCAATATTTTTATTGAACCTAATTACTTAATTGTCTATTTGAAACTGAATAATTACAAGTTAAGTTCAGTTTATCATCTTTTTTTAAACATTTATTTATTTATTTATTCTAGACAATTATATAATTGTATTTATTTATTCTAGATAATTCTAGATCATTTTAGTCAATTAACAGACATTATGTAATTAATATAAAGTGCAAAAATGACATCAAAATTAATTCCTGGAGGCAAATATTGACACTTAATAAGAAAATGTTCATTTCTAAAATAAAACTATATACAAGCTAAACTTAATTAACTCTTTCAAACTAATTATGTCATCTTAAGGGGGTCAGATCAGGATTTTTTTTTACATTTAATATTTATTTTTCACAGATAATGTTATATAATTTTAGCTAATTTTTCTGTGCCAAAAGCAATATTTTTATGTTAATATCTGTTGAACTTAATTATTTAATTGGCTGTTTGAAACTGAATAATTAAGAGTTAATGAAGTTCTGTTCATCATATATATTTTTTAACATTTATTTATTTATTTTAGACAATTCTATAACATTTGAGTCAATTAACAGACATTATGTAGTCAATATAAAGTGCAAAAATGACACTGAAATTAATTCCTGGAGTCAAATATTGACACTTAATATAATCTAACATAAAACTATATACAAACTGGATAATTATGTCATCTTAAGGGGGTCAGATCAGGCTTTTTTGTTTTGTTTTTACATTTATTATTAATTTTTTATGGATAATGTTCAAAAATGTTCTGTCTCAAAAACAATATTTTTCAGTTAGTATCTGGTGAACCTAATCACTTAACTGGTTTGAAACCAGATAATTAAGAGATAATTAAGTTCTGTTTATCATATATATTTTTTTTACATTTATTTATCTATTTTAGACAATTTTATAAAATTTTAGTCAATTAACAGACATTATGTAGTTAATATGAAGTGCAAAAATTACACCAAAATTAATTCCTGGAGGCAAATATTGACACTCAATTCATTTCTAACATTTAACTATATACATAAAGCTAAATTTAACTCTTTCAAACTGGGTAATTTAATAAAAGGGGTCAGATCAGGATTTTATTTTATTTATTTTAATTTTTTTTACATTTATTACTTATTTTTTATGGATAGCGTTATATAATTTTAGCCAGTTTTCTGTGCCAAAAATAATATTTTTAAGTTAATATCTGATGAACCTAATCACTTAACTGGTTTGAAACCAGATAATTAAGAGTTAATCAAGTTCAGTTTATCATATTTATTTATTCTAGACAATTCTATAAAATTGTATTCAATTAACAGACATTATGTAATTAATATAAAAGGCAAAAATGACACCAGAATTCATTCCTGAAGGCAAATATTGACACTTAATCGTCTCTTAATAATAAGAAAATATTTATTTCTAACATAATAACTATATCACTATATTTTTTACATTTATTATTATTTTTCACAGATAACTTTATATAGTTTTCTTAATAATAAGAAAATATTTATTTCTAACATAATAACTATATCACTATATTTTTTACGTTTATAATTATTTTTCACAGATAACTTTATATAGTTTTCTTAATAATAAGAAAATATTTATTCCTAACATAACTATATCACTATATTTTTTTTACATTTATTATTATTTTTCACAGATAACTTTATACAGTTTTCTTAATAATAAGAAAATATTTATTCCTAACATAACTATATCACTATATTTTTTACATTTATTATTATTTTTCACAGATAACTTTATATAGTTTTCTTAATAATAAGAAAATATTTATTCCTAACATAACTATATCACTATATTTTTTTTACATTTATTATTATTTTTCACAGATAACTTTATACAGTTTTCTTAATAATAAGAAAATATTTATTCCTAACATAACTATATCACTATATTTTTTTACATTTATTATTATTTTTCACAGATAACTTTATATAGTTTTCTTAATAATAAGAAAATATTTATTCCTAACATAACTATATCACTATATTTTTTTACATTTATTATTATTTTTCACAGATAACTTTATATAGTTTTCTTAATAATAAGAAAATATTTATTCCTAACATAACTATATCACTATATTTTTTTTACATTTATTATTATTTTTCACAGATAACTTTATATAGTTTTCTTAATAAGAAAATATTTATTTCTAACATAATAACTATATCACACAATTTTTTACATTTATTATTATTTTTCACAGATAACTTTATATAGTTTTCTTAATAATAAGAAAATATTTATTCCTAACATAACTATATCACTATATTTTTTTACATTTATTATTATTTTTCACAGATAACTTTATACAGTTTTCTTAATAATAAGAAAATATTTATTCCTAACATAACTATATCACTATATTTTTTTTACATTTATTATTATTTTTCACAGATAACTTTATATAGTTTTCTTAATAAGAAAATATTTATTTCTAACATAATAACTATATCACACAATTTTTTACATTTATTATTATTTTTCACAGATAACTTTATATAGTTTTCTTAATAATAAGAAAATATTTATTCCTAACATAACTATATCACTATATTTTTTTTACATTTATTATTATTTTTCACAGATAACTTTATATAGTTTTCTTAATAATAAGAAAATATTTATTCCTAACATAACTATATCACTATATTTTTTTACATTTATTATTATTTTTCACAGATAACTTTATATAGTTTTCTTAATAATAAGAAAATATTTATTCCTAACATAACTATATCACTATATTTTTTTACATTTATTATTATTTTTCACAGATAACTTTATACAGTTTTCTTAATAATAAGAAAATATTTATTCCTAACATAACTATATCACTATATTTTTTTACATTTATTATTATTTTTCACAGATAACTTTATATAGTTTTCTTAATAATAAGAAAATATTTATTCCTAACATAACTATATCACTATATTTTTTTACATTTATTATTATTTTTCACAGATAACTTTATATAGTTTTCTTAATAATAAGAAAATATTTATTTCTAACATAATAACTATATCACTATTTTTTACGTTTATTATTATTTTTCACAGATAACTTTATATAGTTTTCTTAATAATAAGAAAATATTTATTTCTAACATAATAACTATATCACTATATTTTTTACATTTATTATTATTTTTCACAGATAACTTTATACAGTTTTCTTAATAAGAAGAAAATATTTATTCCTAACATAATAACTATATCACTATATTTTTTTTACATTTATTATTATTTTTCACAGATAACTTTATACAGTTTTCTTAATAAGAAGAAAATATTTATTTCTAACATAATAACTATATCACTATTTTTTACGTTTATTATTATTTTTCACAGATAACTTTATACAGTTTTCTTAATAAGAAGAAAATATTTATTTCTAACATAACTATATCACTATATTTTTTACATTCATTATTATTTTTCACAGATAACTTTATACAGTTTTAGCCATTTTTTTGTGCCAAAAACAATATTTTTTATGACAATTTCCACTGCTGTTTAATAGCATCTATCCTATTTCCTCTAAATTGTCTCACAGTTTCAGGATAAACTGAGTTTCTGACCAAACAATAGATGTAAATGTGTAAATGTTTGTTGTATTGCTCATTTGTGAGTCACTTTGGATAAAAGCGTCTGCGAAATTAATAAACGCAAGTTCAAAACAATTTTTGTCTGCAGTTTAAATGCATTAAAGGAAGAGTCCATTTAACATTGATACTGTATGAACCTTGTGGAACACAAAAAGCAATATATTTTACAGATCTGACATCGGGCCCCACTGACTTTCATTACATGGACACAAAAGGCTGAGTAAATCACTTTTGAGTGACCTGTCTCTTTAAGATGTTCTGCTCAGTATCTGATGAAGTGTGCTTCTGGACTCAGATAACGTTCACTACGAGCTCGATGCTGTTTAACGTCTAACAAACTCCACGTGAGCGTGCCGTTGTGGCTCGTCTTTGACCCGATCCTGAGGTTTTTCCCCCTATAAATTTACAGCAGGCTCTAATCTGGCCTGACGGCGGGGTTTTACGGCTGCTGGGAAAGGCTGCTATAATGCGCCACTTAATTGAACGTTAGATGCTCTTAAACACACTGGAGAGAATCAAGCGCGCATGAAAATATCTTTTTTATCTCCGGGGCTCCGTTTGAAGCGGCTGCCAAATGTTTCCAGCTGATGAAACGGGTCAAACGCAGTCCAGCGAGACTTTATGCGATCTTCAGATCTTGTGTTATTATATTCTTACTAGAACAATCTGCGTTCTTCTGTTCATCCCACTCGATCTAACAAGGTCAGAAATGAACCAGAAGTGACAAAAATGCACCTTATGTTCACTATTTTACCTTTTACAGCTGTTATATAACATTTCAAATGTGACCCTGGACTACAAACCAGTCTTAAATAGCAATTGAAAAAAAATACATATGGGTTAAAATGATAGATTTTTCTTTTATGCCAAAAAACATTAGGATATTAAGTAAAAATCATGTTGCATGAACATATTTTGTAAATTTCCTACTGTAAATATGTCAAAACTTAATTTTTTGATTAGTAATATGCATTGCTAAGAGCTTCATTTGAACAACTTTAAAGGTGATTTTCTCAATATTCAGATTTTTTTTTATTTCAAATAGTTGTTTCTTGGCCAATAATATTAAAATTCACATCCTAACAAACCATACATCAATGGAAAAACTATTTGTCCAGCTTTCAGATGATGTATAAATCTCAATTTCCAAAAAAATGTACCATTATGACTGGTTTTGTGGTCCAGGATCATAAATTGTATAACATTTTTTGTCATTTTTTTAGACTTTACTGCCTCTAGAGACATGAAAATGACATGGTTATAATTAAGATTTAATCACTTAAAGTCCATTAAACAGCTGCAATAGCCAAAAATATTGTATGGGTTAAAATGATAGATTTTTCTTTCATGCCAAAAATCATTAGGATATTAAGTAAAAATCATGTTGCATGAACATATTTTGTAGATTTCCTACCGCAAATATGTCAAAACTTAATTTTTAATTAGCAATATGCATTGCTAAGAATTTAATTTGGATAACTTTAAAGGTGATTTTATCAATATGTAATTTTTTTTAATAATTTTTTATATTACAGATTAAAAAAAAAAAGTTGTATCTGTTCAAATTCACATCCTAACAAACCATACATCAATGGAAAGACTATTTATCCAGCTTTCAGATGATGTATAAATCTCAATTTCCAAAAAATATACCTTTTTGTGGTCCAGGGTCCTATATTTTATAACATTTTTGTCTATATTTTTAGACTTTATTGCCTCCAGGGACATAAAAATGACTCTTAAAATCAATCCCAGGTGGCGAATATTGCAAATTAATAATAAATGTTAATTTCTGACATGGTTACAATTAAGATTTAATCACTTAAAGTCCATTAAACTAAACTTAATTCACTTTCCACAGAATCTGCATTGTTTTATTAAAGCTGACAAGTGTTTTGACAAATGTTTCAGCTCTGCTGCTGTTGATTTTCACTGCAGATCAAACTCCATTACAGTTTTTAAACAAACAACCCATTCTGATTCATTAACATGAAGTCTGATCTCTTCTATTTCAATTAGATAAAACATTCAAAAGCTGCTGAATTGAGATTGTCAACCTTGATTTTAAAGGTAAAGCACATTTTGAATAAGTTTAAGTGACAATACAACTTGTTTAAAGTTAAAATTGTCACCTTTATTCTTTGGAAAAAGATTAAAAATAACTCTGATGCCTTTGGTTGTAGCCTATTCAGAATTTTGACTGACAGACTGTACGACATTATTTTTCTTGGTGTTTTGTATATTTTATACCACAAACCTGTCTTAAGCAGCAATAGCCAAAATATTGTATGGGTTAAAATGATAGATTTTTTTTTTGTTGTTAAAAATCATTAGGATATTAAGTAAAAATCATGTTGCATGAACACATTTTGTAAATTTCCTACTGTAAATATGTCAAAACTTAATTTTTGATTAGCAATATGCATTGCTTAGAACTTCATTTGAACAACTTTAAAGGTGATTTTCTTAATATTTAGATTTTTTTTTATTTCAAATAGTTGTTTCTTGGCCAAAAATATTTAAATTCACATCCTAACAAACCATACATCAATGGAAAAACTATTTGTCCAGCTTTCAGATGATGTATAAATCTCAATTTCCAAAAAATGCACCCTTATGACTGGTTTTGTGGTCCAGGGTCATATATTTTATAACATTTTTGTCTAGATTTTTAGACTTTATTGCCTCCAGAGACATGAAAATGACTCTTAAAATCAATCACAGGTGGCAAATATTGCAAATTAATAAGAAATGGTAATTTCTGACATGGTTATAATTAAGATTTAATCACTTAAAGTCCATTAAACATTGTATGGGTTAAAATGATTTCTTTTATGCCAAAAATCATTAGGATATTAAGTAAAAATCATGTTGCATGAACATATTTTGTAAATTTCCTACCGTAAATGTGTCAAAACTTAATTTTTGAGTAGTAATATGCATTGCTAAGAACTGCATTTGGACAACTTTAAAAGTGATTTCATCAATATTTACATTTTTTAAATATTTTTTTATGTTACAGATTAAAAAAAAAAAGTTGTATCTCTTCAAATTCACATCCTAACAAACCATACATCAATGGAAAGCCTGTTTATCCAACTTTCAGATGATGTATAAATCTCAATTTCCAAAGAATTTACCTTTTTTTGACACTAATATGTGAAAATATTGCACACTTAATAAGGAATATTAATTTAATAAATTATTTAATCACTTAAAGTCCATTAAACTAAACTTAATTCACTTTCTACAGAATCTGCATTGTTTTATTAAAGCTGACAAGTGTTTTGACAAACAAACAACCCATTCTGATTCTAATTCAAGATTTTCAGCCTTGATTTTAAAGGTAAAGCACATTTGGAATAAGTTTAAGTGACAATACAACTTATTTACAGTAAAAATTGTCACCTTTATTCTTTGGAAACATTAAAAATAACCCCGATGCCTTTGGTTGTATTCAGTATTTTGACTGACAGATTGTACGACGACCTTTTTGTTGGTGTTTTTACTTCATATTATCATGCTATTTATATTCTGTTCTCAAACTCATAGCATTTTCACATTTTTAATTAAATCTTTAACACTAAAAAGTAGTTTCTAGCAAGTTAGATGAATGAAAACACTCACCAAACGCCATCATCATCATCATCATCATCATCGTCGTCGTCTGTACACACACAGCCATTATTATTCCCGCAAAACGCAAGCGATTTTCCTCTCAGTATCTCCCTTCCTCAGAGTAACCACAAATGAAGTTTCTCTTTTATCCAGAACTTTAAGAATGAAGTCCGCGAACATCCATCCGACCCGCAGCGCGCTGCGCGCACACGCACTGGAGACGCGCACGACGCGCGAGGAGACACATCTGAAACAGTCGCGCTCCAGCGATACATATAAGAGCAGGAGTTACTGCTCCCACAGGAGATCATGGATCAATCCGCGGAAAACCATGACGGAGATCTCAGGAGAATCGAGCGCCGAGCCTCACTGGAGAAATATGAGAGAGAGAGAGAGAGAGAGAGAGAGAGAGAGAGAGAGAGAGAGAGAGAGAGAGAGAGAGAGAGGAGGGTCGAAGAGGTTTGGACTCGGAGCTGATTTCCATTAGGGATCTCAAATCCAGACCACATCAAACAAAAACTGATCTCAGGACGATTAAAGTTCCTCCTGTTCGAGCCTGCATGGTATTTTATGGATTTTATGGAGGACATTTACTTTTTTTTCTGTGATTACTAATTGTAATCCGTTACTGATTCCAAATTACATTATGTTACATTACTCATTTTAGGACTACTTCTGTACTACTTCTACTTTCATTTTAAGAGTTACTTTTAGATTTTATACTTTTGAGCTAACTCGTTTTTCACATTGCTTTAAATAGGATAATCTTTCCCATATTGACATAAAAATACAAGAAAATGTAAGAAAATATATTCCATTTGTTGTTATTAATAACATGAAGTGCATTAAACCAAAGTCTTTCCACTCAGCGGCCATCTTTGAAACGCCTCGGGCATGCAAGTGCAGCTCCTATCCTTTTGAATGGTGAAACATCAAATTCTCCAAAAATCTGATGAGAACTGCCTCATAAATATGGTTCCTTGTGCTTTAATAGCATTAAAAACGCTTATTTGTCAGGCTAGATCAGTCAGTGCGCATGCGCATTACTGAGCGCACGTCTTAGAACGCCACTGTTTCTATAGCAACCGGGACTTCTAACAGCAGCAGGGTTGCCAGGTTTTCACAACAAAACCCGCCCAATTGCTACTCAAAACAAGCCCAAAACTAGACCAATGGCGTTTTGAGGGGGTCCCCGTTAAAAATCACATTCTGGGGGATAGAATACAAGTTTTTGGTTGGGATTCCCCCTGGTAAATCATCTCAGGGGCTAAATATGACGTTATTGGGTTCGATTCAACCCGCGGACATCAAAAACAGTGTTAAAGTAGCCCAATTCTGCGGAAAAAAACCGGACTTGGCAACACTGAACAGCAGCTGCAGCCGCAATGCAGACTTTACTAATCAACGATTGGCTCTTTCATTTTTCTCCATTCAAAACTATACGAGTGACACGTCTTGGGTATTCTATGTTACAATATTGCGTTACTCCCTAAAAAAGTAACTAATTACATTAGTTACATTTTATGGAAAGTAATGCGTTACAATATTGCGTTACTCCCCAAAAAAGTAACTAATTACGCTACTTAGTTACATTTTATGGAAAGTAATGCGTTACAATATTGCGTTACTCCCCAAAAAAGTAACTAATTACGCTACTTAGTTACATTTTATGGAAAGTAATGCGTTACAATATTGCGTTACTCCCCAAAAAAGTTACTAATTATGCTACTTAGTTACATTTTATGGAAAGTATGGAAAGTAATGTGTTACAATATTGCGTTACTCCCCAAAAAAGTAACTAATTACGCTACTGTTACATTTTATGGAAAGTAATGCGTTACAATATTGCGTTACTCCCCAAAAAAGTAACTAATTACGCTACTGTTACATTTTATGGAAAGTAATGCGTTACAATATTGCGTTACTCCCCAAAAAAGTAACTAATTACGCTACTGTTACATTTTATGGAAAGTAATGCGTTACAATATTGCGTTACTCCCCAAAAAAGTAACTAATTACGCTACTGTTACATTTTATGGAAAGTAATGCGTTACAATATTGCGTTACTCCCCCAAAAAGTAACTAATTACGCTACTTAGTGACATTTTATGGAAAGTAATGCGTTACAATATTGCGTTACTCCCCAAAAAAGTAACTAATTACACTACTTAGTTACATTTTATGGAAAGTAATGCGTTACAATATTGATTAATACTATTCAAAAATTATGTTTTGGTATATTAACAGTAGGAAATTTACAAAATATGTTCATGCAACATGATTTTTACTTAATATCTAATGATTTTTGGCATAAAATAAAAATTTTTACCTATACAAATGTATTTTTGGCTATTGCTACAAATATACCTGAGCTACTTAAGACTGGTTTCTGATTCACCTAATAAGAAAGCTGTGAATACTGTACATTTTTTCAAAATATATATATTTTTTTGCATTCTGTCATTACTTTATGTTATCAATAAAAAAAAAATCTTCATGGATGAAATTAGTTTAAAGCAGTGACTTTATCAATAATAAACTCTAAATGCATTTCTGTAGCTTGAACAGTAAAGCATGTCACTTGCAACATCAAGGTCTTGGGTTCGACTCCTAGAGAATGCATGAGCTGATCAAATGCATGTTTCAATGCAACACATGTTGCTTTGGATAAAAGTGTCTGTAAAATATAAATATGATCAGAGCGTTTCCATTCCTCTCAAATAAAGGACAGAAACTCTGTCAGATGCAACATTTGCGAAGACTTTTCTACACGTTACAAAGGCTCTCTGTGAAGTTCTACTGTCTAAACAGCATGTGGATTCACTTTAGCTCTCATGCAGATGGAGACAGAGACGCCGTTCTTTAAAGGGATCGTCCCACCTAAAAATGACACTTCAGTCATCACTTTCTCACCCTTGCGTTCCTGCAAACCCACATGACTTTCTTTCTCCCGTGAAACACAAACCACGATGTTCAGCAGAATGTCTGAGCAGTAGTCTTGCATTATTGCACGCATTTGATTTCGTTTTCTGTCTTGTCGTAACCAATTATGCCAAAAGACTATAAGTCCTAAATGAAAACTCAAAACATTATGAAACTACATGAGAATATGCGACATTTGATTCTAAACAAGCATGCTACATTTCATGAAAATCACTCATAAAACACTCAGAAAAGTTTACAAATCATCATATTTCAATGGTAAATGACCTGGAATTGCCAAAAATTTTTTTTAAATCATTTATTTATGTGTTTAAATGCCTTAAGTGGTTGAACCCAGGAACCCAGCTATATTTATATTTATCTATACTTCTTTGTCATTTATAGTGTTCTTTTGTTCTTAATGCATGTTGCTTTGCACTATTTTAAACGTGTGCAACGCTGCAAAACATTTTCATCATGCAAATAAAGCACCTCAAAACAGTAAAAGAGGACTGAAACTGTCATTTTTGAATGAACTATCCCTTTAAAAAATGCTTTCACAGACTTCATCTTGCATTGGTCGTGTTAAAGTGAATCCACATGCTATTTACAGAGTAAAACATGTCTTTGTAAGATGTAGAAAAGTCTCTGTAAATGCTGCGTCTGACAGACGGAGAGGAATGGAAATGGTGTCACCATATGGAGAGAGAAAAAATAAAAGCAAAACAAGGCAAGCTTTAAGCGCACTGGCTGGCTTGAGTTTCTCTCAGTTCAAAGCACTTTAATCTTCTGGTTTGGCTACAATCAGACGGGATTTGAGTGGGAGTGAGACGCCCTCCTCCTGTCTCTCTCTCTTTCAGTCTGTCTGCCTGTCTCTCGCCCGCTGGCAGCTGTGAATGTGTGGAAACAGAGATGTTGGCGAAGCCTCTGAAGTGGTGACTTCATACCGATCCGCCGCTTTCAAACGCTGTTGTTCACTTTTCCTGTCTCTATTGTTCAAACTGAATGTTTTCTGGAAAACCACATCCTGTGAAACCGCTGGACTCGAGCTGGAGTTCAGCTTGAGAGAAATTCACAACACTTCTGGCTGTCGGTATCTGCGATTCCTCCTCGACTCTGACGAGCAAAGGCAGATGCTTTAAGAGCGAGCAGAATCGTGTTTACGGTGGTGATTTACAGCAGCTGATCTGTTCGAGACGCTGTAAAGGAGCTGGCGCTGATTTCAGGGGCGTAACGCCTCGTTAGAGATTCGTGTGTGAGAGAGATCCGTTTCACAAACCTTCCAGAATCAGCCTTCAGAACACACTTTGACCTCTGACCTCTGTGTGTGTGTATGACCTCGTTCAGCAGGTCCTCTTTAAAGTGACAAAACAAACAGCAGCTAACTAACACCAGTTTGAACCATAGTGTGCATTATTTAGTTTAACTGCTAAACTGCTTTATAAAAGCACAAAGGTTAGGATGAACTAACAATGAACTTTACTCCAAGACACTAATACAGAAATACACAAATTAACACAATCATAACACTTTTCCCCCAGAATTTATGTCTCGCAACTGTAATGTTTTTCTCAGAATTCTGAGTTTATATTTCACAATTGTAACTGTTTTCAGTATTCTGGGTTTAAATTTCAGAATTGTAACTTTTTCTCAGAATTTTGAGTTTAAATTTCACAATTGTAACTTTTTTTTTTTTTCCAGAAGTCTGGGTTTAAATTTCATAATTGTAACTTTTTTTCTACAAATTGAGTTTAAATTTCACAATTGTAACTTTTTTTCTACAAATTGAGTTTAAATTTCATAATTGTAACTTTTTTTCTACAAATTGAGTTTAAATTTCACAATTGTAACTTTTTTTTCTCAGAATTTTACAATAAAATTTCACAATTGTAACTTTTTCACAGAATTCTTGGTTTCAATTTTACAATTGTATCTTTTTTCCTCAGAATTCTGAGTTTAAATCTCACAGTTGTAACTTTTTCCTCATATTTTTAAGCTAAAATTTTACAGCTGTAACTTTTTCTCAGAATTTTGAGTTTAAATTTCACAATTGTAACGTTTTTTTCAGTATTCTGAGTTTAAATTTGACAAATGTAACTTTTTTTTTTCAGAAGTCTGGGTTTAAATTTCATAATTGTAACTTTTTTCTCAGAATTTTACAATAAAATTTCACAATTGTAACTTTTTCTTAGAAATTTGAGTTAAAATTTCACAATTGTAACTTTTTTTTTTTTTTTTTCCAGAAGTCTGGGTTTAAATTTCATAATTGTAACTTTTTTTCTACAAATTGAGTTTAAATTTCACAATTGTAACTTTTTTTTCTCAGAATTTTACAATAAAATTTCACAATTGTAACTTTTTCACAGAATTCTTGGTTTAAATTTTACAATTGTATCTTTTTTCCTCAGAATTCTGAGTTTAAATCTCACAGTTGTAACTTTTTCCTCATATTTTTAAGCTAAAATTTTACAGCTGTAACTTTTTCTCAGAATTTTGAGTTTAAATTTCACAATTGTAACGTTTTTTTCAGTATTCTGAGTTTAAATTTGACAAATGTAACTTTTTTTTTTTTCAGAAGTCTGGGTTTAAATTTCATAATTGTAACTTTTTTCTCAGAATTTTACAATAAAATTTCACAATTGTAACTTTTTCTTAGAAATTTGAGTTAAAATTTCACAATTGTAACTTTTTTCGCAGAATTCTGAGTTTACATCTCAAAATTGTAACTTCTCAGATTTTTAAGTTAAAATTTCACAATTGTAACTTTTTCTTAGAAATTGGAGTTAAAATTTCACAGTTGTATCTTTTTATTTCCAGAATTCTTTTTTTCTTCTTTTTTTTTCAGAATTCTAGGTTTAAATTTTACAATTGTAACTTTTTTCTCAGAATTCTGAGTTTAAATTTCACAACTGTAACTTTTTTTTTGTCAGAATTTTACAATAAAATTTCACAGTTGTAACTTTTTCACATAATTCTGTTTAAATTTTACAATTGTAACTTTTTTTTTCAGAATTCTGGGTTTAAATTTTACAATTGCAACTTTTTTTCCAGAATTCTGTGTTTAAATGGTAACTTCTTTCTCAGAATTCTAAGTTTAAATGTCAAAATTCAAAATTCTAAAATTCGCAATTCAAAAAAACTGTTGCGGCGGGTTCATTTTCTCCCGTGGTTTATACGTTTGAAATACTGCATGAATACTATTTGACTGAAATGCTTGCATTGAAACGTTTTACATTCTACCTGTGATAAAACTGTGGTAGATATTAGTTTTGTGAAGGATGGCCACTGTGGTAGCAAGCCTTTTAGCTGCGTTTATGATCAATCTGCATAACGGTGACTGTAAAATATGTAGTTTTGGTATGTAAATAACATATTTCGATACCAAAACAAGGACCCCAAACGTCTTGTTTTTTGAAAACTAAAATATAGTCATCCTAATTAACATGTAAATAAACCAAAATATAAGAGTCAACATTTGAAGTGGATCAAAACCTTCAAACTTTCATGCAAACTCTTTATGTTCATATGCATAAACCTTCAGAAATTGTAAGTAAGACTAAGTTAAAGCAATGTTTATGTGTGTTTGATTTTACAAACTGAAGCATGAGCCATTTGCAGAGAGCAATGAGCACTTTGTAAAGAACTATCCATATTTACTGACTCAGGAATGTTCACATGAAACTGCAATACATTCTCTTTTTATCTGAGGTTTGAGTGATTGCCTCTCATTAATCTCTCATTGTTTGGAGGATTTTCCTCTGCTGTGTTACCATGGAGTTTACAGTGGTGTTCCCTCTCTGCTGTGTTTAATCCTGATGGCTGCGCTCCACTAACTTACTTTCCCAGTCGTCTTGTCTCCTCTTCTGTATTCTCTCAGTTCCTCTGCGTTCCCAGAATCCGGTGCTGAGGCTCAGATGCGGAACAGCGATCCTGGAGAGAGGAGGATTATCCATCAAAGCTCTTCAGATCTGAGGATGAAGGTGTGTTTACCTTCTCTCTTCACTAATCAAAGCCTCACAGACAACATGTTGAGGCATCAGAGCTGCCTTCTCACAGAGGAAGAAAAATGATCATTATAGCTTTGGTGCAAGAAGCCTTGGCCAACATCATAAGTGACTTACAATGATTGCAAAACAATGGACTGAAAGAACATAAATCCGATTCTGAGAACAGTTACTGTGATGTTGTGGCTGATGTCTACGGGAGCTTGTTTCCACCACACAATAAAAATATACAAATATTAAATATAAAAAATATTTTAAAAGTGTTTTTCTTTCAGAATTAAGTTTAAATCTTACAATTGTATATTTTAAAACAATTCTGAGTTTAAATCTTGCAAATGTAAATTTTATCTACAAATTCTGAATTTGTATCTCACAATTTTAACCTTTTCCTCTTAATTATGAGTTAACATCTCACTGTTGTAACTTTCCCCCGAATTCTGAGTTTAAATCCCACAATTTTAACATTTTTTGTTACAAGTTTACATCACGCAACTATAACTTTTTTCCCAGAATTCTGAGTTTAAATCCCACAATTGTAAAAATCTTTGTTACAAGTTTTAATCTCACAACTGTACATTTTTTTACTCAGAATTCTCCTCTAATTCTATGTCTAACAATTGTAACTTTTCCCCCCAAATTAATTTACATCTCACAATTGTAACATTTTTTGTTACAGGTTTACATCACGCAACTAAATTACGTTTAATAATGGTAACTTTTTTCCCTGAATTCAGTTTACATCTCACAATTGTAAAAAAAAAAATTTTGTTACAAGTTTACGTCACACAATTATACATTTTTTTCCCAGAATTCTGAGTTTATGTGTCGCATCTGTATCTTTTTTTTTGCCTAGAGTTAACGTCTAACAATTGCAACTTTTTTCCCAGAATACATAGTTTACATCTCACAATTGTGACATTTTTTATTTAAGTTTACATCTTGGAACTGTATGCTTTTTCAGTTATGAGTTTACAACACCCAATTGTGAAAAACATTGTTAAAAGTTTACATCCCGCAGCTGTAAATTTTCTTCAGAACTCAGAGTTTACATCTCACAATTGTAACATTTATTGTTACAAGTTTACATTATGCCACTATAACTTTTTTCCCAGAATTCTGAGTTTAAATCTCACAATTGTAAACATTTTTGTTACAATTCTTCATCTCACAACTGTTTTTTTTCCCAGAATTTGAGTTTACATCTCACAATTTTTTTTCTCCTGAATTCTGAGTTAAAATCTCACAAATGTAATTTTTACATTTTTTTTGTTACAAGTTTACATCATGCCACTATAACTTTTCCCCCAGAATTCTGTTTAAATTTCACAAATGTAATTTTTTTCAGAATTCTGGGTTTAAATTTCACAATTGTAACTTTTTTCCCAGAATTCTGAGTTTAAATTTCACAAATGTAACTTTTTCAGAATTCAGAATTCTAGAATTCTGAGTTTAAATTTCACAAATGTAATTTTTTTCAGAATTCTGGGTTTAAATTTCACAATTGTAACCTTTTCAGCATTCTGAGTTAAGTTCGCAATTGTAACTTTTTCTCAGAATTCTGAGTTTAAATCTCACAATTGTAAACATTTTTGTTACAAATTTTCATCTCACAACAGTTTTTTTTCTCCTGAATTCTGAGTTTAAATCTCACAACTGTAATTTTTTTTTTTTGTTACAAGTTTACATCATGCCACTATAACTTTCCCCCAGACTTCTGAGTTTAAATTTCACAAATGTATTTTTTTTTTTTTAGAATTCTGGGTTTAAATTTCAGAAATGTATTTTTCTTTTTCAGAATTCTGAGTTTAAATTTCACAATTGTAACTTTTTTTCTCAGAATTCTGAGTTTAAATCTCACAATTGTAAACATTTTTGTTACAATTCTTCATCTCACAACTGTTTTTTTTCCCAGAATTTGAGTTTACATCTCACAGTTTTTTTTCTCCTGAATTCTGAGTTAAAATCTCACAATTGTACATTTTTTTTGTTACAAGTTTACATCATGCCACTATAACTTTTCCCCCAGAATTCTGTTTAAATTTCACAAATGTAATTTTTTTCAGAATTCTGGGTTTAAATTTCACAATTGTAACCTTTTCTTAGAATTCTGAGTTTAAATTTCACAATTGTAACTTTTTTCCCAGAATTCTGAGTTTAAATTTCACAAATGTAACTTTTTCAGCATTCTGAGTTAAGTTCGCAATTGTAACTTTTTCTCAGAATTCTAATTTCTAGAATTCAGAATTCTAGAATTCTGAGTTTAAATTTCACAAATGTAATTTTTTTCAGAATTCTGGGTTTAAATTTCACAATTGTAACCTTTTCAGCATTCTGAGTTAAGTTCGCAATTGTAACTTTTTCTCCTGAATTCTGAGTTTAAATCTCACAATTGTAAACATTTTTGTTACAAGTTTTCATCTCACAACTGTGTTTTTTTTTCCCCAGAATTTGAGATTACATCATGCCACTATAACTTTTTCCCAGAATTCTGAGTTTAAATTTCACAAATGTAATTTTTTTTTCAGAATTCTGGGTTTAAATTTCAAAATTGTAACCTTTTCTTAGAATTCTGAGTTAAGTTTGCAATTGTAACTTTTTCTCAGAATTCTGAGTTTAAATCTCACAATTGTAAACATTTTTGTTACAAATTTTCATCTCACAACAGTTTTTTTTCTCCTGAATTCTGAGTTTAAATCTCACAACTGTAATTTTTTTTTTTGTTACAAGTTTACATCATGCCACTATAACTTTCCCCCAGACTTCTGAGTTTAAATTTCACAAATGTATTTTTTTTTTTTTAGAATTCTGGGTTTAAATTTCAGAAATGTATTTTTCTTTTTCAGAATTCTGAGTTTAAATCTCACAATTGTAAACATTTTTGTTACAATTCTTCATCTCACAACTGTTTTTTTTCCCCAGAATTTGAGTTTACATCTCACAATTTTTTTTCTCCTGAATTCTGAGTTAAAATCTCACAATTGTACATTTTTTTTGTTACAAGTTTACATCATGCCACTATAACTTTTCCCCCAGAATTCTGTTTAAATTTCACAAATGTAATTTTTTTCAGAATTCTGAGTTTAAATTTCACAATTGTAACTTTTTTCCCAGAATTCTGAGTTTAAATTTCACAAATGTAACTTTTTCAGCATTCTGAGTTAAGTTCGCAATTGTAACTTTTTCTCAGAATTCTAAATTCTAGAATTCAGAATTCTAGAATTCTGAGTTTAAATTTCACAAATGTAATTTTTTTCAGAATTCTGGGTTTAAATTTCACAATTGTAACCTTTTCAGCATTCTGAGTTAAGTTCGCAATTGTAACTTTTTCTCCTGAATTTTAAATCTCACAATTGTAAACATTTTTGTTACAAGTTTTCATCTCACAACTGTGTTTTTTTTCCCCCAGAATTTGAGATTACATCATGCCACTATAACTTTTTCCCAGAATTCTGAGTTTAAATCTCACAACTGTAATTTTTTTTTTGTTACAAGTTTACATCATGCCACTATAACTTTCCCCCAGACTTCTGAGTTTAAATTTCACAAATGTATTTTTTTTTTTAGAATTCTGGGTTTAAATTTCACAAATGTATTTTTTTTTTTTTAGAATTCTGGGTTTAAATTTCAGAAATATATTTTTTTTTTCAGAATTCTGGGTTTTTCACAATTTCACAATTGTAACCTTTGCTTAGAATTCTGAGTTTAAATTTCACAATTGTAAACATTTTTGTTACAATTTTTCATCTCACAACTCTTTTTTTTCCCAGAATTTGAGTTTACATCTCACTTTTTTTTTCTCCTGAATTCTGAGTTTAAATCTCACAATTGTAAACATTTTTGTTACAATTTTTCATCTCACAACTCTTTTTTTTCCCAGAATTTGAGTTTACATCTCACTTTTTTTTTCTCCTGAATTCTGAGTTTAAATCTCACAATTGTACATTTTTTTGTTACAAGTTTACATCATGCCACTATAACTTTTCGCTCAATGTATGTAATGTACAATCCAGCAAGATGAATTCTCAAGATCATAAATACGAAATCTGAGATCAATATGTAAAAGCTTGTCAGCGTTCAATTGTCTGTTGCTATTAATTAACATCCCTCTCTGACGACGACCCCCAAACATTCCTCAACCCATTCGAGGTTCATCCTTCTGTTTTTAATGAATGATTTTGATGATTCTGCTGTTCTTTTCAGTGCATAATTTTGCGTTTTGCCGCCCGTCTATATCTGTTCACAATTAGAACGCTCAAACGCAGGCAGTAATTCACAGCGCTGATTGCTCTCATCAATCATAATCATAAAGACGAGTTTATTTCAATGAGACGCAGCTTCAGTTAATTAGCAGCTGTGTGGTTAAATGCCATTAAACTCACGTTAACTCTCATGTGCTCATTTAGATCGTACTCCATCAAAACAAGGCCATGTTTGGTTCGAGAACTGAACTTTTTGAGCTCATGTAGTGCTTAAAGTCCGTTTCTCCAGAAGTTTTTACTGATATTACTGTAGCTCAATCTGTTTAAATGAAAAAAAAGAGTGAGTCTCACCTGAACAAAAAGGAGGAAAGTCTTTCTTGTCTCTCCAGCGTATGCCACAATGCTCTGTAGGGTTTAGACGTGTGTCAATTCTCTGTAGCTTGATTTCAGGCCTCCATAACCCTACAAGAAGAGACACAGCGACTGAAAAAACCTTCAACAGTTCAGTCAGATCTGAATGTGAGTTTTCAAGGGATTGTGCCATAAATGATAAATGATCTCACATTGATGAAAGTGTTTCAAAATGTTTGACTTGATTGTTAATAACAATAATAATACACAGTTTATTTTAAAAATGCAACAGTGTGATTAATAAAATAATGATTTGGGTCTGAGGAGTAAACATTGAACTCACCACGTGTCTGTTTCACATCAGATTCCTGTATGATTCTGGAAAGTTGGGGTTGATGGTAATGATTGCTTTATGTTGAAAACACTGCATTTCCATGACAACAGGGGCTTTGGGACAGGGGCTTGTGGAGGGAAACATGGACATAAACACACACACACACACACACACACAGCATGGACTGAAGCATTACAGTAAACTGTTGGATGAGGGAAGTTTTTTATTTATATATAAAGGCTACAATCTTCCACCGCAAGCCAGACCAGTTGGAGACGTCACGAATGCGCCTTCAGGCTGAAAGATCTGGGAGAAATTCTCTTTCGCCCAACAGCCGCAATCCGACGGCACTTATGGAAGTAATTGTGGTGCGTTTGGGTCACGCTGGGAACGAGCCGACGGATACCAAAGATCCACACTCACTCAATGTGTGTTTGCAAACTTACACTGACTGAATCACATTTGATTGAGAGAAGCGAAGGCTAAAGCTGACCATTATACACTGGATGTTTCTTCAACTACGGCCACATTTGGGCCTGGGGATCTTTAGACAATAAAACACTTGAAAACACTCTTGCTAGTTTATAGTTTGTATCCACTAGTGCATTTATCTGCTAACAACGTCAATGTTTTCCCAGAATTCTGAGTTTATGTCTCATAATCGTAACTTTTTCCCAGAATTCTGAGTTCACATCTCACAGTTGTAACATTTTTTCCCAGAATTCTAAGTTTTGTCTCACAATTGTAACTTTTTTCCTCAGAATTCTGTTTAAATCTCACAATTGTAACTTTTTCCTCAGAATTCTGAGTTTACATTTCAATATTGTAACTTTTTCTTCAGAATTCTAAGGTTAAATCTCACAATTTTTAGTTTAGGTCTCACTATTGTAACTTGTTCCTCAAAATTCAGAGTTCAGGTCTCACAATTATAACATTTTTCCCAGAATTCTGAGTTTAAATCTCACAATTGTAAATTTTTTCTTAGAATTCTGAGTTTAAATTTCACAACTTTAACTTTTTCTTCAGAATTCTGAGTTTAAATCTAACAATTGTAACTTTTTCCTTAGAATTCTGAGTTTAAATTTCACAAATTTAACTTTTTCTTCAGAATTCCGAGTTTAAATCTCACAATTTTAACTTTTTCCTTAGAATTCTAAGTTTAAATTTCACAGTTGTAACTTTTTCTTCAAAATTCTGAGTTTAAATCTCACAAATTTAACTTTTTCTTCAGAATTCCGAGTTTAAATCTCACAAATTTAACTTTTTCTTCAGAATTCCGAGTTTAAATCTCACAATTGTAACTTTTTTCCTTAGAATTCTGAGTTTAAATTTCACAAATTTAACTTTTTCTTCAGAATTCCGAGTTTAAATCTCACAAATTTAACTTTTTCTTCAGAATTCTGAGTTTAAATCTCACAAATGTAACTTTTTCTTCAGAATTCTGAGTTTAAATCTCACAAATTTAACTTTTTCTTCAGAATTCCGAGTTTAAATCTCACAAATTTAACTTTTTCTTCAGAATTCCGAGTTTAAATCTCACAAATTTAACTTTTTCTTCAGAATTCCGAGTTTAAATCTCACAATTGTAACTTTTTTCCTTAGAATTCTGAGTTTAAATTTCACAAATTTAACTTTTTCTTCAGAATTCCGAGTTTAAATCTCACAAATTTAACTTTTTCTTCAGAATTCTGAGTTTAAATCTCACAAATTTAACTTTTTCTTCAGAATTCCGAGTTTAAATCTCACAAATTTAACTTTTTCTTCAGAATTCCGAGTTTAAATCTCACAATTGTAACTTTTTTCCTTAGAATTCTGAGTTTAAATTTCACAAATTTAACTTTTTCTTCAGAATTCCGAGTTTAAATCTCACAAATTTAACTTTTTCTTCAGAATTCTGAGTTTAAATCTCACAAATTTAACTTTTTCTTCAGAATTCCGAGTTTAAATCTCACAAATTTAACTTTTTCTTCAGAATTCCGAGTTTAAATCTCACAAATTTAACTTTTTCTTCAGAATTCCGAGTTTAAATCTCACAATTGTAACTTTTTTCCATAGAATTCTGAGTTTAAATTTCACAAATTTAACTTTTTCTTCAGAATTCCGAGTTTAAATTTCACAGTTGTAACTTTTTCTTCAAAATTCTGAGTTTAAATCTCACAAATGTAACTTTTCCCTCAGAATTCTGTTTAAATTTGACAATTGTAACTTTTTTCCTCAAAATTCAGTTTATGTCTCACAATTGTAACATTTTTCCAGAGTTCTGAGTTTAAATTTCAATATTGTAACTTCTTCAGAATTCTGAGTTTACGTCTCACAATTGTAACGTTTTCTTTAGAATTCTAAGTTTATATCACACCACTGTAACATTTTTTTGTTGAGTAGTGAACACACACACACACACACACACACAGAGAAATGAGAAAAACTGACCACAACATTCCATAAAATGTTATATTTTTAATATTTTATTCAACAATGTGCACAGATTAGATTTTTTACTATTTGTGAATGATCATTTTTAATTTTACTTTTCTTTACCATTTTTATATTATTTTTATATATGCAATTTATCAGTTATTTTTAATTTTTATTTCACTTTCATACATATATATATATATATATATGTTGTTTTTTTTGACCATTTTATATTATTTTTATATATACGTTTTATCTGTTATTTTTTGACCATTTTTATCTTATTTTTATATACATTTTATGTTATGTTTTTATTTTTATTTCACTTTCATATATATATATATATATATATATATTTTGGTATTTTTTGACCATTTTATATTATTTTTATATATACATTTTATCTGTTATTTTTTATTTTTATTTTACTTTCATATATTTTTTTTTGTTACGTTTTGACCATTTTATATTATTTTTATATATACATTTTATCTATTTTTTTTTTATTTTACTTTCATATATATATTTTTTGTTATGTTTTGACCATTTTATATTATTTTTATATATACATTTTATGTTATTTTTGTTTTTATTTCACTGTCATATATATATTTTTTGTTATTTTTTGACCAATTTTTATATATTTTTTATATATACGTTTTATCTGTTATTTTTTGACCATTTTTAAAATTATTTTTATATATACATTTTATCTGTTTTTTTTATTTTTATTTCACTTTCATATACATATTTTTGTGTTACTTTTTTGCCATTTTATATTATTTTTATATATACATTTTATCTGTTATTTTTTATTTTTATTTCACTTATATATATATTTTTTTTTTGACCATTTTATATTATTTTTATATATACATTTTATCTGTTATTTTTTATTTTTATTTTATTTTCATATATATATATTTTTTTGTTACGTTTTGACCATTTTATATTATTTTTATATATACATTTTATCTATTTTTTTTTTATTTTACTTTCATATATATATTTTTTGTTATGTTTTGACCATTTTATATTATTTTTATATATACATTTTATGTTATTTTTGTTTTTATTTCACTGTCATATATATATTTTTTGTTATTTTTTGACCAATTTTTATATATTTTTTATATATACGTTTTATCTGTTATTTTTTGACCATTTTTAAAATTATTTTTATATATACATTTTATCTGTTTTTTTTTATTTTTATTTTACTTTCATATACATATTTTTGTGTTACTTTTTTGCCATTTTATATTATTTTTATATATACATTTTATCTGTTATTTTTTATTTTTATTTCACTTATATATATATATTTTTTTTGACCATTTTATATTATTTTTATATATACATTTTATCTGTTTTTTTTTCACTTTCATATATATATATATATATATATATATATATAATTTTTTTTTTTTGACCATTTTATATTATTTTTATATATACATTTTATCTGTTATTTTTTATTTTTATTTTATTTTCATATATATATTTTTTTTTTGTTACGTTTTGACCATTTTATATTATTTTTACATATACATTTTAGGTTTTTTTTTTAATTTTACTGTCATATATTTTTTTTTTGTGTTACGTTTTTACTATTTTATATTATTTTTATATATACATTTTATGTTTTTTTTTAATTTTACTGTCATATATATATTTTTTTGTGTTACGTTTTTGCTATTTTATATTATTTTTATATATACATTTTATGGGGTTTTTTTGTTTTTTTTTCACTTTCATATATATATTTTTGTGTTATGTTTTTGCTATTTTACATTATTTATATATATACATTTTATCTGTTATTTTTTGACAATTTTTATATTATTTTTATATATACATTTTATGTTTTTTTTTATTTCACTTTCATATATATATATTTTATTTTTGGTGTTACGTTTTTGCTATTTTATATTATTTTTATATATACATTTTATCTGTTATTTTTTGCTACAGGGTTAACCACATGCAACGGTTCGCCCTATTTATACTGATCATTTTGCATATATGCACGTTTTCGCTCACTCTTACGTTCTTTTCAGCTGCCATTTCCTCCTCTTTTTTTTTCCTGCTTGTATGTCCTGCAGCTTCAGTCTCCGCTGTTCCACAAGGTCAGCGTTGAGAACCATCAGCTTCTCAAGGAAGTCTCTGGAGGGCATGATCCGCCTGGACTTTACAGTGTGGTCAATGGCTTCCTCCAGCATCATATCATGGCAGACCATCAGATATGCCAGAAACAGAGTCGCCGAATGGTTGTCGCCCTGCTTACAGCAAATCAGCACCTTACCTGAACACAGAAAAACAGAAAGTCGGTCAAAAGAACTCATAGTAAAGAGTGCGTGTATGTGATCGCGTGGGTCAGCTCTTACTCGCTCGCTGTCGCAGGGCGTTGTCGATGAACTTCGCGGCTTTCACGAAGCATTTGCTGACGTCGGAACAGTGTCTCTCCGTTGTAGGCATGCCGCAATATTTGAGACGCAAGCCTTTGTAATATCTGGACCCTGTGTTGATCGTTTCTTTCATGTCTGCAACTAAAGTCAGTCCCAAGTAGTAATCCAGGTCCTTCTTGGGCGCCGCAGCGTTTAGGATGTGAGTGATGCACATCTCCTCCAGTTCGTCTTTGTCGGTTGCTATCTCTCTGCAGAAGAACACAGCAGCTTTGGTTAGTCTTTCATGAAAGAGAGCGCACCGTAAGATATACGTCCATAACGATGATAAGCTCTAGGCATTTTTACTCCATTATGGATTCATCGAAGAGCCAATCACACAGCAGCTGCGACAAAAGTGAAACTAACATCGAGTTATTATGCAAAAATGATTAAATTGTCGAACAAAAAGGTAGCACGAATTGGCTATTTGAAAAGCGACGAAAAATATGTAAACGTAACGTAAACGTTTTTCACTTTATGTGCACTGGCTAGAAATTGTATAGTTTTATGGTATAGTTAAGTTGGCTTGAGAAAGATTTAAACTTCCGCTTATTATTCTTCTTCTTCTCAGACTAAATTATCATCCGCTACTCCTCCTAGGGCTTTATCTCTACAAACTCTAAACTCAGCAAGCAGCATGGACTCAGCATTGACGGAACATGCTAGTAACTTGCTAAAGTCATGCTAGCAACATGCTAGTAACATGCTGACCATGCTAAAGTCGTGCTAGCAACATGCTAGTCATGCTAGAAACGTGCTAAAAACATGCTAGTAACTTGCTGATCATGCTAGAATCATGCAAGTAACGTGCTAATCATGCTAAAATCATGCTAGTAACGTGTTACTCATGCTAGAAACATGCCAGCAACTTGCTAATCATGCTAGGAACATGCTAATCGTGCTAGAAACATGTTAGTAACTTACTAATCATGCTAAGAACATGTTAATCATGCTAGAATCATGCTAGATACATGCTAGTAACTTACTAATCATGCTAAGAACATGTTAATTATGCTAGAATCATGCTAGAAACATGCTAGCAGCTTGTTAATCATGCTAGAATCATGCTACTAACACGCTAATCATGCTAGAATCATGCTAGTAAGTTGCTAGAAACATGCTAGCAACTTGCTAATCATGCTAGAAACATGCTAGTGGCATGTTAATCATGCTAGAAACATGTTAACAACATGCTAGCAACTTGCTTATTATGCTAACAACATACTATTGACATGCTATCATCTATCTATCTATAAAACTACTTTAAACTTAAAACTTTTTAAAACTTCCTAAACTTTCTAAATTTTTTAAACTCTTCAAACTTGATAAACTTTTTAAACTTTCTGGTCTGGCTTTCTCAAGCCAACCTAAAGTTTGTCTTGACAAACTTTTTTATCTAGTTATATTTTGCACATTTAATCTACCTCTTAAAGCCAGACACTGCTGACAGTCTAGTCTTCCAGACAAAAATAATTTAAAAATTGTGTGCAATTTCTAGTTGTATAGTTTTCTGTTTACATTTTGCACATTTAATCTACCTCTTAAAGCCAGACGATGTAGACAGACTTGTAGAAACTGTAATTGTGTTACTTACAAATTGTTTACAACAGTTTTATGTTTACATTTTGCACATTTACTCTCATTTGCCTTCTTTTGTCGCAACTTTTAGTTTTTCATTTATTTTAGTAAGTTGTCTTAATTTTTTTTAAAGGCCAAATGTGACATCTGTTTTTGTTAATAAACTATGCTTTCAAATGTAATTAATATACCCTCACATTTTTGTGGCTTCAGTCATAGTTGGGATAATCTTTTAACGCTGGTTTATATATCGAAATATATATCGTTATCGACAGAATAATGAGAGAAATACAGACTTACTCATCTCCGATGAAGACCCTGGGCCAGACAAGACTGACCGGTCTTCTCTTGCGCAGCCTACACCTCTTCAAGCGATCCTCCAGTTGGACAACGTTTCGAGGGACGTAGTGTTCCAACATTGAAAGCATGGATGCCACTGTCTCAGGAACTCTCACTTCCTCTGAATCCCATTCAGGCGGCAGCTCGGAAATGCTTAGATCAGAGACGGACGATTCCTCTGAATCAACCAGATCCTCCGATTCAGATTCTGACTCTGGCTTGTGTGTCCACGGGGTCCTGTAAAGTTCCCTCGAATCAATTATAGCCCATTCACGTTCAGGAGGCTCATCCAGATCTTCCTCAGGATCCGGCTCAGGAACGCTTGGACCTGTAACTCGCCACTTTACTGAATCATCCAGATCCTCTTCAGAATCCGACTCAGAAAAGCTTGGACGTGGGGCGAACAGTTCCACCGAATCAACTAGATTCCATTTACATTCAAAAGAAGCAACCAGATCATCCTCAGGTTCTGGCTCTGGAACGCTTGGACCTGGGAAACGCCATTTTACTAAATCATCCAGATCCTCTTCAGAATCCGACTCAGAAACACTCGGGCGTGGGGCGAACAGTTCCACCGAATCAACCAGATCCCATTTACATTCAAAAGAAGCGTCTTCAGGTTCAGAATCGCTCAGGTCCGTCTCAGGCCACGCTGAGACCCCAACAGTTCTGTCATTCTGGAGGAACGAGGTAATTTTCTTCAAGGTCCTCACGATGAAGCCAGGAACTTTCTTGGTCTTCATCTCTTTGGCACGTTCTGATAAGATAAGAAAAACAAATAATACAGTGTTAGAGACATCTCTAACCAGATTAAACATCGGTAAGTCCATATTGTAAGAAGACATTTCTATTTGCATCTCTCTTTACTTGTTTGTCTGACACACGATTCCTGTTGATCGATCAGATCCAGTTGAGGCTCAGAGGGAGCAACCAGATCCGCCTCAGGTTCTGGCTTGGGAGCAATTGGATCTGGGATGAACGATTCATCTGGATCAAGCAGATCCACTTTAGGTTCCTCAACAGGCTTTTGAGTTTTTCTTTGGAAAACCGCAGGGAATCGCTGGAAGATTTTCTTCTTCTTCTTGGTCTTCCGCTTAGCGGTGCGTTCTAAAAGCATAAGGAAACCAACTAGATAAGTAAAGTTTGACGACAAACTTAAGCAAAGCCTTGTTTTATAGCTTAAAGTGACTTATGAAAGCCTCCGTTCCGAAGTTTCGGAACGGTTCTTCAAACCTCATCTGACTGCTGAGAAAACACATCAACAAACCAATTAGATGTTTAAACACCACTAACCACTATTATATCTAATAAATCACTATTAGTTGTTTCTAGTATACATATTACAATTTACAAATTTCACCATGACCAGATCAGCCTGAAAGGCCAACTATGTCCAGTTTGGTCAACAAGCTTAACTCCCCTGAATGGAAATCTATCAGAGTTTGGGTTTGTTTAAAAGTGGGCTACAGGAATTCCGTAAGTCGTATTGGTGAAAAAAGATTACGCAACAAAATTCGGATCAGCCTAAAGGACTCTGCCAAATTTGGTGGTTGCAGCTTGAAAGCTTAAGGAGGTGCTACTCTTGGACCACTAGAAACTAGAAGTTTGCTTTCGTTTAGAAGTTGGCTACAGAAATTTCGTAAGTTGGATCAGAAAATTCAAATCAGCCTGAAGGACAAATTTGGTGGTTGTAAGAAATTTGTATGCATGTCTTTACCCGTTGGGCTGCTGTTTTCCTCAGCATCCAGGCCACCCTGATCACTCGCCACTTCCACTAATGCTGGTTCTGGCTCAGGAACGCTGGGATCAGGGACCCACGATTGCTTGGTATCGGCCAGACCCATTTCAGGTTCTGACTCTGGAGCAATTGGATCAGGGTGAAACCATTCCTCTGGATCAGTCAGATCCAATTCAGGTTCTGGCTCTTTAGCAATTGGATCAGGTTTAAACCATTCCTCTGGATCAGTCAGATCCACTTCAGGTTCCTCAACAGCATTCACTGTCTTTGTCTGGAAGACTGCACTCATCTTCCACCCAGCAGTGCTTTCTGAGAAAATGAAGAAAACAAACTAGATGAGTAAAGTTTGATGACCAATTTGACCAAAGCCTTTGTCTGAAAGTTTGCAATAACGTTTTACCTCATCTGACTGCTAAGAAACCACGCCAAAAACCAGTTGGACCTTTACAAACAACTACAAGTCCTCTGCTAGTTGTTTTTAGCATGTATCCAACAATTTTAATAGATAGATAGATAGATAGATAGATAGTGGATAAAGTGGATAAACTCTAAACAGGTCATTACTACCAAAAGTTTTCACCCCCTGAATAGAAATCTATCAGAGTTTGGGCTTGTTTAAAAGTCGGTTACAGGAATTCCGTAAGTCGTATTGGTTAAAAAGGATAAGGCAACAAAATCTGGATCAGCCTAAAACTAGAAACTGGAAGTTTGCATTCATTTAGAAATTTCGTAAGTTGGATCAGTTAAAAAAGATAAAGCAAGAAAATTCAAATCAGCCTGAAAGCCACTGCCAAATTTGGTGGTTGTAAGACATTTGTATGCATGTCTTTACCTGTTGGGCTGCTGTTTTCCTCAGCATCCAGGCTATCCTGATCACTGGCCACTTCCACTAATGGTCCTGCTGGTTCTGGCTCAGGAACGCTGGGATCAGGGACACACGATTGCTCAATACCGACCAGATCCATCTCAGGTTCTGGCTCGGGAGCAATTGGATCTGGGATAAACGATTCATCTGGATCAAGCAGACCCACTTCAGGTTTCCCAACAGGCTTCAGAGTTTTTCTTTGGAAAACAGCACAGAATCGCTGGAAGATTTTCTTCTTTTTCTTGGTCTTCCGCTCAGCGATGCATTCTGAAAACATGAGGGAACAAACTAGATAAGTAAAGTTTGATGACAAACTTAAGCAAAGCCTTGTCTGATAGCTTAAAGTGACTCATGAAAGACTGAAGTTTGAAGGAGAAATCAGAATGACTGCTGAGAAAACACATCAAAAACCAATTAGATGTTTAAAAACCACTAACCACTATTATATCTGTTAGTTGTTTCTAGTATGCATTACAAATTATACCATGACCAGATCAGCCTGAAGGACTACTGTGCCCAGTTTGGTGGACAAGTGGTGGACAAGCTCCCCTGAATGGAAATCTATCAGAGTTTGGGCTTGTTTAAAAGTCGGCTACAGGAATTCCGTAAATTGTATTGTTTAAAAAAGATAAAGCAACTACATTCGGATCAGCCTAAAGGTCACTGCCAAATTTGGTGGTTGTAGCTTGAAAACTTAAGGAGGTGTTACTCTTGGACCACTAGAAACTGGAAGCGTTCATTTAGAAATTTCGTAAGTTGGATCAGTTAAAAAAGATAAAGCAACAAAACCCAGGTCAGCATGAAGGACACTGCCAAATTTGGTGGTTGTAAGACATTTGTACGCATGTCTTTACCTGTTGGGCTGCTGTTTTCCTCAGCATCCAGGCTATCCTGATCACTGGCCATTTCCACTAATGGTCCTGCTGGTTCTGGCTCAGGAACGCTGGGATCAGGGACACAAGATTGCTTGATATTGACCAGATCCATTTCAGGTTCTGGCTCTGGAGCAACTGGATCAGGGTCAAACCATTCCCCTGGATTGATCAGATCCACTTCAGGTTCCTCAACAGCATTCTCTGTGTTTGTCTGGAAGACTGCCCTCATCTTCCCGAACATCGTCCACCCAGCAGTGCTTTCTGAGAAAAAGAAGAATACAAACTAGATAAAGCCAATTGGACCTTTACAAACAACTACAAGTAGCATGTATCCAACAATTTTAATAGACAGATAGATAGATAAAGTGGATAAACTCCAAACAAGTCATTACTACCAAAAGTTTTCACCCCTGAATAGAAATCTATTGTTTAGAAGTCGGCTACAGGGACTTCGTAAGTTGGATCAGTTAGAAAAGATAAAGCAACAAAATTCACTGACAAATTTGGTGGTTGCAAGACATTTGTATGCATGTCTTTACCTGTTGGGCTGCTGTTTTCCTCAGCATCCAGGCCACCCTGATCACTGGCCATTTCCACTAATGGTCCTGCTGGTTCTGGCTCAGGAACGCTGGGATCAGGGACACAAGATTGCTTGGTATCAACCAGATCCATTTCAGGTTCTGGCTCTGGAGCAATTGGATCAGGGTCAAACCATTCCCCTGGATCGATCTGATCCACTTCAGGTTCCTCAACAGCATTCACCGTGTTTGTCTGGAAGACTGCCCTCATCTTCCTGAACATCATCCACCCAGCAGTGCTTTCTGAGAAAACGAAGAAAACAAACTAGATAAGTAAAGTTTGATGACAAACTTGACCAAAGTCTTGTCTGAAAGTTTAAAATACCTTTTAAAAGTCTTAAGTTTAAAGGTTTTACCTCATCTGACTGCTAAGAAACCATGTCAAAAACCAACTGGACCTTTACAAACAACTACAAGTAGCATGTGTCCAACAATTTTAATAGACAGATAGATAGATAGTGGATGAACTCCAAACAAGTCATTACTACCAAAAGTTTTCACCCTTGAATAGAAATCTATCAGAGTTTGGGCTTGTTTAAAAGTCGGCTACAGGAATTCCGTAAGTCGTATTGGTGAAAAAAGACAAAGCAACAACATTCGGATCAGCCTAAAGGTCACTGCCAAATTTGGTGGTTGCAGCTTGAAAACTTAAGGAGGTGCTACTCTTGGAAAACTAGAAACTAGAAGTTTGCGTTTGTTTAGAAGTTGGCTAATGGAATTTTGTAAGTTGAATCAAAAGATAAAGCAACAAAATCCAGGTCAGCATGAAGGACACTGCCAAATTTGGTGGTTGTAAGACATTTGTACGCATGTCTTTACCTGTTGGGCTGCTGTTTTCCTCAGCATCCAGGCTATCCTGATCACTGGCCACTTCCACTAATGGTCCTGCTGGTTCTGGCTCAGGAACGCTGGGATCAGGGACACAAGATTGCTTGATATCAACCAGATCCATTTCAGGTTCTGGCTCTGGAGCAATTGGATCAGGGTCAAACCATTCCTCTAGATCAATCAGATCCACTTCAGATTCCTCAACAGCATTCACTGTCTTTGTCTGGAAGACTGCAGTCAACCGCTGGAAGACTGCACTCATCTTCCTGAACATCTTCCACCCAGCAGCGCTTCCTGAGAAAAAGAAGAAGACAAACTAGATGAGTAAAGTTTGATGGCAAACTTGACCAAAGCCTTGTCTGAAAGTTTAAAGGTTTTACCTCATCTGACTGCTAAGAAACCACATCAAAAACAATTTGGCCTTTACAAACAACTACAAATCCTAAATAGACAGATAGATAAATTTTTAACCCCCTGAATAGAAATCTATCAGACTTTATACTTGTTAAGCAGTCAGCTACAGAAATTGTCTAAGTTGGATCAGTTAGAAAAGACAAAAAGCAATAAAATTCAGATCAGCCTGAAGATCTCTGCCAAACTTAATGAACAAGCATTAAATAAGTCATTATTAGCAGAAAGCTTTCAGAGTTTGCACTTGTTTAGAAGTTGGCTACAGGAATTTCGTAAGTCAGTACAGTTAGAAATGCTAAAGCAACAAAATTCAAATCAGCCAGAAGGTCACTGCCAACTTTGGTGGACAAGCAATAAATGAGTCATTATCAGCAAAAGTTTTCACCCCCCAAATAGAAAGCTTTCAGAATTTGCACTTCTTTACAAGTCAGCTACAAGAATTTCCTAAGTCAGATCAGTTCGAAGCGATAAAGCAACAAAATTCAGATCAGCCTGAAGGCCACTGCCAAATGTGATGGACAAGCAATAGGCTAAATGAGTCATTTTTGGCAAAAGTTTTGACCCCCTGAATAGAAAGCTTACAGAGTTTGCACTTTTAGAAGTCAGCTACAGGAATTTCGTAAGTCAGATCAGTTCAAAACGCTAAAGCAAGAAAATTCAAATGAGTCAGAAGGCCATCGCCAAATTTGGTGGACAAGCAATACATGAGTCATTATCAGCAAAAGTTTTCACCCCCTGAATAGAAATCTACCAGAGTTTGTACTTGTTTAGAAGTCAGCTACAGAAATTGTCTACGTTGGATCAGTTAGAAAAGACAAAAAAGCAACAAAATTCATCAGCCTGAAGGTCACTGCCAACTTTGGTGGACAAGCAATAAATAAGTCATAATCGGCAAAAGTTTTCACCCCCTGAATAGAAAAGAAAGCTTTCAGAGTTTGCGCTTGTTTAGAAATCGGCTACAGGAATTTCGTAAGTCAGATCAGTTAGAAACGCTAAAGCAACAAAATTCAAATCAGCCTGAAGGCCACCACCAACTTTGGTGGACAAGTAATAAATGAGTCATAATCGGCAAAAGTTTTCACCCCCTGAATAGAAATCTACCAGAGTTTGTACTTGTTTAGAAGTCAGCTACAGGAATTTCGTTAAGTCAGATCAGTTTGAAACGCTAAAGCAACAAAATTCAAATCAGCCTGAAGGCCACCACCAACTTTGGTGGACAAGTAATAAATGAGTCATAATCGGCAAAAGTTTTACCCCCTGAATAGAATGCTTTCAGAGTTTGCGCTTCTTTAGAAGTTGGCTACAGGAATTTCGTAAGTCAAATCAGTTAGAAACGCTAAAGCAACAAAATTCAAATGAGTCAGAAGGTCATCGCCAAATTTGGTGGACAAGCAATAAATGAGTCATAATCAGCAAAAGTTTTACCCCCTGAATAGAATGCTTTCAGAGTTTGCGCTTCTTTAGAAGTTGGCTACAGGAATTTCGTAAGTCAAATCAGTTAGAAACGCTAAAGCAACAAAATTCAAATGAGTCAGAAGGTCATCGCCAAATTTGGTGGACAAGCAATAAATGAGTCGTTATCGGCAAAAGTTTTCACCCCCTGAATAGAAATCTACCAGAGTTTGTACTTGTTTAGAAGTCAGCTACAGGAATTTCGTTAAGTCAGATCAGTTAGAAACGCTAAAGCAACAAAACTCAGATCAGCCTGAAGGCCACCGCCAAGTTTGGTGGTTGTAGCTTGAAAGCTCAAGGAGGTGTTGCTCTTGGAAAAGTACAACTGGAAACATCTCTAAGCACACAAATAAACATGAATAAGACATATGCATGTCCTCACCTGCTGGTCTTTTGTTCTCCGCAGCATCCAGGCCACCCTGATCATTGGCCGCTTGGTCGCTCAGATCTCCAGACACCAACGCAGGACCTTTTCTGTTCATCACCAGCTGCAAGTCTTTTACCTCGCAAACTGGAATGTCTTCATTCCCGTCAACCTCTAGCTTCACCTTCATCTCTTCCGGACAGCAGTAACTGACGGAGATGCGATCATCCGTTTGGACCAGCAGCTTCACATCGACCTCTTGAGAGGCGCTGCAGCCGATAAGATCGTAGATGGCGTTGGTGATCTCAAACTCCAGCTGCACATCTTTATCATTCAATGCCCAGTAGCTATGACCGGAGTAGAAGACGCCGTCGACATACACCTCCAGGCACACCTCTCTCACCTCGGTAGACATTTCGTCGGTTGTATCCATTGGGACAGAGCAATAACCTCTGCTAAATGACTAAATGTAAATGCAAATGTAATGTAAGTTTAAACTGTATCTGATACACTGTCTATACCGACTGTATAAAGTTTGCAAACTTTCACTCAGACTCGCCTATTCGATCCGACTATCACTCTACTACACAGATTCTGAGAGTGCGGAGCGTTTTGAACTGTGACGTCATCAAGCATCGCACGTGTCGGCGTTCCAAAGTTGCCTTGGCAACGGAATGTTTACAAACAACAGCGGGGCTCAGCAGAGTGTGTGTGTTTTCTCTGATTCGCTCATTATCTGTGAAAATAAATCATTAAACACGCCGTTTTGAACTGTCCTTCCTATCGCGTTTGTGTCAGCACTTGATTCGATCCATCTACAGCGCCAGAGCACGAAGTGGCAATACAGTTTTGCAGTCTAAATGCGATGAGTCACTAACAAACGACTCGTTTGAACAGATTCATGATTCATTTTACTGGTTTGAATCAATGATTGAACTCAGTTAGCCATACGTTTAAGCCTAGTAATGTTATATAGCGCTGTAAGCATGTTTTTAATACAAGGGGGGCTTGATATGGCAAGCAGTTTTAACATTTAATCTAAAAGCATTTTTTTTGTCTTGTTTCAAGACAAAAAAAATTGAGTTTTTGCTTAGAACAAGCAAAATAATCTGCCAATGGGGTAAGTAAAAAAAAAATCTTATTTTAAACAGAAAACAAGATTATTTTGCTTACCCCATTGGGAGATTATTTTGCTTGTTTCAAGGAAAAACACACTTAATTTTGACTTGTTTTCATAAAAAACAAGACAATTTTTACTTCTTGATTTAAGAATTTTTTAGATAGGCTATTTTGGCTGGAAACAAGACAAAAATCTAAGTAAGAAAAGCATTTTTTGCAGTGCACTTATAAGCAAAACTTACGTTATATTAACTAACATTTGTGCTTTTTTTCCCCTCATTGCTGAAGAGTGCTGAAATTTCTTTTCCTACAGTTCTACTAGTTGTACAAGCATAAATTAAATTTTCCTTTAGCCTTAGGCTTATTCACATAATTTCATTTTGGTGTGAAAGGGCTTTTACATTTGCTAAGAATCTAACGTTTTTCTATACAAAACAAGCAAGCCCTGTCCAGATTTTAAAAAAAAAAGTAACTAAGTAACGTAATTAGTTACTTTTTTAGGGAGTAACGCAATATTGTAATGCATTACATTAAACAAAACAATAATTGGTGTGAATGATTATCAATACATATTTACAGAAAACTACAACATGGGCTGTTAACATGCAGGAGGCCTAACTGTAAATGTTTAGAAAGGTATAAGGGTTTATTATTAAATTAATTTATGATTATGATATTATATATATATATATATATATATATATATATATATATATATAGTAGTTGCAGTCCTGGTATCTTTTATCAAGATATTAGTACTTATTCAGTAGATACTAGTACTATGAGGTGCCAAACAGGAAATAATTATATAACAATATGAATATATAGTTATAAGTCTGAATATATAAATGTAAGTTGTGAATATATTGTTATGTCTGAATATATAGAAGTAAATCTGAATGTATAGTTATAATCTTGAATATATAAATGTAAATTGTGAATATATAAAAGGAAATCTGAATATATAGTTATAATCCTGAATATATAAATGTAAGTTGTGAATATATTGTTATGACTGAATATATAGAAGTAAACCTGAATGTATAGTTATAATCCTGAATATATAAATGTAAATTGTGAATATATAGAAGTAAATCTGAATATATAGTTATAATCCTGAATATATAAATGTAAATTGTGAATATATAAAAGGAAATCTGAATATATAGTTATAATCCTGAATAAATGTAAATTGTGAATATATAGAAGTAAATCTGAATATATAGTTATAATCCTGAATAAATGTAAATTGTGAATATATAGAAGTAAATCTGAATATATAGTTATAAGTCTGAATATAAAAATGAAAATCTGAATATATAAATGTAAGTTGTGAATATATTGTTATGTCTGAATATATAGAAGTAAATCTGAATATATAGTTATAATCCTGAATGTATAAATATAAATTGTGAATATATAGAAGTAAATCTGAAAACATAGTTATAAGTCTGAATATATAAATGTAAACTTAAATATATAGTTGTAAGTCAGAATATATAGAAGTCTGAATATATAATTGTAATTCTGAATATATAGTCATAATCCTGAATATCTAAATGTAAATTGTGAATATATAGAAGTAAATCTGAATATATATATATATATATATATATATAGATGGATAGATAGATACTAGTATAGCTTATAGATTAAATGTTAAAAGGCTTGCCATAGGTTTGATTGACTGTTTGTCATCCTAATATGAATTAATATCTCTAATAAATATAAAGTATTTCTATGGACAGGTCTACATTGTGCCCCTAGCATTTCCAGTTAAAATAACACACATTTCTACAATAATTTACATAAAATCTGACCTTTGACCTTTACAGATATACACAGTGATGCGTTAGTTTATGTATTTGTGCTTAAAGTCTAACTGTTCGCTGAGATGAACTTGAGACGAACCCAAAAGATTCCTTAAAGTTACCGGTCCAACATATGAAAAATAAAAACATTTTCAATAAACCTGGGCGATTTTGGCTTCAGCGGGGAACTATTTCAGCATGTTTGCAATAAAGCGGCTCTGTAAGTTATTATGAGCTCAGCGCTGCTGTCAGACAAAAAGATCTGGAGAAATCAACATAGAAAGTCGTTTTAAATCTGTGCTTTTGTTGTAATTTAATGACGTCTGGAATGAAGTTACACCCAAAGCTTCACCCAGTCGCCCGTCTGTCTCTCCTCTTCCTCGAGCCGGCGACGCTCATCAATCTCGCAGAGATCTGCTGGAATACCAACAGTGTGCTGGAGGAGCCCTGGGGCCCAACGGAGAAATGCCAGATCTGTGACCTATTAGTGCTATTTTATAAACTCATCAGGGGAGGAGAAACAAACGGCTTATTAAATCAAGACATCAGCTGTGGTGCATTAAGAATGAAGAGTTGCTCTAAAATCATTCTGAGTATTAAAGCAGCACTGACTTGACTTGGACCGATAAGGAACCACCTAGATAGCCCTAGTAACACATTATAACCACCTAACAACTCCGTAAACACCCTAGAAACCACCCAGGAATCATAAGCTACATAGCAGCATATAACTAGATGAGTAAAGTTTGAGAACAAACTTCAAGTTGGCTTGAGAAAGCCAGGACAGAAAGGTCGAAAACATTTTAATAGCTTGAAGTAGTTCTAAAGTTTAAAGTTTGAATGTTTGGAAGTTAATAAAGTCTATTAGATAGACAAACGGACATATAGATAGATAGATTTGACATTATAGATAGATAATAGATACGACAGACAGCTAGTTAGACGGACAGACAGACAAAGAGTAAAATGAACTTTCTAACTCAGCTATACATTTTTGTTTTGGAAATGTTTTTGCTGCATACTACATACAACATACTAATAATTAAGGGGAAAGGTAAACAAAAAACAATATACTAATTATGCTGAACATTAATATATCACTTTAACATATACTTTAAACAATATTCAACGGTTAGCATTTAACACATACCAACATCAACATAAGTAATTTATAAATTAAATAAAATGTTTATATAATGATTATAGCATGAATAGCACGTTGCTAACATGATTTTAACATGATTAGCATGTTTCTAGCATGATTAACAAGTTACTAGCCTGTTTCTAGCATGATTAACATGTTACTAGCATGTTTCTAGTATGATTAGCAAGTTGCTAACATGCTTCTATCATGATTATAACATGAATAACATGTTGCTAGCATGTTTCTACCATAATTAACAAGTTATTAGCATTTTATAGTATGACTAGCAAGGTATTAGCAAGTTATTAGCACATTTCTAGTATGATTAGCAAGTTACTAGCATGTTTCTAACATGATTAGCAAGTTACTAGCATATTTCTAGCATGATTAGCAAGTTGCTAGCATATTTCTAGCAAGATTAGCAATTTGCTAGCATGTTTATAGCATGATTAACAAGTTGCTAGCATATTTCTAGCATGATTAACACGTTACTAGTATATTTCTAGCATGATTACCAAGTTGCTAGCATATTTCTAGCATGATTAGCAAGTTGCTAACATATTTCTAGCATGATTAGCAAGTTGCTAGCATATTTCTTACATGATTAGCATGATGTTATCATGTTTCTATCATGTTTAGCAAGTTACTAGCATATTTTTAGCAAGATTAGCAATTTGCTAGCATGTTTATAACATGATTAGCAAGTTACTGACATGTTTTTAGTATGATTAGCAAGTTTCTAGCATGATTAACAAGTTACTAACATATTTCTAGCAATATTAGCAATTTTCTAGCATGTTTATAGCATGATTAGCAAGGTGCTAGCATATTTCTAGCATGATTAACAAGTTACTAGCATATTTCTAGCATGATTAGCAAGTTGCTAGCATATTTCTAGCATGGTTACCAAGTTACTGACATGTTTCTAGTATGATTAGCAAGATATTAGCAAGTTACTTGCATATTTCTAGCATGATTAGCAAGTTGCTAGCATATTTCTTACATGAATAGCATGTTGCTAACATGATTAGCATGTTCCTAGCATATTTCTAGCATGATTAGCAAGTTGCTAGCATATTTCTTACATGAATAGCATGTTGCTAACATGATTTTAACATGATTAGCATGTTCCTAGCATATTTCTAACATGATTAACAAGTTACTAGCCTGTTTCTAACATGATTAGCATGTTACTAGCATATTTCTAACATGATTAACAAGTTACTAGCCTGTTTCTAACATGATTAGCATGTTACTAGCATGTTTCTAGTATGATTAGCAAGTTATTAACAAGTTACTAGCGTGTTTCTAACATGATGAGCAAGTTACTAGCATATTTCTAGCATGATTAGTAAGTTATTAGCAAGTTACTAGCATGTTTCTAGCATGATTAACAAGTTACTAGCATATTTCTAGCATGATTAGCAAGTTGCTAGCATATTTACTACATGAATAGCATGATGTTATCATGTTTCTAGCATGTTTAGCAAGTTACTAGCATGAGGCTATCATGATTAGCAAATTACTAGCATGATTCTAGCATCATTAGCATATTACTAACATTGCTAGCATCATTTAGGTAGTCTAGAAATATTAGATGTATTAGATGAGGCTGAATGAAATAATAGAAATAATACATAGAAGGAAAGCTTTATTTAGTCTCTAAGGATTCTGGGAGTTTAGATTTGAATTTTGTCAGTTGGGGTTTGATGAGTGTTGGCTCATTTGAACATTCTGTCAATGTAAGTCTATGGGATTTTTGGTGGCTTCAATAGTCTGGTTTACGAAAACCGTAAGCCGGATCAGTCTGAAAAGTTAGAGCACATAGAGTCAAACCAGTCTGAAGGTCTGGGCCGAGTTTAGGTGTTGAAGTGTGTTGAAAAAGGTGTTAAAATTTGGCTCAGAAGAAGAAGAAAAATTTGAGATAGTGGATCAGTAAGTTAGCTTTCTCAAGCCAACTTAATTAACCCTTGAGCAGCCAAAACAACACCCTGCAGCTTTTCACAGGCGAAAACCACTCGTGCTTTCTTCAGAATATATGACATTTTAGTTGATATGACAGCAGTTTGCAGTTAATAGTGTTTTTCTCTCTGGTAAGTGGAGAATGTTTGCTTGCAGCTCATCAAAAGCCTGTCAGATGATGTGAAACATGTCAGAAACAGCAGGCGGGATCTTCTCGATGCTGAAGTGAATCATCTCAGTAAAACCGCAAACTATTCCTTCTTTCTCACACACAAACACAGGCAACAATCGGCTCTCATAAACTCAACAAAACACAATAATGTTCTGGAACATTCCATATAATAAATATATACACTTCCGCTCAAAAGTTTAGGATCTGTACGATTTTTAATGTTTTTATTTTGCAACTTTATGCTCATCAAAGTTCCATTTATTTGATTAAAAATACAGAAAAAAAAGTAATATTATGATATATTATTGCGATTCAAAATAACGTTGTTTTATTTTAATATACTATGAAATTACATTTATTTCTGTGATGCAAAGCTGAATTTTCAGTATCATTACTCCAGTCTTCAGTGTCACATGATCCAGGAATCATTCTAATATACTGATTTATTATCTGCTATTTAAACTACTTCTTCTTCTTCTGAGACTAAAATTTCTGACTCTAACTTGTCCTAGAGCTTTAAACTCAGCCCAGATCTTCAGACTGTTCTGACTCGAGTTGCTATGTCTTTTCTAACTGATCGGACTTACGATTTTCCTAAAAATGGCGATTAAGGGAATGTTTACATTGAGGGAATGTTCAAATGAGCCAAGACATTCAAATTTCAACTGTCAAAACTCCCACAATCCCTTGAGACTCAATCAAGCTTCCCTTCTATCTACTATTATAATCCATTCAAACTCTTTCAGACTAACTTGCTAATCATGCTAACAATATGCTAATAACATGCTAATCATGCTGGCAACATGCTAGTAACTGGCTAATCATGCTAGAATCATGCTAGTAACATGCTACTCTTGCTAGAATCATGCTAGTAACATGCTACTCTTGCTAGAATCATGCTAGTAACATGCTAATCGTGCTAGAAACATGTTAGTAACATGTTAATCATGCTAAAATCATGCTAGCAAAATGTTAGTAACTTGCTAATCATGCCAGAAACATCCTAGCAACTTGCTAATCATACTAGAAACATGCTAGTAATATGTTAATCATGCTAGAATCATGGTAGCAACATACTAGTAACTTGTTATTCATGCTAGAACATGCTAGCAACTTGCTAATCATACTAGAAACATGCTAGTAACATGTTAATTGTAGTAGAATCATGCTAACAACGTGTTAATCATACTAGAAACATGTTAACTCTTTGCTAGTTACATGCTAATCAAAGATAGTAACATACTAATCATGCTAGCAACATGTTAGTGCCTTGCTAATCATGTTAGCAACATGCTATTAACTTGCTAATCATGCTAACAAAATGCTAGTAACTTGGTAATCATTCTAGAAACATGCTAATAACATGCTAATCATGCTAACAACAGGCTAGTAACATGCTACTCATGCTAGAAACATGCTAACAGCTTGTTAGTAACATGCTAATCATGCTAGAACCATGCTAGAAACATGCTAATCATACTAGAAACATGTTAGCTACTTGCTAGTAACATGCTAATAGTGCTAGTAACATGCTACTCATGCTAGAAACATGCTAACAGCTTGTTAGTAACATGCTAATCATGCTAGAACCATGCTAGAAACATGCTAATCATACTAAGAACATGTTAGCTATTTGCTAGAAACATGCTAATAGTGCTAGTAACATGCTAATCATGTTAGCAACATGCTAGTAACTTGCTAATCATGCTAACAATATGCTAGTAACTTGTTAATCATTTTAGAAACATGCTTACATGATTAACATGCTACTCATGCAAGCAACATTCTAGTAACTTGCTAATCATGCTAACAACATGCTAATCTATCTATCTATCATTTTTAAAAACTTTCTGGATAGGCTTTCTCAAGCCAACATAAGGTTTGTCTTGACAAACTTTTTTTTTAGTTACTTTTATTATCAATGTTGGAAACATTTTTTTTTTTTTTTTTTTTTTTTTTTTGGAACCTGTGATACTTTTTTCAGGATTCTTTGATGAATAAAAAGAACAGCATTTATTCAAATTGTAAATCTTTACTATCACTTTTTATCATTTTAACACATCCTTGCTGAATAAAAGTATTCATTTCTTTCAAAGAGAGAAAGAAATAAAAAATGTACTGTCCCCCAAATTTGAACAAGGTGTTTATTGTTAAAAAAGTTTTCTATTTTAAATAAATTCTGTGCTTTTACACTTTTTATTTATTATATTAAAGAATCCTGCAAAAAAGGATCACAGGTTCAAAAAAAAAAAAATTGTTTTCAGCAATGATAATAAATCAGTATATTATAATGGTTTCTGAAGGATCATGTGACACTGAAGACTGGAGTAATGATGCTCAAAATTCAGCTTTGCATCACAGAAATAAATTATATTTTAAAGTATATTAAAACAGAAAACCACAATTTTAAATTGCATTAACATTTTACAATATTACAGTTTTTTTTCAGTATTTTTAATCAAATAAACACAGCCTTGATGAGCAGAAAAGTCCTTTAAAAAGCATTCAAAATCTGACTGATCCCAAACTTTTGAGCGGCAGTGTGTATAAAAAATGGCCAAATATATTTTAAAATGTATATGAAATATATGTGGTAAAAACAATGAAGTTAAACTGAAGAAATTTTTGAAAGAAATGTGGGCGTCTTGTGATGAGCTGCGACAGATTTTGGCCTTTTAGCAGAAATGTCTTGTCTCTTAAATTCCCAGGCATATTTTAAAATTAAAACTCACTATATGTATGAAATAAAATGTGCAAAGATTAAATCAAAAGTGAAAATGTACGAGCCTCAGCCCTAAAAGACACTCGGCTGGTCATTTTATACTCCGCTCACATGTGAATCATCACCGCAATCAGTTCTTCTGTCAAAAGAGCTTGAGATTCTCATCACTGCTGTAATGCAAACTCAGATCAACATTATCACTGGCAGATGTTCCTCAGACATTTAGAGACACAGAAAAAGGTTAAAAGACTGTTTTACTGACAGAACCATGTGATGCTCACCTGAACTGAAGTCAGTAACCACATTAAAGGTGTTGTGTTTCATGCCACTGGAAGATTAAACCTCAGAAATCAAGATTTGGAGGAATCTTAGTGCAAAATCATACTGCTAAACAATAAAAAAGCACCATAATCCACTAAAAGTGGACAGTTTTCATGGCATCTGTTTATATACAGCTCTTCTGATATGCAATTCTGGATTTGCTTCATACTGAAATTTTTAAATCATTTTGATCGACAACACAAAATCACACAACTTTTACTTAGATTAATAATTTCACAGTATATCAATTAAATATATGTACCTTATTTATTTCCATATTAGAAGCAAAAGCTATTTTAATGTAGTGCTGTTAAATGATTAATCGCGATTAAACACATCCAAAATAAAATATTTAGTTTACATAATATGTGTGTAATGTGCATATTTATTACATATAAAGACACTATATTTTGAAAATATTTATATTCATATAATATATATATATATATATATATATATATATATATATATATATATATATAATTATTTTTATTTTTATTTATTTATTTATTTTTTTAAATATAAGCATAGCATATTTTTTCTTAAATATATACACGTGTGTGTATTTATATACACACATAATAAATATACACAGTACACACACACATATATATATATATTATGTGATCAAAAACTTTTATTTTGGTTGTGATTAATTGCGATCAGTCGTTAAACAGCCCTATTTTAATGGAAGACTCTGACTATGTCTTTAATCTAGAAGCTAAAATAATCATAATGACAATAGCTTTTACAAAATTATCAAAAAATATAATAATATATAATAATAATAATAATAATAATAATTCAAAGAATACAAACATTTTTGCAATTATATAAGCTATTTTTGTTTGATATTCAATAGAAACTGTAACAAATTTAATTCTAAAATGTCACAAAAGCAACATTTCAAAAGATTCTGAAAATGATTATTAGTTGAAACTCTAAACAGACTCATAAACAAATTCATTTTACATTTTAAACTAAATATATAAACTACGAAGATTTGTTTTAAAGAAGTCTCACCAAGCCTGCATTTATCTGATCCAAAGTACAGCAGCAAAAACAGTACAATTTGAAAGTTTTTGTACTATTTAAAGTAACCATTTCTATTTTAAAATGTAATTTATTCCTGTGATTTCAATATTTGAATTTTTAGCATCATTACTTTAGTCACATGGTCCTTCAAAAATCTAATTTGCTGCTCAAAAAACATCTATTATTATTATAATGTTAAAAACAGCTGAGTAGAATGTTTTCAAGTTTCTTTAGTTTCTTTGATGAATAGAAAGTTCAGAAGAACAGCATTTATCTGAAATCTTTTGTAACATTATAAATGTTTTTATCATCACTTTTGATCAATTCAAAGCATCCTTGCTAAATAAAACTAATAATTTCTATAAAATTATACTGACTCCAAGCTTTTGAATGGTATAGTGTATAATGTTACAAAAGATTTTTATTTCAGATATAATATTAATCAAAGAATACAAAAAAAAAGTACTCAACTGTTTTAAATATTGATAATAATAATAATAATAATAATAATATGTTTCTTGAAAAGGAAATCAGTATGGTTTCTGATCATGTGACACTGAAGACTGGAGTAATGATGCTGAAAATTCAGCGTTGCATCACAGAAATAAATTACATTTTAAAATATATTCAAAAAGAATGCAGTTATTTTAAATTTGCTAAATTTTGGACTTGCTAAACTTTTTCATAAACTTTAAATTTGCTAAACTTTGGATCAAATGCAGGCTTGGTTCAATTCTGTGATGTTGGTGGGTTTCCTCCTATGAACTGCTTGCTTGGGTTTTCCACAACATTTTAACTGCATTAAGGTCTGGAGTCCAAACTCTTTAGAGATGGTTTCATAACCTTTTCTAGCCTGAGGAGCAACATCAGCTCAGTAATCTCCTGTTCGTGACATGATTCACTTCCACAAACATTATCAGACTGTTCTTTGAATAAAACAAGGCACATGACATTTGATAGTCATTGGACTGACTAAAACCTAATTTCACCTTTAAATGAACTGCTAATCCAAGAGATTCACATACTTTTGCAACGCACAGATATGTAACACTGGATCATTTTTCTCAATAAATAAATGACAAAGCGAATATTTTTCTCTCACTTGTTCCTTCTGGAGCATCAGTGAGTGTTTGAACCTTCTGTAATAGTTGCATATGAGTCTCTCAGTTGTCCTCAGTGTGAAAAGATGGATCTCAAAATCATACAGTCATTGTTGGAAATGGTTCAAATACACAAAAAATGCTGGAAAACCAAAGTATTTGTGTGAGCTGAAGGATTTTTCTGAAGAACAGCAGACAGTTTAACTGTTCAGGACAAACAATGGACTCATGAACAACTATCACTAAACAAAAAACACAGCTGTGGGTCATTCAGGAACAACACAGTATTAAGAATCAAAGGGAATTTTTATAAATTCAACTTGTGGACTATATGTGAACATCTTTTATGTGAAATATCTTACTCAGGTCAGTAGTAAATAAAACATAACATGCATTTTATATGATCCCTCTTATTTTGGTTAAATAATTAGTGTTTTGCATATTCTGCAAGGGGTATGTAAACTTTTGACTTTAACTGTAAATTAAAATGATGATGTTTCAGCTCATATTTATGTAGAAATATAGAAAATTCTAGAGGGTTCAAGTGGCACTGTATATTTTTCTGTAGATTGTGTCAGTGTTTGATTGTTAAAACTCACCACCAGTCCCAGTGTGTTTCAGGTGTTGCTATTCTGTTCTGAAACAAAGGAAATAAGTAAATAATTAAGTCTGCTCTTTTAGTAACAGCATCTTCTCTTATAACTTACTTATAACTTATATTGTTTCATGCATTAATACTATATAACTATATAACACTTCTAAGCCAAAGCACAGTGAATCTGGAGAACCGAACGCCGTTTCTCCTCATAATCAGAGTTGTGTGTTGTGTGTGTGTTCAGTATTGGTCTGCTGTTGACAGGACAGTCGATGGTATCTGCGGCGTCTGAAGGGCAGCTCTGTGCTCACAGAAGCTCAGCTCATATCACAGATATTCAACACCGCACCGCCGGGATTAAACTTGTCATATTTCAGAGGCGTGTGCCGTGAAGCAGCGCTGAGAAATGAAGGGCTTTATATCATATGAGACTCAGAAACTCTGTGTGTGTGGAGGTCATTCAGGAGCAGACACTATGGGGACCATTTACATTTATATGTATGCATTCAGAAGATTTTAAGCTTTTATTCAAAGTGACTGACGTTGCATTCAAGGAATGTGCTATTAGTTTGCTTTCCTTAGGAAATGAAGCCTGCGGTGAATGGGTGCCGTCAGAATCGAAATGAGCTGAAAATGTGCTCACACTGATGTAGATTTATTTCTTCATCGGATTTGTAAAAATGTCTCACCAGTGAATGGGTGCCGAGTCCAAACAGCTGATAAAAACATCACAATAATCCACAGCACTCCAGTCCATCAGTTCACATCTAGAGAAGACAAAAGCTGAAACAAATCCATCATTAAGATGTTTTTAATCATAATAACGCTTCCTCCAGTGAAAAAGTCCATCTCCTGTTGATCAAAATCCAGCCACATATTTGTTTAGAGCTGTTTCGGTTTGTAAACGGTGCTTGATCTGTGCAGATTTCTCTCCTGATTTAGGCCAGTCCACTTTTTCACTGGAGGAAGCGTTGTTATGGATTATGGACTCAATGTATTTGTGTTAAAAGCATCTTAATGATTGTTTCCAAACAAGCAAAAATTATTGTCTTGTTTTCAGAAAAAAATAAGTTAAAATTAGGCGAGTTTTTGCTTGAAACAAGCAAAATAATCTTATTTCAAGCAGAAAACTAGATTATTTTGCTTACCCCATTGGCAGATTATTTTGCTTGTTTCAAGCAAAAACTCACCTAATTTTGACTTATTTTTTTCTGAAAACAAGACACTAATTTTTGCTTGTCTAGAAATTTGTTCTTGATTTAAGAATTTTTAGATATTTTGTCTAGAAACAAAAATAGAAAAGCATTTTTTGCAGTGTGTTGCTGGATTTTGATCAACAGGAGATGGACTTTTTCACTGGAGGAAGCGTTATTATGGTTAAAAACATTTTAATGATGGATTTGTTTCAGCTTTTGTCTTCTCAAGATGTTAACTGATGGACTGGAGTGCTGTGGATTATTGTGATGTTTTTATCAGATGTTTGGAAAAAGGTGAAAAAGTAGTCTGGTCTGAATCAGGAGAGAAATCTGCACAGATATTTGAAGATTCTTAAATCAAGAAGATTTTGTAGACAAGCAAAAATGATTGTCTTGTTTTCAGAAACAAATAAATTAAAATTAGGGGAGTTTTTGCTTGAAACAAGCAAAATAATCTTATTTCAAGCAGAAAACTAGATTATTTTGCTTGTTTCAAGCAAAAACTTGCCTAATTTTGACTTATTTTTTTCTGAAAACAAGACAATAATTTTTGCTTGTCTACAAAATCTTCTTGATTTAAGAATTTTCAGATATTTTGGCTGGAAACAAGACAAAAAAAAAATCTAAGAAAAGCAGTTTTTGCAGTTAACAAATATGTGGCTGGATTTTGATCAACAGGAGATGGACTTTTTCACTGGAGGAAGCGTTATTATGGTTAAAAACATCTTAATGATGGATTTGTTTCAGTTTTTGTCTTCTCAAGATGTTAACTGATGGACTGGAGTGCTGTGGATTATTGTGATGTTTTTATCAGATGTTTGGAAAAAGGTGAAAAAGTGAGAGAAATATGCACAGATCAAGCACCGTTTACAAACCAAACAGCTCTAAACACTGTAAAAAATGCTTTTCATACTTTGATTTTTGGTCTTGTTTCCAGCCAAAATATTTGAACAATTTTAAATCAAGAAGATTTTCTAAACAAGCAAAAATTATTGTCTTGTTTTCAGAAAAAAATAAGTTAAAATTAGGGGAGTTTTTGCTTGAAACAAGCAAAATAATCTTATTTCAAGCAGAAAACTAGATTATTTTTCTTACCCCATTGGCAGATTATTTTGCTTGTTTCAAGCAAAAACTCACCTAATTTTGACTTATTTTTTTCTGAAAACAAGACAATAATTTTTGCTTGTCTAGAAATTTGTTCTTGATTTAAGAATTTTTAGATATTTTGTCTAGAAACAAAAATAGAAAAGCATTTTTTGCAGTGTGTGGCTGGATTTTGATCAACAGGAGATGGACTTTTTCACTGGAGGAAGCGTTATTATGGTTAAAAACATTTTGCTTTTGTCTTCTCAAGATGTGAACTGATGGACTGGAGTGGTGGGGTGTGGATTACTTGTGGATTATTATGATATTTGGACTCTCATTCTGACGGCACCCATTCACTGCAGTGGATCCGTTGGTGAGCAAGTGATGGAATGACACATTTCTCCACATCTGATGAACAAACTAACTCTTCCCAAACTTGGATGACACATTTTCAGCACATTTACACGCACATGAACTATTGTTTTAAGATGTGACCTTTTAGTGAATCTATTTTGTGCATGCAATCTGTTTTACTCAGATTTAGAAGATGACTAAGCGCTTGTGTCTCTCATTTGTTATATTTAATTTCTGAAACTGACTTTGTAAGATCTTGTCAGCTGCTTTGTTTTTAATCTGGTGTCTGTATGGGAGAATCACTTGCTCTTTATTTTCAATAAAGTAAAAATAAATAAATAAAAAATATAATAATTGTGCTGTGCTGTGATGCACTAAAATTTGGCATCTCACAATATCAGATTTGATTTATTTATTTTTTTTGTTGTTGTTGTTTTGTATGAATATTTTTGTTTGCCTGAATTTAGAAACTGAAAATATTCGGCTTAAAAAGCAAAAAATAAAGATTTTCCAACTTAAAAAAAAAAAATTAATTAATAATAATGATTAATAAAGTAAATACATTTTCAGCACATACATGCACACACTATTTTGAAATTTCAGACAAATATTTTCGGTTGCCAAAATCCTGTTTCATCACTATTTGGAAACTGATAATATAAATTCTGATAAAATTTTCACACATCCAAATTATTATTATTATTATTTATTTTTATTTTTTTTGACACAGTGACACATTTTAAAATAATGATGCACTGAAATTTGATTAATGAAAATACCAGATTATTTATTATTATTATTATTATTTTTTTTTTGGTTTTGGACAAATATTTATAATAATACAAATAACTTTTTTACAATAGTAATAAAAAGCTTTTCTGAAAAAGTAAATAAATAAATAAATACATAAATAGAACACGTTCATTTGGCACTAGTTGCCAAAATGTTTGTGCATCACTTTTTAAATAAAAAAATAATTAATTAATAAATTAATAATAATAATGAATTAAATATAAATTTATTAATAATAATAATAATAATAAATTAATACATTTATAATAATATTTATAATAATATTGAATTAATAATCATATTAAATTTCATTTAAAGTGTATAAAATAAATATTAAATATTAAATTAATATTAATTAATTTAATATTTTTTAGTTGGCAAAATGATTGTGCATCACTTTTTTTTTTTTAAATAGGAATAAAACACATTTCTGAAAAATAAATACATACATAAATAGGACACATTCATGCAGACATTATTTTGATTGATGCAGAACTATTTCTATTTTTTTGTTTTGTTGAATATAGCTGAATGAGCCACTCAAGTCCATTTTTTTTGGAAAAGTCCATAAGTTAACATCTTGAGAAGACAAAGGCAGAAACAAATCCAACATTAAAATGTTAACTAAAATACGAAAATTCCATAATAACATTTTATTGTGATGTTTTTATCAGCTTTTTGGACTCTCATTCTGACGGCACCCATCCACTGCAGAGGATCCATTGGTGAGACGCTTTTTTGGGTGAACTATTGTTTTAGGATGTGACTGCATTTAATCTATTTAAATCAGATTCAGATAAATGACTGACTTTGTGAGATCGCGTCAGCTGTTTGGTTTCTAATCCGGTAATAGTCTTTATGGGAGAATCACTGTTTAGTTTTGTTGCTCTTTAAACGAGTTCAAAGGGAATGAAAGCGTTTGAAATGTTTCCTGAAGCTCTTTTATCTGCTTTAATGATGATATGATGAATCCAGCTGCTCTCAGCTTCATCCAGAACCAACATGAATCACCTCACAAACACCAGCAACAAACTCAACTAAACAATAATATTCAGCAACATTACATATAACATACATATACACACAAAAGTTTGGGATCAGCAAGATTTTTAATGCTTTTAAAGGAGACTTTTCTGCTCATCAAGGCTGTTTATTTGATTAAAAATACTGAAAAGAAAACTGTAATATTGTGAAATGTTAATGCAATTTAAAATAGTGGTTTTCTATTTTAATATACTTTAAAATATAATTTATTTCTCTGATGCAAAGCTGAATTTTCAGCATCATTACTACAGGCTTCAGTGTCACATGATCCTTCAGAAATAATTCTAATGTACTGATGATAATGATTATTATTATTATTATTATAAATGTTTAAAAACAGTTGTGCTGCCTAATATATATATATATATATATATATATTTTTTTTTTTTTTTTTTTTTTTGGAACCTGTAAAAAAAAAGTTTGGGGTCAGTGCATTTTTCCTTTCTCTCTTTGAAAGAAATTAATACTTTTATTCAGCAAGGATATGTTCAATTGATCAAAAGTGATAGTAAAGACTTGTATTGTTAGAAAAGATTTCTATTTTAAATAAATGCTGTTCTTTTTAACTTTTTATTCATCAAAGAATCCTCAAAAACTTATCACAGGTTCCAAATATATATATATATATATAATGCAGCTGTTTCCAACATTAATAAAAGTAATAAATCAGTATTTTAGAATGATTTCTGAAGGATCATGATGAAAATTCAGCTTTGAATCACTATATATAAATAAATTATCTATTGAAGTATATATTTAATTTTTTTTATTTTGAATTAACATAATATTTCATGATATTACTTTTTTCCCTATTTTAATCAAATAAATGAAACTTTGATGAGCATAAGAGACTTAAATAGGACACTTAAATGTCCTAAATATATATTTAAATATTTACATATATATATATATATATATATATATATATATATATATATATATATATATATGCAATGTCCAAAATATATATAAATGGGCAAAAGAAAAAAAAAAAAAAAAAAAAAAAATAATATATATATATACATACATACAAAAAATATATACACAAAATATACATTGTAAACAATGTACTTCGAAAGAAATTAAGATTGTTAGAAAAGATTTCTGTTTTGAATAAATGCTGTTCTTTTTTTACTTTTTATTCATCAAAGAATCCTAAAAATATATATATATATAATGCAGTTTCCAATATTGATAATAAAAGTAATAAATCTGCATTTTAGAATGATTTCTGAAGGATCATGATGAAAATTCAGCTTTGAATCACAGACATAAATTATATTTTAAAGTATATAAAAATAAAAAAATACTGTTATTTTGAATTAAAATAATATTTCATATTTTTTTTCTGTATTTTTGATAAAATATATGAAACTTTGATGAGCATAAGAGACTTAAAAAAATTACATCTTACTGATCCCAAATTTTTAAGAGGCAGTGTAAATATAAATAATAATAATAATAAAAAATAAATAAATAAATAAATAAATAAATAAATAAATAAATAAATAAATATATATATATATATATATATATATATATATATAATGGCCAAAATATATATTTAAAAAAGTATATAAATGTATATAAATATATAATGGCTATAACTACATAGCTATACTACTATATAGTTATATATATATATATATATATATATATATATATATATATATATATATATATATATATATATATTATATGAATAAACAGGCCAAAATATATATTTAAATATATACAAAATATACATTGTAAACAACGAAATTAAATAAAAAATATTGGTCATTTTTTTTAATTTAATAATTTTGGTGTGTGTGTGTGCTTTATGGGATGACATTCAAATACATTATTAATATTTTCTTTGGGATCAGTGATGTTCGTTTTCCTGCCGCAGCTCACCTTCATTTGGAGGAGTCTTCAGCGAGTGTTTGTTGAATCTGGTTTTGTGATGAACGCTGCATGTGCTTCATAAGACGCCGCTGTTCACGCTTCTATCAGATAAAGCTCATGTCTGACTGGCAAAGGTCCAGATCTGCCGGACCACACACGTCCCGTCCGCTCTCGGGTTACACACTACAGCAGAACGAGGACTTCAAACGCAGCCTGATCTGGAGAGCAGAGGCTTAATGTGCTGCATCTGTTCTTCAGCAAACATCAGGCTCTGATCCGGCTGTCTGTCGCTGGCTTCTTCTGCTCCACAAACACAGCAGGAAAGTCACTGACGGCTCGTACAACCTAAAGAGAAACTATAGCTCCTCAAACTGTACAGAGATCACATCAACTCAAACTCAGTCTTTATTGGGCAGAAACCCTAAGCTGAAAATAAAGTTTGTTTAGTAATAAATTATTACATGTAATGAATCAACATTCAAATATTTAATATTATTTAATTTCCCCATTCAAAAATAAGCATTTTCCAACATGCATGCATGAACTGTTTCAAAATTAAGAAAATTAATTTTTTTTTTTTTTTTTTGGTTGAATATTTTTAGTTGTAAAATTTCTGTGCATCACTAGAAATTGTATTTTAAAACTGAAACCTCAGCAATTGGAAATATTCAGAAAAAATTAATTTTATAATGAATTCACTGTTTCAAAATAATGATGCAATGGAAGTTCAGCCACTGAAAATATTTTTTGCTGTTTTTGGTGAATAGTTTTAGTTAATTAGTTAATTTTGGTGCGTCACTATTTCAAAATACTAGCAAAACAAATTTAAATAAATAAATAAAAATAAAAATCCAACACATGCATGCATTTCAAAATAATAATGCAATGAAAGTACAGCCAATTAAAAAAAAATAATAATAATAAATTTTTTTTTTTTTTTGCTGTTTCTGATAAATAATTTTAGTTGCTAAAATTTTGGTGCATCACTATTTCAAAAATACTATTTCTAAAAAAAAAGAAAACAAATAAATAAATACAAATAAAAATCCAACACTTGCATGCATTTTAAAATAATGATGCAATGAAAGTACAGCAAATTGAAAAAAAAAAAAAAAAAAAAAAAATATATATATATATATATATATATATATATTTTTTTTTTTTCCTTTTGCTGTTTCTGATGAATAATTTTAGTTAAAAAAAATAATATTTCTAAAAATATTTGGGCAAAACAGCAAAACAAACAAACAAACAAAAAGAATCCAACACATGCATGCATTTCAAAGTAATGATGCAAAGAAAGTACTGCAAATAAAATAAAAAAAACAGTATTTTTAAATAATGATGCACCAAAATTTTTGCATATAAAATGATTCATCAGAAAGAGCAAAAAAAAAAAAAAAAAAGTGGCTGAACTTTCATTGCATCATTATTTTGAATGCATTGCATGCATGTGTTGATGCATGATGCATGATTTTTATTCCATCTCTATTTTTAAAATACAATTTCTAAACAGTCATGCACAGAAATTTCACAACGGAAAATATTCATCCAAAACAGCTGGAAATTTTTTTTTCTGAATTTTGTTTTGAAACAGTGTGTGCATGCATGTTGGAAAATTATTATTTATTTTAATTGGAAAATTCAATAATGTTACATATTTAAATGTTTTATCAAAATACATTTCTGACAATTATTTTCTGACAAAATAATGCATTTTTCTACACATGCATTATTTTGAAATAATGATGTACATACATTTGAGCAACCAAAAATATTTGAAAATTAATATTTTATTATTATGGATATTTTTGGTTGCTAAAATTTCAGTGCAACACTCTTTTAAAACAGAACATATTTGGACAAAACAACAAAAACATTATTTTCTGATAAACATGCATTATTATATTATATTATATTGCTGGAATTTTGGCAACCGAAAACATTCTGTAAAAAAATCATTTTCAGTTTTTGTCGAAATGGTACATTCCTTACATAAATCTAAAGGTGAGGATGTTCCTAATATTCTCTGGAGACACTTGATTCAGTAATTGAGGTGAGAGGTTGAAAGTCTGCTGTAAATCAGTGTTTTTCTCTCTCTCTCAGGCCGTTTCTTGATTATCGCTGTCTTTCTCTGAGGACATTCCTGTGTCAGCGGGGCCAGAGAACAGCGCTGATCATGTTTCATCTCCTGCAGACAGAAGAACCGTGAGGAACCACAATCACACACAACAACATCGCAAGCATCTGATCACATCTGTGAGGAGTTCACCTGTTATCCATGATCTGTGAATGAAATGAAAGCAGATGCAGTCAAATCACATCATCAGAGAAGTGCTGATTAAAAAAAACACTTTTCTGTTCATGATTTCAGCCCCCCAGCACCACTGCATAAAAAAAATTAAAATAAATCGGTGTATTAGTATTTTTAAATGGGGGGGAAAAAATCTGATAATGTTTTTCAACAACAAAATATAAATATATATTTTGTGTCATGCAGGCACACTACTTTACAACAAATATTTTCAGATAATTTTCCCAACAAAATAATTTTTTCGGCACAACAGAGATTTAAGCAACCGAAAATATTGGAAATGTATATTTTATTAATATTATGAATATTTAAATTTAACTTAAATTTCAGTGCAACATTATTTTTAAAACTGAAAATATTCTGTGCATTACTTTTGACACGTGCATGCACTATTTCAAAATAGTGATGTACAAACATTCAATAATAAAAATACCAGATATTATTATCTTTTTTGTTTGTTTGTTTTTTCAGTTGCCAACATTTTTGTGCATCACTATTTTTAAATAGAAAAAAATAAAATGCATGCATGCACTGTTTCAAAATAGTAATGCAATAAAAGTTCAGCTTACAAAAATGTCAGTAATGAAAATACCACATTTTGTTTTGTTTTATTTTTTCAGTTGGCAAATGTTTGTGCATCACTATTTTTAAATAGGAAAAACAAAAATATTGAAAAATATTGGAAAATATATTTTTTTAATATTATGAATATTTAAATTTAACAAATTTCAGTGCAACATTATTTTAAAACATTACTATTTTTGACACATGCATGCAGTATTTTAAAATAGTGATGAACAAACATTTCAGTAATGAAAACTCTAGATTTTTTTTTTCTTTTTTGGTTTTTTTTTCAGTTGCCAAACTTTTTATGCATCACTATTTTTAAATAGAAAAAAAAAGGAAAATATTGGAAATGTATATTTTATTAATATTATGAATATTTCGATTTAACAAATTTCAGTGCAATATTATTTTAAAACATTACTATTTTTGACACATGTATGCACTATTTTAAAATAGTGATGTACAAAATTTTCAGTAATGAAATGACCAGATTTGTTCTCTCTTTTTTTTTTTTGCTTTGTCAGTTGCCAAAATTTTTGTGCATCACTATTTTTAAATTTAAAAAAAAGTATATTTTATTAATATTATGAATATTGAAATTGAACTTAAATTTCAGTGCAACATTTTTTTTTTTTTTTTTTTTTGACACATGCATGCACTATTTTTATTTCTATTGATTGATTTATTTATTTATTTTTTTCAGTTGCCAACATTTTTGTGCATCACTTTAAATAGGTAAAAAAAAAAACTAAAAACAAAACAACAACAACAAAAAAAAAACATTTCAGAAAAATAAATAAAATAAATGCATTCAAAATTGACACATTCTGTTTTGAAACTATTGAAATGTTTTTGCCATTTCAGTTGAATATTTTCAGTTGACAAAACTGAAACAGTATTTTGAAAATACTAATAAAGACTAATATTTTGAGACATTTGATCCTCAAATCACAGTAAAACTCAAACACACACATAAGTTTTTTTTGTTTTTTTTTTGGTTTTCAGTTGCCCAAATTTTTGTGCATCACTATTTTTAAATAGAAAAAATAAATAAATAAATATTGGAAAATGTATATTTTAATAATATTATGAATGTAACTTAAATTTCAGTGCAACATTATTTTAAAACATTACTATTTTTTGACACATGCATGCACTATTTTAAAAAAGTGATGAACAAACATTTCAGTAATGAAAATACCAGATTTTTTTCTTTTTTGGGGGGTTTTTCAGTTGCCAGACTTTTTATGCATCACTATTTTTAAATAGAAAAAAAGAAAATATTGGAAAATGTATAATGTATATTTTTTTTGCTTTGTCAGTTGCCAAAATTTTTGCGCAACACTATTTTTTAATTTAAAAAAAGTATATTTTATTAATATTATGAATATTGAAATTAAACTTAAATTTCAGTACAACATAATTTTTTTTATTATAATTTTTTTTTTTTTGACACATGCATGCACTATTTTAAAATAGTGATGTACAAAAATTTCAGTAATGAAAATACCAAATTTTATTCTCTCTTTTTTTTTTTGTGGGTTTTTCAGTTGCCAACATTTTTGTGCATCACTATTATTAAATAGGTAAAAAAAAAAAATAAATAAATAATAATAATAATAATAATAAAAAAAAAAAAAAATAGAAATAAATGCATTCAAAATTTTGACACACTATTTTGAAACTATTGAAATGTTTTTGCCATTTCAGCTGAATATTTTCAGTTGACAAAACTGAAATAGCATTTTGAAAATACTAATAAAGGCTAATATTTTGAGACATTTTATCTTCAAATGACAGGAAAACGTACTTACTGTACATGACGGTGATAGATGAATGAATGAGGAATTGATCAAACCAGAGAAAACATTAGCTCTGACCTGAGAAAAGAGTAAAACGACACTCATCTTCATCATCATCATCATCATCTCTCACAGAAAACACTGATCTTCATCATACTCAACTAGAAACTCTATAAAACATGAGGCAGAATGACTAAATCATTTTGTTTTAAAGTCGTAAATAATAAAACTTATTGAATCATGTCTTACAAGAAAATATTTCAGCCTACTTCAAAATGTCAAATTTAATTCAGTGTTAGTCGCTGCTTCTTGGTATTTATGTGTGAGATTTACAGAGTGAAACTGATTTCCAGAGCAAATGTTTTTCAGAGCACTTTCGGCTGATGTTTCCACAAACGAGCAGAGCTTTAATATGAAACACTGACGAACTCCTGCAGGGAAAATCTCATTAAAACATCATCATCATCATCCTCTTCATCATCAGAGTCTGAGAGGAGAGGAGAATGAAAGCCTTCATCATGTGTTTGTGCTCAGTGTGAGTTCAGCTCTGATTAAAGACAGAAAACACGACATCAAACCCATGTTTCTCATCTCTTTATGATGGACATCAGCCAGACCGACACCATATTCACTAACGTTTGGGATCAGTGCGATTTTTATTGGTTTTTGCTCATCAAGGCTGCATCAAAAAATACAGAAAAAAACTGTAATATTGTGAAATATTATTTCAGGTTAAAATAACTGCTTTCTATGTGAATATATTTTAAAATGTAATTTATTTCTGTGATCAAAGCTGCATTTGTGCAGTCTTTGGTGTCACATGATCCTTAAGAAATCATTTCTAAATGCTCATTTGCTGTATTTATTTGATCAAAAATACAGTAAAAAACAAAAAACGAATGAAATATATTTTTTTATTTAAACAGCTGTTTTCTACATTAATATCTGTTAAAATCTAATTTATTTCTGTAATCAAAACGGCATTTTCAGCATCATTACTGCAGTGTCACATGATCCTTCAGAAATCATTCTAATATACTGATTTGCTGTATTTATTTGATCAAAAATTCTGTAAAATTGTGAAATATTATTTGAATTTAAACCAGCTGTTTTCTATGTGAATGTCTGCTAAAATGTAATTTATTTCTGTGATCAAAACTGCATTTTCTGCAGTCTTCAGTGTCACATGATCCTTCAGAAATCATTCTTAAATGCTGATTTGCTGTATTCATTTGATCAAAAATATTGTACAAATTGTGAAATATTATTACAATTTAAAATAGTTGCTTTCTATGTGAATATCTGTTAACATGTAATTTATTTCTGTGATGCAAAGCTGAATTTTCAGCATCATTACTGCAGTCTTCAGTGTCACATGATCCTTCAGAAATCATTATTAAATGCTGATTTGCTGTATATATTTGATCAAAAATACAGTAAAAAAATATTAAATATTATTTGAATTTAAAACAGCTGTTTTCGATGTAAATATCTATTAAAAAACTATTTATTTCTGTGATCAAAACTGCATTTTCCACATCATTACTCCAGTCTTCAGTGTCACATGATCCTTCAGAAATCATTTGTAAACGCTGATTTGCTGTATTTATTTGATCAAAAATATTGTAAAAATTGTGAAATATTATTACAATTTAAAATAGCTGCTTTCTATGTGAATATATGTTCAAATGTAATTTATTTCTGTGATCAAAACTGCATTTTCAGCAGTCTTAAGTGTCACATGATCCTTCAGAAATCATTTTTAAATGCTGATTTGCTGTTTATTTGATCAAAAATTCTGTAAAATTGTGAAATATATTTTTTTTATTTAAACAGCTGTTTTTTTACATTAATATATGTTAAAATATAATTTATTTCTGTAATCAAAACGGCATTTTCAGCATCATTACTGCAGTCTTAAGTGTCACATGATCCTTCAGAAATCATTCTAATATATTGATTTGCTGTATTTATTTGATCAAAAATTCTGTAAAATTGTGAAATATTATTTGAATTTAAACCAGCTGTTTTCTATGTGAATGTCTGCTAAAATGTAATTTATTTCTGTGATCAAAACTGCATTTTCTGCAGTCTTCAGTGTCACATGATCCTTCAGAAATCATTCTTAAATGCTGATTTGCTGTATTCATTTGATCAAAAATATTGTACAAATTGTGAAATATTATTACAATTTAAAATAGTTGCTTTCTATGTGAATATCTGTTAACATGTAATTTATTTCTGTGATGCAAAGCTGAATTTTCAGCATCATTACTGCAGTCTTCAGTGTCACATGATCCTTCAGAAATCATTATTAAATGCTGATTTGCTGTATATATTTGATCAAAAATACAGTAAAAAATATTAAATATTATTTGAATTTAAAACAGCTGTTTTCCATGTGAATATCTGTTCAAATTTAATTTATTTCTGTGATCAAATCTGATTTTTCAGCATCATTACTGCAGTCTTCAGTGTCACATGATCCTTCAGAAATCATTTTTATATGCTGATTTGATACATTTTTCAGGATTCTTTGATCAATAAAAGGATAAAAAGAACAGCATTTACTTAAAACAGAAAGGTTTTCAAACAATATACACTACTGTTCAAAAGTTTGGGGTCAGGAAATTTATATTCTTCTTTTTTGAAAGAAATTAATACTTTTATTCACCAAGGATGTATTAAATTAAACCAATTTACATGATTAGAAAATATTTATATTTTCAGTAAATGCTGTTCTTTTTAACTTATCAAAGAAATATTTGGCAGCACAACTGTTTCCAACATTGATAATAAAAGTCATAAATCAGTATATTAGTGTGATTTCTGAAGGATCATGCACTAAAGACTGGAGTAATGATGCTGAAAATTCAGCTTTGCATCACAGAAATAAATTACATTTTAACAGAAATTCACATAGAAAATGGTTGTTTTAAATTCAAATAATATTTCACAATTTTACAGAATTGTTGATTAAATAAATATAGCAAATCAATATTTAAAAATGATTTCTGAAGGATCATGTGACACTGAAGACTGGAGTAATGATGCTGAAAATTCAGGTTTGCATCACAGAAATAAATTACATTTTAACAGATATTCACATAGAAAACAGCTGTTTTAAACTATAATAATATTTCACACTTTTACCATATTTTAATAAAATAAATGCAAGAAATCACAATATTAGAATGATTTCTGCAGGATCATGTGGCACTGATGTTCAAAAATTCAGTTTTGATCACAGAAATAAATTATACTTGAACAGATAGTCACATAGTAAACAGCTATTTGAAATCATAATATTATTTTGCATTTTTACTGCATTTTTGCTCCAATTAATGCAGCTTTGGAGAGCAGAAAAGACTTCTTTTAAAAACAGAAAAATTTTTCTTATCATTATCAATGTTAAAAAAACAGTAGTGCTGCCCAATGTTTTCGTGGAAACCGTCAAACATTTTATTTTTCAGATTCACAGATGAATAGAAAGTTCTAAAGAACAATTTATTTGAAATACACATTTTTTTTTTCTTTTTTGCAATTGAACAAAACTGGCACAGCAGGAGGAGTGTCTGCCAAATAAATAAATAAATAAATACCTACATAAATAAATAAAAAATAAGATTAAATGCTCAGAAAGTCTCCTGTGAATCAACAACAGATCAAATCCACAAAGAATAAATGAACCGAGAGCAGAGAAGGACATCTAGTGGACACTCAGCGCAACTGCACTCTTAAATTGCTAGGGTCAATTTAGTGTTTTGTCAGGATATTGACAACATATATACATATATATATATATATATATATATATATATATATATATATATATATATATATTTCAAATAAATATATATATATATATATATATATATATATATATATATAAATAAATAAAATAGCATCACTACTAAATTTGACATCCTTGAAAATCATAAGAGATGTTCTACTTTAGAAACTAGTTCTCTCTTAAACAACAGATTCATGAGTTCATCCAAATTTCATAAAAGGCTTGTGGACGTCATTATAATACAAGTCTAGCATTGAAGTGAGTTGCTGTTTTTGTCTCTTCTGAGGAACATTCATTCACTTATTTGCCAATGAAGCACTCAGATTTATTCATGTGCATCTGATCTCATTCTGTAAGTGACTTTTCTGAATTTCACATCTATGAACAAAAAATCTGACTCTAAACCTCTCTTTTGTTTATTTAGAGCTGATCTAGACTAAGTAGCCTACATGGAAACTATCTAAAGATGTGATCATCGTAAAATAAATACATAAAACTGTATCTCTATATTTATCCTACTGTATGTGTCTGAGCTGTAAATCTATTACTTTTTTTTGTTAACCTGGTAACACATCCTGCATTGAATTACATTTAATTCCTACATTTCCAACATTGAATATAGTTTCAGCCATAGTATTATTAAAGCTGTGGTTATAAAAAACAAAACAAAACATGGTTAATACACGTTTACCATAGTAAAACCACGGTTAATTGTCTTAAGGGATTTGTATTTGTGTATACTTTCGTTTCTTTCCTTACTGCCTTAATGATTTGATGTTTCTACTGTTTAATAAAAAAGGTCCGAAGTCCGCACAGAAGTCCCGAGCTGAATCAAATGATTCACGAACCGCGCTCCAAAGTTCCGAACTGAATCAAATGATTCGCGAATCCGCACCGAAGTCCCGAACTGAATCAAATGAATCACAAATCCGCACCGAAGTCCCGAATTGAATCAAATGATTCGCAAATCCGCACAGAAGTGCCTAATTAAATCAAATGATTCGCGAATCCGCACCGAAGTCCCGAACTGAATCAAATGAATCACAAATCCGCACCGAAGTCCCGAATTGAATCAAACGATTCGCGAATCCCCACCGAAGTTCCGAATTAAATCAAATGATTCGCGAATCCCCACCGAAGTCCCGAATTAAATCAAATGATTCGCGAATCCCCACCGAAGTCCCGAATTAAATCAAATGATTCGCGAATCCCCACCGAAGTCCCGAATTAAATCAAATGATTCGCGAATCTCCATCGAAGTCCCGAATTAAATCAAATGAATCGCGAATCCCCACCGAAGTCCCGAATTAAATCAAATGAATCGCGAATCCCCACCGAAGTCCCGAACTGAATCAAACTAATCCATAAACAAAAAAATCTGACTCTAAACCTCTCTTTTGTTTATTTAGAGCTGATCTAGACTAGACAAGTACATGGAAACTATCTAAAGATATGATCATCGTAAAATAAATAAATACAACTGTATCTCTATATTTATCCTACTGTGTCTGAGCTGTAAATCTATTACTTTTTTTTGTTAACATTGTTACATTGAATTACATTTAATTCCTACATTTCCAACATTGAATATAGTTTCAGCCATAGTATTATTAAAGCTGTGGTTATAAAAAACAAAACAAAACATGGTTAATACACGTTTACCATAGTAAAACCACGGTTAATTGTCTTAAGGGATTTGTATTTGTGTATACTTTCGTTTCTTTCCTTACTGCCTTAATGATTTGATGTTTCTACTGTTTAATAAAAAAGGTCCGAAGTCCGCACAGAAGTCCCGAGCTGAATCAAATGATTCACGAACCGCGCTCCAAAGTTCCGAACTGAATCAAATGATTCGCGAATCCGCACCGAAGTCCCGAACTGAATCAAATGAATCACAAATCCGCACCGAAGTCCCGAATTGAATCAAATGATTCGCAAATCCGCACAGAAGTGCCTAATTAAATCAAATGATTCGCGAATCCGCACCGAAGTCCCGAACTGAATCAAATGAATCACAAATCCGCACCGAAGTCCCGAATTGAATCAAACGATTCGCGAATCCCCACCGAAGTTCCGAATTAAATCAAATGATTCGCGAATCCCCACCGAAGTCCCGAATTAAATCAAATGATTCGCGAATCCCCACCGAAGTCCCGAATTAAATCAAATGATTCGCGAATCCCCACCGAAGTCTCGAATTAAATCAAATGATTCGCGAATCCCCACCGAAGTCCCGAATTAAATCAAATGATTCGCGAATCTCCATCGAAGTCCCGAATTAAATCAAATGAATCGCGAATCCCCACCGAAGTCCCGAATTAAATCAAATGAATCGCGAATCCCCACCGAAGTCCCGAATTAAATCAAATGAATCGCGAATCCCCACCGAAGTCCCGAACTGAATCAAACTAATCCATAAACAAAAAAATCTGACTCTAAACCTCTCTTTTGTTTATTTAGAGCTGATCTAGACTAGACAAGTACATGGAAACTATCTAAAGATATGATCATCGTAAAATAAATAAATACAACTGTATCTCTATATTTATCCTACTGTGTCTGAGCTGTAAATCTATTACTTTTTTTTGTTAACATTGTTACATTGAATTACATTTAATTCCTACATTTCCAACATTGAATATAGTTTCAGCCATAGTATTATTAAAGCTGTGGTTATAAAAAACAAAACAAAACATGGTTAATACACGTTTACCATAGTAAAACCACGGTTAATTGTCTTAAGGGATTTGTATTTGTGTATACTTTCGTTTCTTTCCTTACTGCCTTAATGATTTGATGTTTCTACTGTTTAATAAAAAAGGTACGAAGTCCGCACAGAAGTCCCGAGCTGAATCAAATGATTCGCGAACCGCGCTCCAAAGTTCCGAACTGAATCAAATGAATCGCATATCCGCACAGAAGTCCCGAATTTAATCAAATGATTCGCGAATCCCCACCGAAGTCCCAAACTGAATCAAACGAATCACAAATCCGCACCGGAGTCCCGAATTGAATCAAATAATTCGCAAATCCGCACAAAAGTGCCTAATTAAATCAAATGATTCGCAAATCCCCACCGAAGTCCCGAACTGAATCAAATGAATCACAAATCCGCACAGAAGTCCCGAATTTAATCAAACGAATCGCGAATCCCAACCGAAGTCCCGAACTGAATCAAATGAATCGCAAATCCGCACCGAAGTCCCGAATTAAATCAAATGATTCGCGAATCTCCATCGAAGTCCCGAACTGAATCAAATGAATCACAAATCCGCACCGAAGTCCCGAATTGAATCAAATGATTCGCAAATCCGCACAGAAGTGCCTAATTAAATCAAATGATCTGCGAATCCCCACCGAAGTCCCGAACTGAATCAAATGAATCGCAAATCCACACAGAAGTCCCGAATTAAATCAAATGATTCGCAAATCCCCAACTAAGTCTCGAATTGAATCAAATAAATCGCGAATGAACTCAGTTCTTGAGATTATTTTAATTATAATCTGATGAATTATTGTGATTGGAGATCACATAAATTAATGAAGTTGAGCACTGATGCGGCTGCATGAACAGATTGTCAAATGACCACAAACACAAACACATCGATTTCAACAATATTTTATTCCAAAATAAAAACTCAAAACAAATCACATCAATTGCATTCATGGCTCTTTTGTCGCTGGTTGAATCCCGTCCCATTACACACTCTAAAAACACCACGACCTCTCAGGGTCAAATGTAGGAAAAGGTCAAAGGTCAAGGCGGAGGGATTTCTACTGCAAACCTTCTGTGGGAGTTTTAGTACCAAACTGAAGCGCCGCTGCGTTTCTGGTCCAACAAAATAAACCGCTGTTTTACAAAGTTACCAAAAGCCCTTAAAATAGTGGACAACTCTTATTTTATACTATTTTTTTGCATATATAATGCAGAATCAGTTAGTGCCAGAAAACAACAACAACAACAACAACAACAACAACCATCGCAATAAAAATATGCTTCTGCTTCAAGTAGAAACACGTTTGGGGTTTCTTTGCTGAAGTTCGAGTTTGAAGAGCTTGAAATTTCATCGCAAAATCAAAGGAAAAAAGTACTTTTGATTTTGACCTGGATGTGTTTCTGTGAGATAAATAAACCCAAGTGGCATAAATTAATACTTTGAATCATTTTAAGGAATCAGACATTTTAAGGCAGACATTTTTTTTCCTGGAAATCTGTTTTTCCCCCTTTTCGTTTTTGAGTCCATCCTCTCAGCGCGGGTTTGGTTTGATGAGGGTGATGAAGATGATGATTCATTGATGAAGATCTCATGTGTGTGTCTGAGGTCAAAGGTCAGAGGTTGCATGCTGGTTCTCAGCTGATGAGCTCAAGGGGAAGTTTGGACCTTATTCCTGAATAACAAACACAAATCAAATCAGATCAGTCAGATGGATGATTAGGTTCTTCAGTCGGTCCTTGAGTTACAGAAATGAGCTTTGAGCAGATAGAAGCTGCTGGAAGATTTTTACACAAGACACGTCTGGAATAAAGTCAAAATATTACAAGAACAAAGTATAAATATTACAAGAACGAAGCTGAAATGTTATGAAAATAAAGTAAAAATATTCTGAGAATAAAGTCAAAATACTACAAGAATAATATCAAAATATTCTGAGAATAAATAAAAAATATTCTGAGAATAAAGTGAAAATATTTAGAAAATAAAGTTGAAATATTGAAAAATTAAACTCAAAATATTGAAAAAATGAACTCAAAATGATGAGAATAAAGTCAAAATATTACGAGAATGAAGTTAAAATATGAGAATAAAGTCTACGAAAATACTATGAAAATAAAATCAAAATACTACTAGAATATTTATAAAATAAACTCCAAATTATGAGAATAAAGTCTAAATATTACAAGAATAAAGTCGAAATATGAAAATAAAGTCAATATATTATGAGAATAGTCAAAATATTTAAATGTAAAATAAAAAATAAACTCAAAATATTTAAAAAATAAACTCAAATTTATGAGAATAAAGTAAAAATTACAAGAATAAAGTCTAAATATTATGAGAATAAAGTCGAAATACTACAAGAATAAAAACGTAATATTACGAGAAAAGTCAAAATATTTAAAAAATAAACTCGAAATACTTAAAAAATAAACTCAAAATATGCAAAAAAATAAAATTGAAAGATTTAAAAAATAAACAAAATTATTAGAATAAAGTATAAGATTACAAGAATAAAGTTGAAATATTATGAGAATAAATTCAAAATATGAAAGTAAAGTCGATATATTACAAGAATAAATATGAGAATAAAGTCAAAATAATTCATGAATAAAGTTGAAATATAACAAGAATAAAGTCAAAATATTACAAAAAGAAAGAAAATATTATGAGAATAGTCAAAATATTTAAATAAAATAAAAAAATAACTAAATATAAAAAAATTAACTCAAAATTACGAGAATAAAGTCAAAATCTTTAAATAAAAAATAAACTAAAAATATTTAAAAAATAAACTCAAATTTATGAGAATAAAGTAAAAATATTTAAAAAATAAGCTTGCAATTTCAAAAATAAACTAAATATTACGAGAATAAAGTTGATATACTACGAGAAAAAGTCAAAATACTACAAGAATAAAATTAAAATATTACGAGAATAAAGTCAAAATATTTAAAAAATAAGCTTGAAATACTTAAAATAAACTCAAAATATTTAAAAAATAAACTTGAAATGTAAAAAATAAACTCAAAATTATTAGAATAAAGTCTAAGATTACGAGAATAAAGTTGAAATACTACGTGAATGAAGTCGAAATATTACGAGAACAAAGTCAAAATATTATGAGAATAAACTCAACATATGAAAATAAAGTCAATATATTATGAGAATAAAATCTAAATATTACAAAAAAAAAATGTATATATTACAAGAATAAATATGAGAATAAAGTCAAAATAATTCATGAATAAAGTTGAAATATAACAAAGTCAAAATATTACAAGAATAGTCAAAATACTTAAAATAAAAAATAAACTAAATATTTAAAAAATTAACTAAAAATTATGAGAATAAACTCAAAATATTTAAAATTAAGCTCAAAATATTTAAAAAATAAACTCGAAATATTTAAAAAAAATTGCTCAAAATGACAAAAAAAAATTTCTCAAAGTTGAAATTTAAATTCTCAAAATATTTTTTTACTTTTAATACTTTTTTCTCGTAACTTAGACTTTATTCCCAAAATACTACGATTTTAATCTCACAATCTTTGATCATATTCCACTTGTCAAATGAAAGCCTTTATATAAGTTTTATACTTTATAAGTGGAATTGAATGTTTTCTTTTGATTTTGTAGTGGAAAATGTGAGCCAGTGACTAGTTTTATATGACACTTCTGGAAAAATCCTAGAAAAATGACTTGAACAAAAGTGGAGTGGAGAAACATCATACAGTCACATGACCTCAAAAACATTCCCATCATGCTTCAGATGCGCTAAACACACGTCACTGATGAACATTATCATGCGGTTATGAAGCTGCAAGCGTCACACAAAGGCCACAGCATGAAAGGGATTGAGGAAACAAGCGTTGGTGAATCTGTAGGTTTGTTTATAATGTCTGAGAAGGCCGATGAAGAAGCGTGATGAAACAAACACAAGCGTCAGACGCATCGGCGGCGGAGGCGCACGCAGCGGTCAGACCCTCTTACCTGCGCGATTCACGCGTCGCCCGAGATCTCGGTCTCTTTATGAACCACTACTTTAGTGACGGACATGTCTGGGTGCTGCTCTTTGGCCTCTTTAATGGCCTGAGCCAGAGCCTGACCCACAATACACCAGCAGAGGGAGACACAGACCACAGAGCAATCAATCAATCAATCAATCAGTTTTGTTGATATCAGCACATGATTTGAAGGTTAGACAATTTAACACCCAGAATTTCCATGCAATCATTAATTACATAAAGATCTGCTGAATCATTAGAAGATTAGATGTGTTTATAGTGAGAAGAATCTGCCATAATTTAACATGCAACTGAAAGCAAAATGAACATATCTATAAATAACAGATAATGGAAAAGAAAGAGTATGTATTTAAATAGATGGAAAGATGTATTGCTTGAAATATTTTCAAACATATTTACAGTTGAGGCTAAAAGTTTACTTTACATCCCCCTTTAAGAATCTGCAAAATGTTAATTATTTGAGCAAAATAAGAGGGATCATATAAAATGCATGTTACTGACCTGACTATTTCACACAAAAGATGTTTACATATAGTCCACAAGAAAAAATAATAGTTGAATTTATAAAGATTACATCCCTTTGATTTTTGAATGATCCACAGCTGTGTTTTTTTGTTTAGTGATAGTTGTTCATGAGTCCCTTGTTTGTCCTGAACCTTCAGGTCTCACAAATTCTTTGGTTTTCCAGCATTTTTGTGTATTTGAACCCTTTCCAGCAATGACTGTATGATTTTGAGATCCATCTTTTCACACTGAGGACAACTGAGAGACTCATATGCAACTATTACAGAAGATTCAAACACTCACTGATGCTCCAGAAGGAAAAAACATGCATTAAGAGCCGGGGGTGAAAACTTTTGAACAGAATGGAGATGTGCACATTTTTCTTATTTTTGGCTAAATATCATATATTTTTTATTTAGTACTGCTCTTCAGAGTCTTCAGAAGATACTTATATGTTTCTCAGAAGACAAAATAAGTTAAATTTACCCTGATCTTTAAATTATCATCTTGAATTATGGTTTTTCCATCTGGAGCATTAGTGAGCATTTTTAAATATTTCAATTTTACAAGAAATGTAAATATTTAAAAAAGTTTAGATATCTAAAAAATAAACAACATTTTTAAAAAACAAACTCGAAATTATAAAAATAAAGTCAAAATGTTACGAAAATAAAGTTGGTATATTACGAAAATAAAGTCGAAATATTACAAGAATAAAGCTGAAATATTGTGAGAATAAAGTTAAAATATTTAAAAATAGACTCAAAATATTTAAAAATGCTTTTTCCTTCTGGAGCATCAGTGAGTGTTTTTAAAAATTCAAAATTTACAAGAATAAAGTTGAAATATTGAAAAAATAAACTAAAAATATTTAAAAAATAAACTTGAAATTATGAGAATAAAGTCAAAATATGACGAGAATAAAGTCAAAATGTTATAAAAATAAACTTGAAATATGACGAGAATAAAGTTGAAAGATTACAAGAATAAAGTCAAAATATTATGACAAAGTCAAAACATTTTTTAAATAAACTTTGAAATTTTTAAAAATGTTTTTTTTTTTTTTCCTTCTGGAGCATCAGTAAAGTTGAAATATTTACTCAAAATATTTTAAAAATAAACTCAAAATATAAAAAAAAAATAAACTTGAAATTAAGAGAATAAAGTCAAAATATTATGAGAATAAAGTCAAAATATTTCGAAATAAAGTCGAAATATTTAAAAATGTTTTTTTCCTTCTGGAGCATCAGTGAGTGTTCAAATACAAAAAAAAAAAAAAAAAAAATAAATAAATAAATAAATAATAATTTGTGGGAGCTGAAGGGTTTTTCTGAAGAACAGCAGACAGTTTAACTGTTCAGAACAAACAAGGGACTCATGAACAACTATCACTAAACAAAAAACAGCTGTGGATCATTCAGGAACAACACAGTATTAAGAAGGGGATGTAAACTTTTTTATAAATTCAACTATTATTTTCTCTTGTGGACTATATGTAAACATCTTTTATGTGAAATATCTTATTCAGGTCAGTACTAAATAAATAATAACACGCAATTTGTACTGTATGATCCCTCTTATTTTGCTCAAATAATTAACATTTGCAAATTCTGAAAAGGGGATGTAAACTTTTGACTTTTTTTGACAAACCTTAAACAATTAATGCAGGGGCTTTTATTTATATATATATATATATATATATATATATATATATATACACACACACACTTTTTTTTTATTATTATATTTTAAGCTTATATTGTTGTGTTTTTTGCATCAGAATCAAGAGTGTAATCTGGTAATAACACTGAGCTTTTGAAAGATAACTATCTAGACAGCATTATGTGGTTAATCTATGGCTGTACCTGATCGTGGTCGATGTCTGCATCTCCTGTGATGACGATCCTCTTTTCGATGCGAGTCTCTGAAATGCCATCCTTCACCGTCTGAGAAGACACACAATTTAACTCAAACACAATTTATAACGTATTTTTACATAATTACATCTTTTACACTGAAAGACAATTATTTGATTTTCAAAATAGTTATTTGAAACTTTAAAGTAGATACTTCACTTGCATTTAATGTTTAAATGTGCATAAACTTGTAAATTTAACTATGGGGGACGAGAAATAACAAAATACTAGGAGAATAATGTCGAAATATTATGAGAATAAAGTAAAAGTACTACGAGAATAAAGTTGAAATTTTTAAAAATAAAACTCGAAATTATGAGAATAAATATTACGAGAATAAAGGCAAAATATTTAACTTGAAATATTTAAAAAAATAAACTCAAAATGAGGAGAAAAAAAAGTTCCAATGTTTCGAGAATAAAGTCCAAAAAAAAAAAAAAACTTGAAATATTTAAAAAATAAACTAAAAATTACGAGAATAAAGTCAAAATATTTTTAAAAAAAACTCAAAATATTTTAAAAATAAACTCAAAATTATGAGAATAAAGTCAAAACATTTCAAGAATAAAGTCAAAATATAAAAAAAAAAAAACTCAAAATATTTTTCAAATAAACTCAAAATTATGCGAAAAAGGTTGAAATGAAACAATTTCTAACATATTTTTACATAAATATATCTCTTACACTGAAAGACAATTATTTTATTTTCACTAGTTATTTGAATCATTAAAGTAGACACTTCACTTGCATTTAATGTTTAAATGTGCATACATTTGTACATTTAATATGTATATAAAAGGTTTACTTGCATGTCATATGACTTTTAACTATGGAGAACAAGAAATTAAAGTAATAAATAAATAAATGAATACATAAATGCATAAACAAATAAATGTAAAAATAAATAAATAAATGAAGAAATAAATGTTGAAATACATCAAATGTAGAAATAAATGTAATATAACACAAACGGTACAAAAATAGCACAATTAAAAATTACACTTTTGACAAATTATTTATTCATTAATTTATGCATATCTGCATTTATTTATTTCAGCATTTAATTATTTATTTATTTATTTATACATTTATTTATGCATTTTTAAATTGACCTATTTATGCATTTATTTATTTATACTTAAGTCATTTCTCAAGGAGGCGAGTGTCCGCTAACCTTGGTGATGTGTGTGGTGGTGGTGGTGCTGTTGTTCTCTGATGTAATGGTCTGAGCGCTCATCAGGACGCCTGGATCCGAGTCGCCATTGGCATCAACCTGCGAACACACACACAGACGCATTACAAACACGATATACCAGTGCTAAATGGTTATCATCATACCCTGCTTTTAAAAACGGTACGATTCTGCATTTTATTAGTACTTTTAGGAATGCATTTTGATAAGAGCCGTATTAACAGAGTTTATTTAGATTTACATGAACACATTAACAACCTCTAGGACAGCTGTGAGAGTCAGTTCATGAGCATTTTACCATCACTTTCAAGGAAAAATATTGTTATATCATATACAAACAGAAACGTAAAGGTCTTCACAGCAAACCGTCATAATAAAAGTCGGGTTTAACTTGACAAAAAAAAATATTACTTTATGTAATTATACTTATAAATCAAAATATTATTAAAACACTATTTAAAGAATATTTACCATAAAAAAATAAAAATATTTACCATAATTATTTACATGAAAATTGTAAATACACAAGACAGTATTTCTGAAAAAATAAATAAATATATTAAATTAATTATTTATAAAATGTACTTACTCTTTATAAATTAATTAATTTTAAAATAAATAAAATTTAAAAATTAAACATGCTTTTGATGATCAAAATTCGATAAAACTATTCAAATGGAAACCAGAAAATTTTGAGAAAAATAAAACTTATTTCATAGGGCATTCAATTTTTTATTTATTTTTTTTTACTTTTAAGAAATTGCTGTTAAATTGTGCTTCATGATTTCAATAAATCTGTCATGCTTTTTGATTAATATTTTTTAATGCAACCATGAAAAAAAAAAAAAAAAAAACGGAATTTGGGAATAAAACCGATTTCATAGGGTGCTATTTATTCCAGTTGTGCCTTTGTTTTATTGTATTTGTCCTTTAGTTTGTTACTTGCATATTAACAGCAAAGATAAAATACCCAAAATGACTATATCATGATATAAATTGTTATTGTGACTATAAAAAAAGTCAAAGTCAAAATTTTGGTATCATGACAACGCTAGTAGAAACTACATCAGACAGCATTGAGCATGCTTTACCTCTGAAGACTCATAAGTGATGGTCTTGGTCTCGGTTTGAACCACAGGAACATCTTTAGGCGCCTCTTCCTCCGACTGCTGATTCACAAACAGAGAAAAATCACTCTAAAACACGGCAGAACTGCTTGAATAACCAACATTGGCAGCACAGAGCACCATTTATTGTTTTATGATGACATACTGACACATTTCAGGTCATTATAAACCCAATTGCTAACAGAAAACACTAAACTGTTTATATATCAACAAGAAACTGCAGTCGCAACCCATCTGACTTCTGTAATGAGACGCATTTTAGAATTTTTTTTTGCATGCAACATCATGCATTTCTTTTATGCATGTGATGTTCAGTCTGAAATTGAAAGATGGGCTTTAAATAGAATTGATTTGATCTGAATAACTCTATTGTCTACCTGAAAATGGATTTGCTTCATAATTTATGAATTTATTACTGTGACGCTGCTTTGAAACAAAACAAAGTCCTGTATGAAGCGCTATAGAAATAAATCTGACTTGACTTCGCAATTGGTTTCTCAATTCAACCATTTGTCGAAGCCAAAATGAGGCGAAACATCCTCCACAAATGGAAAGGTCCAGCTGCTCATGAATAAATTCACCCAGACATGCAGATGTGATGAACGCAGTGTGTTAAACTACATCTGTGATCATGCAGCGTCAGATGAACACGTGTAATTAAAATCACACTCATCAGTGAGCGATCAAACACTTCCAATCGTGAAGCAAGAAGAGAGAGTTTCCATCATTAGTCAGTGCTGCTGTCACACGGTGGCCCCGGTGCACACTGGGATTGGTTACCTCCACATGAGGTACTGTAGAAGCACTGTGTTTATTTACTTCCTGCACTACTTCCTTCTCCTCGTTTGGTCCAGGATCCAGCTCATGCACTTGAAACCTTGACTGGTTGCTCAAATGTGAACATGAAGAACCTGCTTCAACTTTAACATTGATCATCTTCTCTTGATGTTGGTGTTTCATCTGGTTCTGCTCAGCTGATGATACAGACTTCATATAGAGTGGAAATTCTTCATGAGGTTGGACGTTGATGGATTCATCCACAGGTTCCTTTTCAAAGAACAAGAGCTGAGAGTGTTCAAACGAGTCTGCAAACACTTCCTCAACATGTTTTTGATCAAAACTCTCAATGCTGTTGGGGAACGACACCAACATCTCATTCGCCAACATCAGGTTCTCCTGCTCTTGGGTTTCTGAGGTGGTTTCTTCCATTGCAGGTTTCTTGCTTTTATCTTCAAACTCAATATTTTGGTGATTCTGATCCCAGTCTTGATTTTCTTGGTTTCCAGTAGGAATCTCTTGGGTTTCTAAGTTGGTTTCTTCTCCTTGACATGAACTTTCCAATGCAGGTTCCTTATTTTCATCCTCAAACTCAATTATTTGGCATTTCTGATTGCAGATTTGGAACCAGTCTTCATCTTCTTGGTTTCCAGCAGAATACTCTTGCGTTTCTAAGTTGGTTTCTTCTCCCTGACATACACTTTCCAATGCAGGTTCCTTATTTTCATCCTCAAACTCAATTATTTGCCGTTTCTGATCCCAGATTTGTAACCGGTCTTCATCGCAGATTGGGAACATATCTTGATCTTCTTGGTTTCCAGTAGGAATCTCTTGCGTTTCTAAGTTGGTTTCTTCTCCCTGACATAAACTTTCCAATGCAGGTTCCTTATTTTCATGTTCAAACTCAATTATTTGGTGTTTCTGATCACAGACTTGGAACATGTCTTGATCTTCTTGGTTTCCAGTAGGAATCTCTTGGGTTTCTAAGTTGGTTTCTTCTCCTTGACATGAACTTTCCAATGCAGGTTCCTTATTTTCATCCTCAAACTCAATTATTTGGCATCTCTGATCGCAGATTTGTAACCAGTCTTCATCTTCTTGGTTTCCAGCAGAATACTCTTGCGTTTCTAAGTTGGTTTCTTCTCCCTGACATACACTTTCCAATGCAGGTTCCTTATTTTCATCCTCAAACTCAATTATTTGCCGTTTCTGATCGCAGATTGGGAACATATCTTGATCTTCTTGGTTTCCAGTAGGAATCTCTTGCGTTTCTAAGTTGGTTTCTTCTCCCTGACATACACTTTCCAATGCAGGTTCCTTATTTTCATCCTCAAGCTCAATTATTTGCCGTTTCTGATCGCAGATTTGCAACCAGTCTTCATCTTCTTGGTTTCCAGCAGGATACTCTTGGGTTTTTAAGTTGGTTTCTTCTCCTTCACATGAACTTTCCATTGCATTTCCCTTGATTACATCAGCTTTAATTTTGCATTTCTGATCCCAGATTTGCAGCATGTCTTTATCCAAGACATCTCCTTCGAGCCACATCTTTTGGGTTTCTGAGGTGGTGTCTTCCAATGCAGGTTCCTTGTTTTCGTCTTCAAACTCAATATTTCGGTGTTTCTGGTCCCAGATTTGGAGCATGTCTTCATCTTCTTCATGGTTTTTAGCAGGAATCTCTTGGGTTTCTGGTTTGTTTTCTTCTCTTTCAGATGTTGTTTCCATTACAGTTTCCTTGATTTCATCTTCAACCTCAATACTTTGGTGATTCTGATCCCATATTTGGTGCTTGTCTTCATCCATGGTGTCTTCTTCATGGCACATCACTTCTTGGTTTCTAGCAAGAGTCTCTTGGGTTTCTGAGGTTGTTTCTTCCAATGCAGGTTCCTTGTTTTTGTCTTCAAACTCAATATTTTGGTGTTTCTGATCCCAGATTTGGAGCATGTCTTCATCTTCTTCATGGTCCATCACTTCTTGGTTTCCAGCAGGAATCTCTTGGGTTTCTGGGTTGGTTTCTTCTCTTTCAGATGGTGTTTCCATAGCAGTTTCCTTGATTTCATCTTCAACCTCAATACTTTGGTGATTCTGATCCCAGATTTGGAGCATGTCTTCATTTATGGAGTCTTCTTCATGGCACATCACTTCTTGGTTTCCAGCAGGAATCTCTTGGGTTTCTGAGGTGGTTTCTTCCATTGCAAGGTCCTTGTTTTTATCTTCAAACTCAAAATTTTGGAGCATGTCTTGATCTTTTTGGTTTCCAGTGGGAATCTTTTGGGTTTGTGAGCTGGTTTCTGCTTCAGATGCCAATGCAGTTTCCTTGATTTCATCTTCAACACTTTGATGTTTCTGATCCCAAATTTGGAGTACATCTTCATTGATGGCATCTTCTCCATGGCATATAACTTTGTGGCTTCCAGCAGGAATCTCTTTAGAGGTTTGTATTGGAAATGGATGATGTTTCACAGCTTCAACACGGCTTCCGCTGTCCAATGCTTCTCGTTCTTCTCTAACTGAAGCCCATGTGGAGCGTCTCCCCATCGCAATGGCCTCATTCAGGGCCTTCATATACTTCTCTTTTTCACCAGCAGAGGGCGTTTGTGGTCTCTCCAGCTCCATCTCGCAGCACACCTTCACCTGTGGAGCAACTGAACTCTGGGACAGAAACAGCACACTTTGTGTCACTGTCACAAAGTTCATTACAGAGCAAAACCACCGGCCTGTTTCAACACATCAACATACTGGCTTTGTTACCATCAGAATGGCATTAAACTTGGTGACTTTTGTCACACTGGCTATGTGAACACAAACAATATGTGGACATGAAGTAGTCCTAAAAACAAAGAAAATCACACTAGTGTTCCTAGCGGTCAAAAAAAAAAAAAAAAAAAAAGAAAGAATGGGAAATACGAAAAAATAAATAAATTAATTATTAAATTAATTTATTTACATTTTTGGGGCATGTTTACAAATAAGCCACAAAACATTATATAAGTTTCATCAATGTTTTCTACCAATCTGCCTCCATTCATTAGATTTTAAATACATTTGCTCTATTTTTTGATGGTATGTTTTTTTAAATTTTATATAAAAATTAATTAAAAAAATTAATTAGTTTAGCATTATGAAATCTGATTAAAACACAAAATATTACAAGAAAACATACTTTGAAAATACAGATTTATTCCAGTGCTATTTTATAATAATAATAAACGTTATTTTCTAAAGCACCTTTATGGGTACATTTCAAAGTGCTTTACACAGAAAAATATAAAAACATAGGACTTTTTTAGGAATGCTTTTATGGAATTCAATTACATTTTTATATTTTCTTTTAGTTTTAGTTAATTTAGTAAAATGTCACAAAATTTTTGTAATTTCAAGTTTTAGTAATTTCATTGTGTGTTTTTGTAGTATTACAAATTTTTTAATGTCTATATTGCTTCTATTAAGTTTTAGTTTGTAGTTTTAGTTAATTTAGTACTTCCACTTGATCTAAACTACAATGGGAAATGCTGAATTAGCAACTAGCTGAAATAAAAAAAAAATACAATAAAGTAAAACATTTTTTTTAAGGTTTCAGTTTTAGTCATTTTGTTAAAAACTGTTACGCTTAATGAGTTTAAACCACCAGAATCACATGTATAAGCCCAAAGTTACTAATAAAACAATGCAATGCAGTGAGATCTTGAAACATAAATCAATGAAGTCAGGTTTGAGTCTTGTGTCCTGATCCAATTTTCCCTCTCTGACCTTCTTGTATCTCTCTACTGTTCTACAATAATGAAATGCTTCCTGGAGCATTAAAATCATTCAAATCCATGCATTATTAATGTGAACATGAACTCTCTCTGACACGGTTAATCCGCTCATTGATTCATTCACGCTACCTGCATGTGAATCAAAGCTTCAGCTTAGCCGCAGTATCTGAAGCTTGTCTTCACAAGATTCCTATAATCCACGCTGAGTTTGATCCCAGAAGCGTTTTTATGATCTGATCTCAATCTCTGTGGGATATACGACTCCCGTGTGTTTTTCTTTCATAATTCAGTGTCTCACAGCTGCTATTTCAAGCTCGAGGAAACATAACATAAATTTGTAGATTTACTGAAAGACTTACAAGAAACGACTGAAGTAATATAATCTATGCCGAGAGAATGCCAAATACATCAAACGGCCGCTCGCTCTGGAAAAAGAGTCAAGGCCCTAAATCAGCCTCTAATGGATCATATATAAACAGCACATATACTGACGACCATAAACCAGCAGCAGATGTTCTTTAAGAAAGAGATAAAGGCCTCGATTTACAGCGAAGGAGCCGAGCCAACAGGAGAAAATACTCAGATTTACCTGTGAAACAGCATGAGCTCTTAGAGACATGTGCGATTAGATCAGCAACAGAAATGTGAAGAATATCAGAGTAAATACTGTCTCTGAGTTGAATTCATCTTGTTAATCTCTGAGATGTTTCCCAGACAGATTAAACCCATCCTAAGGAGCATCTCACAGTCAGACGGGGATCTCCGCTGAGTTCGCAGACTCAGATAACGCCATTCAATGAAGACACAGAGAGTTTCTTAAATGTGTTTACTGTGAAGAATAGAGTTGAGGGCTTTCCAGATTATGGCAAAAGTTGGATTCCTGCAGAAGTTCCCACGATCCTCTGGCACCACAGTAAATAAGCTTTGAGCTTCACAACAGCATGTCTGATTAAATCACTTTCATTTTTCCTATCAGATCCACTTATACACTGCCGCTCAAAAAGTTTGCCAACAGTAAGATTTTAGATTATTTTTAAAAGAGAGTTTTCTGCTCATCAAGGCTGTTTTTTTATTATTAGAAATACAGAAAAAAAACTGTAATATTGTGAAATGCTAATGCAATTAAAAAATAAATAAATAATAATATTTCTGTGATGCAAAGCTGAATTTTCAGCATCATTACTCCAGTCTTCAGTGCCACATGATCCTTCAGAAATCATTCTAATATACTGATTTATTATCAGTTGTGCTGCTTAATATTTTTTTAAAACCTGTGATATTTATTGCTTTAGAATTCTTTGATGAATACAAAGTTAAAAAGAACAGCATTTATTTAAAAAAGAAAACTTCTGCAAAAGTAAACACCTCATTTAAAGTTTGGGGTCAGGATTTTTTCTCTTTCTTTCTCTCTTTGAAAGAAATGAATACCTTTTTTCAGCAAGCATGTGTTAAACTGATATAAAGTGATAAATATAAAGTGACTTTTTTTAATTAATGCTGTTCTTTTTAAATTTTTATTCATCAAAGAATCCTGAAAAAGTATCACAGGTTCCAAAAAAATATTAAGCAGCACAACTGTTTCCAACATTGATTAAAAAAAAAAGTAATAAATCAGTATATTAAAATGATTTCTGAAGGATCATGTGACACTGAAGACTGGAGTAATGGCTGATGAAAATTCAGCTTTGCATCACAGAAATAAATTATAATTTGAAGCATATTAAAATAAAAACTGTTATTGCAATAATATTTAATAATATTAGTTTTTTCTATACTTTTTAAAAAAATAAATGGAACTTTGATGAGCATAAGAGACTTAAAAAACATTAAATATCTTACTGTATGTGTATATATATATAAAACCATAAAATACAAATGTTATATATTATCTGTATAGATGCATAGAACATATATTTGCTTTCTTTGCATTATAGTAATGATTTAATCATGAAGTTTTCAAATGAAATGAAGTTATGTAATGAACAGCTGTAAATGATGTAGTAAACAGTAATGTCTAACCTCCACACCATTAGCCTCATGATCCGGCTTTACTGGAACATCTTCAGGTTCGGCTTTAACCTCCTCTGACATCTACAAACACAGATACACAACAGATAAACATCAGAGAGACAGATTAGTTAAAGCAGTTAACTGTGTCAGTGGATGGTAGAGTGAAATGTCTCCTTTAAAATCACAAAACGAGTGATCATGCAGGAATAATCATCAGCGTCATGATGTTAAACACAAAGGATGAACAAACAAAATGCTTCAAACTGAACAAAAAACAAACTCAAGAGAAGTAATCCACTTACAACGAATGTTTTATTGGGTTAAACCATTTAAAACTCCATTATGAACCAAAACAAGCTTAACACAACCTGGTTGACCAATCGAGTTAGTCTTCAAAACACTGAGTTTAAACCAGACAAATCTGATGATATTTGCTCACCCTCATGGCATTATAAAACCATCTTTTCCAGCTCTTTTTAATTCGACAGACTCCAAAAAGGACAAAAAGCAGCATCCGAGTCTCATAACACAAGCAACTCAAACCGTTATGATGCAGTGTTTTTGTACTGAAAAGAGCTGAAAGAAGACTCATGAAGGCAAGTAAACACTGACAGAATTTGTTTATCTCTTTAAAATGCAGCTTTGTCTATTTCTGTTGTTAAATTATTACCAGTGTCAGTCAAATCTCAAGTACAGGCCGGTCTTACTTCCTGTAATCGCACAGGTTTAATCAAAGATGGTTTGTTTGGTTGAGGAGACGAGGACAGTCTCCTGTCCCACTCGTTCACTCCGGACGCTTCACTATGCATCTCCAGAAATGACCTCTTCAGCTCATTGACGCTCAGATGATGCTGCACTAGCTCTGTGGGCGTGTCTGTCTCCTGACAAACCAATCACAGCACAGGGGCGGGGCATAGAAAGATTCCAAATGAATGTCATTGACCTTTAATTTCTGCGTTGTTTGTTTAATTCATGCAAGGTCCTGAAGCACTCAAAATAAGAAGAACTATGTTAATTGTAACTTTGAGACAAGCATTTTCCGTAAATCTGCTTAAAACTTAAATTTCTGTGAAATTTGAATCAGTTTAAAACTGAATGAAGTGCTGTTAGATTCACTGCAGTTCTAGTTATTAATTGACTCATATGCTGATCATATGAGCCGTTAAACCCAAACACGTCAGCTCATGCGTCACCAACCTCCAACATGAGATTACTGTGCTTGACAAACACATTTTCTCCTTTAATCCGTTTTATGAAACTATACTAGAGAAAGAGATAAGAAAAAAACAAACGTAAAACGTAAAACTAGGACCGTTGATTTATCCATGGTTTGAGCAAATTGAACGAGTCAAAGATTCAGTGACTCATTCATGAAGACAGTCAACTGCTTAGTTTCTGAATGAATCGGTTGAGTGAATAATTCAACGACTCAATGTCTATTCAATGCTTTTCTCATTTGTGACCCTGGAGCACAAAACCAGTCTTAAGTAGCACAGGTATATTTGTAGAAATAGCCAAAAATACATTGTATGGGTGAAATGTGTTTTTCTTTTTAGCCAAAAACCATTAGGATATTAAGTAAAGACAAAGATATTTAGTAAATTTCCTACTGTAAATATATCAAAATCAATTTTTTTGATTAGTAATATGCATTGCTAAGAACTTTAAAGGGGATTTTCTCAATATATAGATTTTCAATTTCATTATCATGGCCAAATATAGTCCTATCCTAACAAACCATACATCAAGCTTATGTATTCAACTTTCAGACGATGTATAAATGTTTTTTGAAAAAAATGATCCTTATGACTGGTTTTGTGGTCCAGAGTGACAATTAATGGGAAATTAGAGGGTAATTTCTCGGCAAAAACTGATGTGCGATAATCAGCACATTATGCAATTAATTAGGATAAAAAAAATATATATAACCCTTTTTCAACCAAATCCACATTAGAGCGGTTTCTGCTACTGATTACGACATGCTTTCTTGTAAAAAAACAAAAACAAAAGCAAAAACATGGTGATGATGGATGATTCTTGGCTTCAAACCAGCCTAAGGAGGTTCGCTGGTCTTTGCTGGTTTAACCAGCTCAAAATAAAACCATCAAACCACCTTAAACCGGTTTCTGTATTCTCAAAACACCATGGAGTCTCAATACCTGTGGCCTCATGTCAAAGTCGTCCTCAAAGTCAGACTACAATGAGTATAAGTTGAAAGAGAGGATGTGAGACATCTGATACACTCGTTAAAAACACATAAACAAGCTATTAAGAGTAAAGCTGCACTAAAGAGCAGTGCAGACACACCTCAGTCGCAGATGTGTCGTCATCACAGGCGAAGTCGGATTGATCGCTGTCTGTCTGTTTGATCAAGATCGCAGCAATAAAGGAAAAAATGCCAGATCAGACTTTGTTACTCAGATCATGATGAAAGACAAGTAGATGATTGTATCGTATGAGGATGTGACTCAAAATGAAGAAAGGGTCTGCTGTTCACAATGGTGAACAGGTGATGAGAACATGAACCTGATGTGATGCATGAGAAGAACCTGCAGAAGTTTGATCCTGATGGTTGTTCTTCATAAATTCTGCAACATGCATCAGAGAAGTGAGGATGACATCTACAGAAGACAAACGCTAAATGACTATAACAAGCACGTTCCACAGATGGAGGTTTGACCGGATGCTTTATGTATGACGAAAGTGTATGTAATTAATAATGACTAAATACATATACAGAAAATATACAAAAACAATAAATAATATATTAACATATAACTCTATTAATAGAATTATTCTAATACACTATAATATATAATTTGTTTAACTATTAGTAGTTACATTTCTAAGTTGATTAGTTACAGCTGAGGTCAAAAGTTTACATCTCCCTTTCAGAACCAGAAAAATAAGAGGGATCATACAAAAATGAATGTTATTGTTTATTTAGTACTGACATGAATAAGTTCAATATCTTTTAAGTGAAATATCTTATTCGGGTCAGTGCTAAATAAAAAAATAACATGCATTTTGTATGATCCCTCTTGTTTTGATAAAATAACTATAAAGTTTGAAGTTTGATAGTTTTCAGTCTGAAATAGTTTAAAGTAGTTTTAAAGCTTAAAGCATTAATGTTTTGAAGACAATACAGTCAGACAGATAAGCATGTTACTAGCAAGTTGCTAACATGTCTCTAGCATGATTCTAACATGATTAGCAAGTTGCATATTTCTAGTATCATTAGCGATATAAATGGCAAGATGCTAGCATGTTGCTAATATGATTCTAACATGATTAGCATGTAACTAGCAAGTCGCTAACATGATTCTAGCATGATTAACATTTTACTAGAATGTTACTAGCATGATTAACATGTTACTATCATGTTTCTAGCATGACTAGCAAGTTGCTAGCATGTTTTTAAGATGATTATCATGTTGTTGGCATGTTTCTAGCATTTTCTAACATGACACTAGCATGTTTTAGCATGATTAGCAAGTTACTAGCATGTTTTAGCATGATTAGCAAGTTACTAGCACGATTCTAGCATGATTAACAAGTTGTTAACACATTGCTAGCATGGTTTTAGCATGAGTAGCAAGTTACTAGCATGTTTTAGCATGATTAGCAAGTTACTAGCACGATTCTAGCATTATTAACAAGTTGTTAACACATTGCTAGCATGGTTTTAGCATGAGTAGCAAGTTACTAGCATGTTTCTAGCATGAATAGCAAGTTGCTGACATGTTTCTAAGATGTTTCTAACATGATTAGCAAGTTACTAACACATTTTTAACATGATTAGCAAGTTACCAGCATTTTTCTAGCATGATTAGCAAGTTACTAGCATGTTTTTAGCATGATTAGCAAGTTACTAGCATGTTTTTAGCATGATTAGCAAGTTACTAGCATTTTTCTAGCATGACACTAGCATGTTAGCATGATTAGCAAGTTATTAGCACATTTCTAACATGATTAACAAATTGCTAGCATGATTTTAGCATGAGTAACATGTTACTAGTATGTTTTTAGTATGATTAGCAAGTTAATAACATGCTGTTAACATGATTAGCAAGTTACTAACATGTTGCTAATATGATTAGCAAGTTACTAGCATTTTTCTACCGTGATTAGCATGACACTATCATGTTGCTAGCATGATTAGCAAGTTGTTAACATTGTTTGCATGATTCTATAGTGATTAACAAGATGCTAATATGTTGTTAGCATGATTAGCATGTTATTAGCATATTGTTAACACGATTAACAAGTTAGTTTAAATGAGTTTGAATGGATTAGAAATAGTACATAGAAGGGAAGCTAAACTGAACATTCCATCAATGTAAGTCTATGGGATTTTTCCCAGTTTTAATTGTTAGTTTTAGGAAAATCGTAAGTCAGATCCGTTAGAAAAGATATAGCAACTCGAGTCAGATTGTAGAGTTAAAGCCCTAGGAGGAGTACAGTCAGAAAATTTTGGCTAGGAAGATGAATAATAAAAAGTTTAAATAGCTTTCTCAAGCAAATTAGATAACATTTTGCAGATTCTGAAAGGTGGATGTAAACTTTTGACCTTGACTGTAAATGAAAAAAAAAAAAAAGTTATTGGATAAAACATTCTGGGGAAACAAATAAATAACTAGATATTAAAAAACAGGATTTTATTTTTTGCCATAATCGCCCGGCCCTACAATGCATGCAGAACTCGTATCCTGTGTGTGGAAGGTCTTATGGTCTTTTTCCAAACAAACAGTGATGACAATAATCCCATCAAATGTACTGAATGAGAAGGAACTGATGAAGATAACAGTGCAAACAGCGGCGCACCTCATCATCAGAGCTGTCCTGGAAGCCCTGCGCCAGAGACGAGCCGAGCGACGCCGCCTTGGGCTCCAGATAGCAAAGACACAGCGCCAGCGGGAAGGAGAGCGTGAGCGCGTACGGCACCGAGAACGAGGTGGACAGCAGGAAGAAGAAAATGAAGAGGAAACAGGGGATGAGCGAGGGGGACTTGATGGGCATGAAGTGATGCAGGCTCTCGGGGAGGAAGCGCAGCTCGGTGAGGTCGGGGAAGCTCAGGTAACCGTCTTCGTCCAGCAGCGAGGACAGATCCGGGAGGTGAAGGGAGAAGGAGAAGAGCGTGCCGCCTCTGCCGCGGCGCTGGTCCAGCCTCTGCTTTCGGGCGGACAGAAGAAGAGCTTGTTCCTCCAGGAGGGCCGCTTTACGATCCGCTTGGGCCTGACGCCGCCGGCAGCCTGCCGTGGTTTTGGCCGGACTGACGGAGGCGGCGCGTTTGCGGCTGCTTTCCCTGCGTCTCCTGCGGACTTTGGTGGACGAGACGGGAGACGATGGGAGGGACAGCTCAGATCCTAACGGATCCGACGAATACGGACACGACTGATGACGATGGTGGGAGAAAACGGCGAAGGGAAAACATGTCGTATGCATGAATGAAAACATATGCATGTTTGAAAAATGTGTGGACAAAGGACAGAAAACAAGTCATAATTAATGATCATAACACTGCTGAGGAACCTGTTGCTATTGCGTCCATCTAAAAAAAAGTTAATGCAATTCTATACATTTGTTAGTCATTCTACACAGCCGTTTCAGCTTATTTATTATTGCAAATATCATTAATAAATTATTACATTTTTAAAGTTTTATGAATTCAATTGATTAGACACCATTTTTGATTATAAAAAAAATAATGATTATATTTTTTATATTTTTTAATTCATAAGTCATAATTATTATCAAAACTAAAATTAATAATTAGATTGTTAAAGTGCTTTGAATTCAATTGACTTCTTGACTATTACCTAACTTTAAAAATAGAATCCAGAAAATTAAAAGGTAAAAACTATATTTGAGATTTTTTTTTTATTATTATTTATTTATTTATTTATTTATTTTTTACATTTTATTAGGGCACTATTATTGTTTAAAAATTAATAAATTATTAAATTGACTAAAAAAAATGAATTTGTGAAAAAACTGAACATTTGCTAGGGCACTACGAATGTTAAAACTTCAATAAATTATACAAATGTATTAAAAAGTTCTATAGTTTTATGAATTAAATGAAAAACTAAAGTTGAGAAAAAAATAAAACTGAATTTTGGAAAAAAAAACATTTCGTAGGGCACTATTATTATTAACATTTTAAGAAATTATTAAATTGTAAAAGTTTAAATCAATGAAATTGATTACAGATATTTTTTATTCTAAAAATGACACAAATTTAAGAATTTGAGAAAAAAAAGTAAATTTCCTAGGGAACAGTGAATGTTAAAACTACTAAATTATAAAAATGTAATAAGTTTAAAAGTTTTACAAATTAAAATGGAAACTAAATTTGAGAATAAAAATAAAACAGAATTTTGAAAAAAATAAAGTTATTTCGTAGGGCACTATTATTGGTAAAAATGTCTTAAGTTTTAAAGTTTTATGAAAGTTTTATGAATTTATGAAATTTAAGAAAAAAAAATTTAAACAGAATTTTTTAAAAATAAAAAAAACCCACATTTCATAGGGCACTATTACTGTTAAAACGCATTAAAAAGTATTACATTGTAAAAGTTGTATCAATTAAATTGATTAGACATCATTTTTATTACAAAAATTACATAAAATGTAAGATTTCAAGAAATAAAATTAAAGAAAAACTGAAAATTGAAACTAATAAATTATAAAAATGTATTAAAAAGTTTATTAATTAAATTGGAAACTAAATTTGAGGGGAAACAACAGAATTTTGGAATAAAATAAAAGATTTCGTTATAAATTATCAAATTGCACAAGTTTTATCAATTGATTACAGATCCTTTTTCATCATACAAATTACAGAAATGTAAGAATTTGAGAGAAAAGAAAAAACAACATTTCATAGGCACTATGATGTTAAAACGTCAATAAATTATAAAAATGTATTTAAAAGTCTAAAAGTTATATGAATTAAATTGATTGAACATCTTTTTTGCTAAATAAAGCAACATATAGTAATAAAATAAAATATAGAAATTTAGGAATTAAAAAATTAAAAGAATACATTTTGGTAAAAAAACAGGTAAAATCATAATAATGTTTTTAAAAAAGGTTTTATCAATGAAATTGATTAGCCATCCTTTTTGATTAGAGAATAGAAATATATGATTTTTTAATTTCATTTTACTTTACATGATTTAATAAAGGCATAGTACTTGTAATAGTAATTCAGAAGCACGAATAATGAAACAAACTTCACAACAGCACATCTGATCATCAGTGACGCATTGAAACCAGTCAAACTCTCATTTATATTTGTGTGCTGTTACCTTGGTGACAGAGGTGGGCGGGGCTTGTTCTGATTCGTCACTGTTGGTTTTATTCTCCTCCTCCACTGAGTTCATCTCCTCTGCTTTCTTCTCCGGCGTTTCTGTGGCGATGAAGTCTTCCGTAGCAACTTCGGGTTTAGCGTTGTTCTCGTCCTCATGGTTGACCGTCGCTGGCGCTGATCACACAGAATAACATTAACACGTTTACAATCATTTTCAGGAATTTATCATCAAAAGTGAGAAAAAAATTGTTTATATACACTACCAGTCAAATTTTGGACACACCCTCTCATATAATGTTTTTAAAGAAGTCTTTTATGCTCATCAAGGCTGCATTTATTTGATCAAAAATACAGAAAAAAAATTGCAAATGTTATTACAATATAAAATCTGGGTTTTTATTTTAATATACTTTACAATATAATTTATTCCTGTGATGCAAAGCTGAATTTTCATCAGCTGTTACTCCAGTCCACTATTGATTTATTATTAAAATGATCAATGTTGGAAACAGACAAATTTTTTTTTGCAACCTGTGATTGTTTTTTCAGGATTCTTTGATGAATAACAAGTTAAAAAGAACAGCATTTATTCAAAATATAAATCTTTTCTAACAATGTAAATCTATGCCATTACTTTTTAATAATTTAACACATCCTTGGTGAATAAAAGTATTATTTCCTTTTAAAAAAACAAAGTATAAAAATGTACTGACCCCAAGCTTTTGAACAGTACTGTATATTGTTAGAAAACCTTTCTATTTTAAATAAATGCTTTGATAAATTAATTTAAATTAATAAATAAATTAATTGATGAAAAAATCCTGAAAAAGTATCACAGGTTCCAAAAAAAAAAAAATAAATAATATATATATATACACATATATATATATATATATATATATATATATATATACATTAAGCAGCATATTAGAATGATTTTATAAGGATCATGTTACACTGAAGACTGGCGTAACGATTCTGGAAATCCAACTTTAATCAGATATAAATAAAATTTTAATGTATATTAATATAGAAAAACATTGATTTGCATCGTAATAATATTTCACAATATTATTTTTTTTTCTGTATTTTTGATCAAGTGAAAACAGCCTTGATGAGCAGAAGAATCTTCTTTAAAAAAACATTAAATGAGAGGTCCAAACTTTTAACTGGTAGTGTATATACATGCAAAAAAACAAATAAAATCACGTAAACAAATAAAAATAAATAAAATGATAATAATACAGAGGAATGCATTTAGGACATGTAATGTGTTTGTAGGCTCAAGATTTTATTCAATGACGTTACGCACTGCTGTCCATGCTGGATGTGACGGTGTGCCGCCTGCTGGCCGATCGCTGGAAGTGCGGCGCGGCCCGTGAGATCTGAGAGCTGGCGCGGCGCGTCTGTGCTTGCGTTCGGCCGCTGTAGCGGAACTTTGAGCCCAACGTCAGGAAACGCTTGGGAGGAGCTTCAGGAGAAACCAGCCTATCAGAACACAGAAATCAGAACGCTAGTTAGTGATCGTTAACATTTATACATTTCACTCGTGCAAGATGCATCTGATGCTTTTAAAGGAGTAGTTCATTCCCAGAGCAAAAATGTACCCCCTTGTCATCCAAGATGTTCATGTCTTTCTTCAGTCGTAAAGAAGTTTTTTGAGGAAAACATTTCAGGATTTCTCTCCATATAGTGGACTTCTATGGTGCCCGCGAGTTTGAACTTCCAAAACGCAGTTTAAATGCAGCTTCAAATGGCTCTAAATGATCCCAGACGATGAAAAAGAGTCTTATCTAGCAAAACAATCTTTTATTGTCGAAACAAATTGACAATTTAAATGGAGCCCTGAAATGAGATGAGTTTTTCAACAAACCCTAACAGCTCTTGACACACCAGAGGTGGGATCAAGTCATTGTTTTGCAAGTCACAAGTCTTTGCATTCAAGTCTCGAATCAAGACAGACAAGTCTAAACTTTAACCTTGCAAGCCCTCAACTTTAAGCTTCAAGTCCTAAACAAGTCATTAATGCCGTTTGCCCAAATTAGTGTCTCTGTATTAATTACTCCAGTAAATTTAAAGTCAATAACAGTCTATAGTAAGAATAATTGCAAATATACAATAATTAGTGGTGTTTTAGTCACTGTTTGTGGACAAATATAAGATTAATTGAATGGATAATTTATTTTAAGTCCACTGTTTCATTTGTTTATGATTCAGTGATTTGAATGAACCAATTAAATCAGTTGGGGTCCTAGTTTTGGTATCAAAAAATGTCATTTCCATGCCAAAACTACTTATTTTTGTCACTGCTATGCAGATTGTTCATAAATACAGCTAAAAAGCTTCCTACCACAGCGGCCATCATTCGAAAACTAATATCTACCTCAGTTTTATCACAGGAAGAATGTAAAATGTTTTAATTCAAGCATTTCAGTCAAATGGAATTTAAGTAATATTTCAAACTTTTAACCCACGGGAGAAAATCAACCCACCGCAACAGTATTCTGTGGAAAAAATGTGGATTTGGCAACCCTACATCCAACGCAAGCTGCATCCAAAGTGATTGAAATACTCCGCATAATGCGTGAAAATTATATTCAATATGTTTGCGGAAGCAGGTAAGAAAACACACGAAGAGTACCATTTTTATCCAAATATCAGCAAGGTCACAAAGTGATACTGATTTATACAACAGTTCAATAAACGAGAAGTTAATATTAAGAGACTTACGTTTTACATGCCATATTGTCCATTTTTGTTTTATTTCGCCAACAAAAATAGCTCCAAACAAATATGAAGACAATGTTTTGCCTTTCCAAGCAACACGCAACACTGTTTCTTACTGAATGAACCAGGAATTTTAATTTTTTGTTTAGTGAATTGGTTGAATCAATCAACTATTTTGTAAATTTCCTACTGTAAATATATCAAAACTTAATGTTTGATTAGTAATATGCATTGTTAACAACTTCATTTGGACAACTTTAAAGGCAATTTTCTCAATATTTGGATTGCAGATTTTCAAATAGTTGCATCTCGACCAAATATTGTCCTATCCTATCAAGCTTATTTATTCAGCTTTCAACAGATGTATAAATCTCAATTTCGAGAAAATTGACCCTTATGACTGGTTTTGTGGTCCAGGGTCACATATTTATACAGTGCAAACTATGTACAGGGTCCCTGCTCTAAACCAAATGTCAAATTCTCTGACTTTCACTGAGCAAAAAGCTGAATTTCCATGACCTATAATGAACGCATCCATCCATTTGCAAGCTTTATTTACTTGTTCACAGATTTTTTTAGTAAGAAAAATAAATAAATAAAGATAAAAATCACAATTCTGACGTTTTTCTCACAATTGCGAGTTTGTATTTTGCAATTCTGACTATTTTTTCTCTAAATTGTGAGTTATAAAGACCATTTCTGAGGAGAAAAAAAGACTGATGTTCACAGAATTGCGACTTTTCACAATTCTGACTTTTTTTTCTCGCAATTGCAAGTTTATATCATGCAATTCAGACTTTCTATCTCACAAATCTGACTTGATTTCTCAGAATTTCGAGTTTATATCTCACAATTGTGAGAAAAAAAGTCACTAATTGTGAGTTTACATCATGCAATTCTGACTTTAACTCGCAATTCTGACTTTTTATCTCACACTTGAGTTATAAAGTCAGAATTGCATGATATAAACTCGCAATTCTGACTTTTTCATAGAAATTGTCAATTTGTTTCGAATGACCAAAGGTAGCACCACAGAAGTCTGTAAATCTTTGTTCTGGAAGTGAACTACTCCTTTGGCAGCTACAAAAAAGAAAAACTAAAAATTCTGACCTGAAGAAGGTGTGATGCTCCACACAAACTTTCCAGAGTCTCTTTGCTGCTTTGTGATTAGGGAGTTTAAATCCGATTGTGCTCTCGAACTGCTCCAGCTGAATCAAAACAGAAAGATGAGTGTTTCAAACACGTTCAGACAAGCAGCTGTTGATCTGAAAAAGAGCAACGAGACACTGTCTCACCTCTCCCGGCCGGACCTTGATGTAGAAGTTGTTCCTCTTGTAGGAGATCTTGAGTATTTTGGGCCAGGCGAAGCGATTGATGCGCAGTTTATCTCTGTAGACGAGGAGGCCGCTGGAACAAACTCCTAGCATGATCTCCACACCCTCCGAATCCTGATGGAGAAATACACACAGATCAGTCCATCACTTACTGTCACAGGAACTGACTGAAACAATCACATCACGATGACAAAATGAAGAAATGAGAGTACGGCTGGGTTATTACAGTTAACTAACACTACAGCTAAAACTATAATCAAAAGATTCTCATTACTTAAAAAAAAAAAAATAAAAAATAAGAGTAAAAAGTAACAAAAATAAAATAAACATTAAGAGAGAGGGGAAAAAAAAAGTAAGCTTATGAAATAAAAATGCAATAAAATGAATAACAAAAATACCCCCCCCCCCCCCCCCCCCCAAAAAAAAAGACAAACTAAAATTGACAAAAATTCCTAACATTTTCACTCAAATTAATATCACCTCAAACCACTTCACTACGCTATATAATTTTTTTGTTTTGATTTTTTTACATTTTAATTTAGATTCTATTTTTAGATTTGCTTAATTATTTTATTTCATAATTTTGTCTTTTTTGTTTGTTTTTAAATATGTCTATATAATTTTTACGTTTTACTTTTTAGCTTTTTTAGTTGTAGATATTTATAACCGTAACTTAACTAAACTAAACACTAAAGATGAATATATTTAAATTAATTAATTAATTAAATAAATAAAAAATGAACAAAAAACACAACTAAAATTTTTAATTAAAACGAAATGTTATATAAAATATTAACAATGACAAATAACAGATTTAAGAAATTAAATTTGGGTTGGGCTATTTACAGTTTGCTAACACTACAAACTAAAACTATAATGAAAAGATTCTCATTGAAATAAATAAAGAATAAAAAAAGTTTAATAAAATAAAGATTAACTGAAATACAATAAAGTAAATTAATGAAAGTAAAAAAGTAAAAAATATTATTTTTTTGAAAATAAAATAAAATAGACAAAATATTTTCCAAAAAAACTAAAATCTCTATCTACTTCACTAAACCATAAAATCCCAGTGTTATTTTCAGATTACTGATATAATATTGTATTTTTTTTTTTACATTTAAATAAGATTCTATTTTTATATTTTCTTAATTCTTTTATATTTAATAATTTAGTTTTTTGTTTATTTTTAAATGTGATTTAGTTTCTTTATTTTTAGTTATTTTAATACCTTAACTTAAACATATTTTATTAGTTATTTTATTTCAGTTAACCTTTATTATATATATAAAAAAAAATAGACACCTAAAATTGTAAAATGAAAATAAATATATATATAAAACTCAAAAAATGTATACAAACTATATAATTTAAGTTGAAATACTAATATTACTAAAATAAAAATAAATTAAATCTAAATAGAACATAAAATTGTTATCAAAATTTGCTTGACATTTTTTATGGCTATACTTTTGGTTAACCATAAAAACCCTGGTAAGGACCAATTTATGACACGTATTTATGACACAGTCGTGGTCATTTTGAACCAATTTCATACTCAAAAATGTAATTTACGTTGCACAGAAATAAAATCAGGTTCAAAATGACAACTCGTCCCATTAATTCAATGCAACACAACACGAGCGTCTGCAGCATGAGCGTGACTCAGCGAGAAAACATCAGCGCCGTCAGGATCGTGACGTACAGCATTGAAACAAATCACAATGGAGAACATATTCATGATGAAGGTGCGAGCCCTTTGCGTTGAGCTGATACAGATGACGAACAACGCCTACAGCTGCAATACAGCTGAACAATGCACTGCAGCACAATGACACACCGAAGACCTTCATCAGCCTGCTCACGCAGACGCACAAGAACGCTATGATAACCGTCACAGACATGCGTTACACCTTCACGATGTCATTCAAACACGCATGTATCCACAAATGCATGCACAGACGCCGCACAGCATCTTACCTCCTCCTGCACCGCTGATAAACACTCAAACAGCCGCCCGACCAGCTGAGACAGCGGAGGAGGGGCGAGAGACAGAGACACAGAGGGGGAGAGAGAGAGATGGGCTGCAGCAGCCAATCAGAACAGCAGCATGCATGTGCATTAACAGCAGCACAGAGATTTATGTTCATTTACGAACCAGAACGCATGTCACTTAAAGGTGCAGTACGTGATTTCTGAGAAACACTGTTGATATTTAAAATCACCAAAACAATCATGTCCCATCTGTATATGACGTATAAGGACATTTTAAAATACAAAAAAATCATATAAAAGTAAGAATGTTGTGTACGCATAAATTAAAATTTTTTTTTAAATCAAGTGATTTTAGTGTTTTTTCATCTAGATGAATCCGCCATAGCCTTAAAAAAAAATGTCATGTGGTGCGACCATGATTTATATTAAAATTAGTGCTGTCAAACGAATAATCGCATCCAAAATAATAGTTTATGTTTACATACCATATGTGTGTTTACTCTGTATATTTATTATGTACATATAAAAACACAGACATGCATGTGTATATTTAAAAACTAATTTATATGTATATACATTTACACCTATATACAATTTAGATTATAAATAAATATTTTATATATAAATCTAAAAGGTTTTTCCTTAAATTTATACATGCATGTGTTTGCATTCATATATACATAATAAATATACACAAACATATAGTGTGTAAAAATAAACTTTAACCATTTGACAGCCCTAATTAAAATTAATTAATTTCCTTAACATTTTTATGTAGGTGTTCTTAGTAATTAAAGTGTGTAGAGACAAAGTCTCTGAACTTCTTTTGAGTTTTTGTAAATAATGATCTCATATTTTTGTTCTATAATTTCAAAGTTGCCTTTTTAAATAAAGTTAGCAGACCTGTTTTTCTGTAAAATGCATAAAACTGATGAAAATTTTTTAAAAATACTATTTACTTAAGCATACTCTAGCGGTGGTTCATATTTCAGCCACAGAAATTAGGTAACTTATTTTTAATTTAATACAGTTATTGCTATTATTGGTCGCACCACATGATGCGTGGTCGCTCCAAATGACACAAAGGCCTCATATCATTAAAAACAAGCTAGGTTTCCATGAAACGTCCCTATGGCATTTATAATGAAAATAAATACTTGTAGAAATAAGTTAATTTTCTTTGTTGTTTTGAGGTCATACCACGACATCCAAATTTGGTACCTACATACCAGCCATTAAAACGGTTATTTTTTTATTTATTTGCAAACCTGCTTGATACAGCTATAGGTCCTTGACAAATTTGTATATGATAAAAAGTCCTATTTTTGAATGAATTTCAATATAAAAGTCCCAAAATGGTAGTTTCTTGACGGTTGCACCACATGATATTTCATAAAATTGAGATTATCTGACAAAGTTTGAATATTATGATGGATATATAAATGTAAATGCTTTGCAATTTTATACAGGATTACAAAACACTAGTGCAAAAAAATAATTTGAATAAACTTAAGGTAATTTCAAAGATGTTTCCAAAACAAAAGTTATGGCCGGACGGTCGCACCACAAGTGTTAAGTTTTTAACGAAAAGTAAGCATAAAGCCCTGCTGGATTTACTGCATTTGGGGGAAAAAATATTCTGTTTTTATAATAAATCTTGATGAAAATCAAAATTTGGATTTGAATTATTAATGCAATTTGAACCTAAAGATGCTATATGAAAGTTTCAAACAGAAAGTATTGGTTTTCATCTTGCCACTTTCTTGGTCAAGAAAACTTGACTTTCACTCAAATTAATCAAAATGAGTTTGAGACGAGCAGCACTGCAGCAGGTTAATGAGAGAAGTGTTAGTACAGCACGCACACACACACACACACACACACACACACACACAATTTTACCTTGGCATGATGCAGGTCAACTCCATACATGGAGAGTTTCTTTGCGTTTTCCAGGAACAGCATGTCAGCTTCAGCAGGAGTCATTCCTCTGTAAACACACACACAGATTACTACTAAATGAACCGTTTAATACACACCAACAGATACTGCATGTTTGCAGGTGGACTTTTTGAACACTTCATAGGAATATAAAGGAATTCACTCATTCTCATCCTTCTTAATTACTAAACACTTACTTAATTGCTCGACATGACAGATGACTTCAGCTGCTCTAATGTTTAGATGTTTATACACACACAGCACTCCCTGTTGTGCTTGCGTTTCTGTTTGTGTATTAGTAAACAAAGCAGGGCATTGTGGGTAGAGACGGGCTCAGAGAGTCTCTGTGATCAGACACTGAGTGACACGGATCTCTTCATCATTAATGAGCACAATAATCACACTGAGCTCCATGAATACATCTGACCGCCGGGAATTAGACATCCGTCTCTCCACCAGTGACTGACTGACATTCACCAGTGCTGCTAACATTGACTCTAACTATTAACAATCGGTTGTGTTATTTAAAATAAAGCGGAAATAAAGTTCATTAGAGTTCATGTTGAAGTGCTAAAATGACCAAGTCCAAAACTCAATTCAAAATATTAATAAATTCTATAAATGATAATTAAATAATAAAATAACACTCAACAATAGTTACCTAAAACTAAACCTTAGAAACATTTGTTAAAAACACACAAAAGAAAATTATTTCAGCTAAATTTCTCATTTTCATTTGTTTTAATAATGTACATATAAAAAATAAAAACAAACAGACATATTACTAAAAAAACAAAACAAAAAAAAAAAACAATAAAAATGGGTGAAAAAAAAAAACACATAACAAAATAATTAAAACTGTAACTAAAATAAAAATAACTGCATACATAGCCGCAAGCACATATACAAAAAACATTAGTAAGCCTTTTTTGCAAATTCAGGTAATTCACCCTAGAAATATTATGTTTTGTAATGTTTATGACTGTTATAGCACCAGCTGTGGTCCGATCTCCCTAAAAAAATAAAATAACATACAAATATTACGTGAAAAACTTAAAAACTAGAAAGGAGAAATTATGAAAATAGAAATGTTACTTTTGGAAAACTAACTTAAAAAATAAAGTTTAAGTTGAAGTACTAAAATTACTAATTCCAAAATATTAATAAATACTATAAATGATAATTAAATAACAAAATAACACTCAACAATAGTTACCTAAATCTAAACCTTAGAAACATTTGTTAAAAACACAAAAAAATATTTTATTTCAGCTAAATTTCTCATTTCCATTTGTTTTAACAACGTACATATATAAATAAAAACAAACAGACATATTACAAAAAAAAAAAAAACTATAAAAATGGGTGAAAAAAACACATAACAAAATAATTAAAACTGTAACTAAAATAAAAATAACTGCATACATAGCTGCAAGCACATATATAAAAAACATTAGTAAGCCTTTTTTGCAAATTCAGGTAATTTACCCTAGAAATATTATGTTTTGTAATGTTTATGACTGTTATAGCGCCAGCTGTGGTCCGATCTCCCCAAAACTTTGCATGCTTGTTTAGAATCATCTGTCGCATTTGCTCACCAGGTTTTGTTAAGTTTTGAGTTTTCCTTTAGGCTTTATAGTATTTTTAATACCAAAACAACAAGGCACAAGAACACTTTTTCCCCCCATTTTTATTTTTCTATATTTTTTTGTCTATTTATATTTACATATGGGTATTTTTTATTCTCATCTTATTTTTATTGTCTGTGTGTTGTTGCCGTCTCTGTGTACCGGAAGCTAATGTCACAAAAACAAATTCCTTAATAAAGGTCTTTCTGATTCTGATTATAGGATTTTAGGTAAATTCGGACAGGTCCCTTTTCTAAATGACCCCGTTATAGCTTCCCAAAGGATAAATTCCAACATTTTTTATCATTATTGACCTAGAAAATTGTACTGCAGTGGGGTTTTTTTTTTTCTAGGACCAGCTTGCAAAAGTATTTTTATTTAATTTTTTTTTACATCTTTTCAATCATTAAACAAACGATTTGATTAACAGCAGTGGTAAACTCATTCGATTTTCATGTTGATGGTTGTTTTGTGTAGTTAAAGCCATCTTTATGTTTTTCACTCTTATAGCACCACCAAGTGGCCAAGCTCTGCGATTTTTGCGCTTACATAAGTGTTCTGAGTTTGGTGAAGATATCTCATTCCGTTCAGGAGTTATAGGCATTTTACTAAGAGTGGCCCTGCCCCTTTCCAACGTTTTGGCTTCCCTTTGCGATGGTGAGTTGAAAGTTAGACCTTCTTTTCGATAATTATTGATATTGGCTCTCAAGAGCGAATCGTTCTGCACTAATTTGGTTCCGATCAGCTGAAAAACCTAGGAGGAGTTCGCAAAAGTAGGTTTTGCAAAAATCCAAAACACCCGAAAAGGCTCACGATCGAATCTGAGGTGTTTTGTCTGGCGTGAGTCAAGGATTCCAACAACATATGACCCTTGAGCCTTTAGGAGTTATGAGCGATCTCATACTTTTGATCAGTTAGCGAAAGTACTAACATCCCTCCAAGATCAAGTCTCTACAACTTACGGTTTGGTCTGCAAATAAATCAGTTTCATGAGGAGATCACTGATCCGTGAGAATTCCAACAATTACAATTGGGTTTCAACGCTACACACTTGAACTCGCTTGACTGGAAGCATAATGATGATAAAACTCACTTGTAGCTGCGGTGAAGCTCCAGGACTTTCTCCTCCAGCTCTTTGGTCTGGTTCGGGGCCAAACGCATATCGTTGATATAACCGGATCCCTGCAGGTCAGCGTCATAGTCGCCCAGCTCCGACTGAACCGTGTAAGAGCCCAAAACTGTGTGAGTGGCGAAAGAACAAGGCAAACGCCCAGAAACCACGTCATCCCTCAGCTGCAGACACAGGTAATACCTGAGACAGAAAGAGAAATACATCATACAGCTGAAGTCTGACTATTAAAATACTAAAAACTGTATTAAAAGTCTATTTTGTTGTGCATTTGTCATGTAATGGCTAATTAGTTTTTATTTATTTATTTTTTTAATTATTATTAGTAAAAACAAGACTATATCATTTTATATACTTTTACATTTTTAGTTTTGTTCATTTTATAATTAAAAAAAAATCTTCAATTTTATTATTATTGATTTAATTTTAAATTGTTTTTGATTATATTTTTATTAATAATAATTTTAATGAAAACGGAAAATACAAAAAGTAAGTACAATTAATTAAACTAAACTAGTGGAAAATACCAACTAATTAAAAACTAAAATTAAATTAGAATTGAATTAATTTATAAAACTATAATAGTATCTCAATGATACTAAAATAACAGCTGAAATAAAAAACTTTTTTGTAATTTTACCTAAAGTTTATTTTATTCAGCATTTTAATTTTATTTTAGTGAACTATAATCCAAGCAGACCTGGTGATGTCCTCTGAGAGCTGTGCTGGATCAGGAGGATAAAACTTCACATTGAAGGCAAAGTTGCAAGGACCAGCTGAAAAACATAAGAACTTTCTGTAAAAAACTTTTTTTTTGTAAAAAACAAAGATTGAGTCTGTTAAGGAAAAGACGTACTGCTGATCTGCTTCTTCATCTCTTTGGAGCAGTCCAGCCAGCTCTGTGGGAAAAGCAGGAGGTTCGTCATTGAAAAACAGGCTGAGAGACATGAAATGAAGTTCAGAAGTTCAGAAAAATAAGAGCGGACAAACACCTTCTGGTTTTCAGCATCCCGGTACGTAATGCCAAAATAGTCCTTCTCCAGGAGATTTAGATGGTCGCAAACCTTATCGAACAGCAACTGACCTTTCGCTCTTTTCTGTCGACAACAAACACATAGATTCATTAAAGGGATAGTTCAGACTAAAAAAATCAACAGATATTTTGAAAAAGGTTGGAAAGAAAAAAAAAATTCTAACATAAATAAACAAATTTATATATATATATATATATATATATATATATATATTTATAAAAACCTAATTTAGATTTTTTTTAAATGTACTAAATTACATTCATTATTTTTTTTCATTTAAAATTAGCCGCATGATGTAATGTACTAAAACTGAAATAAAAACAAAACAAAAAAAAATTAAATAAATAAAAGCTACTAACAAATGCCAAAAACACAACAAAATTACTATAACTACAATGATAACGGAAAACAAAGGTACAAAAACTAATTCATCATTTAAAATAGAAAAAAAAATATATATACCAGCTTTTAAATAAATAATAATAATAATAATAATAATAATAATAATAATAATAATAATAACAAACAAAATACAATTTGTATAAATATTAACAGAAAAAAAAAAAAATTAAATTAAAATTACTTGCATGATGTAATGTACTAAAACTAAAAACTAAAATTAACAAAATGCCAAAAACACAACAAAATTACTGTAACTAAAATGAAAACGGAAAACATAAAAGATACAAAAACTAATTAATCATTTAAAATATTAATAAAAAATATACCAGCTTTTAAAATAGCAGGTTTGGAACGACATGAGAGTAAATAAATGATGACGAGATTTTAATTATTGGGTTAATTTGATAGTTGATGAAAAGCTAATAATGGTAAATGATAAATAGGTAAAATTAAAATGCATAAATCATTTTAAAATAACAAATCCAAATAAAACACTTACCATAAACAAAAGTATTTTATTTTACAGCTGCATGGCATGTGAAATGTCACCCACATCTTAAAATATGTTGTTAAATTATTAAAATATTAACTTCAGGGGGATTTTAAATATTAACCATTTAAAAATCAACTACTAAAATAATACAAATATTGAAGGAGTTTGACTGACTGACTAAATAAATAAATAAATAATGATAAAAATGTAAAAGATTCAAAATAGTTTTCCCTGAACTCAGATATTGTGAATTTCAAGTCTTTATTAAAACAATAAATCACTGTTTTGCCCCAATTTAGAATCTGTAATCTTAATATATGCATGTTTTATTTGATAAATAACGAGTAAACCCACAGCAAATGACAGTGGATTAGTCATTAATGCTTTCCCACGTTCTGTTCTCGCCGAACACTCTTGACTTGTTTAGATTGTCAGAAGCAAATTAGCCTTGGATTCTGTTGATTTAACAGACAAAAGAATCTATTTATGTTCCTCGGAAATACTTTCCTGAGAATCGTGCCTTGACTCGCTCACACAGATAAATCACATTTACAAACTCATATTATGATGCTGAGTGCTTCAGAGGAATGATGAGTATCGAATGAATCTCTGAAAGTTTCAGTTTTGCCAGTAAACTAAACAGTAACTAGATAAAGCTGACTTTCTGCTTTGATTTGTGTCTGTGAAACAATCATTCCACGTTGTTCTCTATGAGTCTGAGACTGAGAATCAGCTCTGGTATGCTGTGCTTTATGCAACCGCTTCTGCTCGCGCCAAAATAAGAATAAGCTAAAAATAAAGGCGCAGGCGAGTGTTTGCGTGTCCTCTTCAGCTCTCTGTCCTGCTCTTCATAAACTACAGGCTGCGCAATTATAATTATAAAGCAACAGCTGTGGACGTGTATGATCTCCATCAGATTCTTTATTTTCCCCCCAAATTGTTCTGGACTGACAGTTCAACTAGTCCTATTTTAGTTTTATTTGTGTCCTGATTTCATCACAGAAATGAACCTTTTTAATAACAGTCCATTCGCTCTCAGTATGATGATCTTCATCTTCATCATCATCACCCACCTCCACAGTGCAGGTGTAGTCCGTTCCATCCAGCAGTTTGACCTTACACTCCATGTTCTTCAGTCGATGAGTCCTGCCTAATGCTGACCAGGAGAGTCTGCTGCTCAAAGACTTCTGGGAAATGTAGTCGTCCTCGTGCTGCTTCTTCTGATCAGCTGATTTGACCTCTGACTGACCCTGGGGAAACAAAGCAAATAAGTTAATCCAGCACTGAAATATCACAAATTAGCCTTATTTTAGGATCATTGAGATAATATTGCCTGTTATTAATAGTATGAACTAGTTTATTGCTGTATCAGCGTTATTGGCTATTACATAATAACATAAACACAGTAGAGCAAAAACAAGCATTTATAAAACTCACGAAAAAGACAAGTTTAAACACAATTCTATAAAATTCTTCAAATGTACTTGTCATAAAAATAGTAAATGACCATAAATAATTCCCTGACAAACATTGCTAATTAGTTTGAACATTTTCTGTTTTATTTTAATTCGAGAGTTTTGCTCATTTTCTTGTGGCTTTACCATTTTTATTAATTTATGTTCTTTCTTACTTTCTTTTTAAAATATGTATATATAGTGTTTATAAATTTAATTTCAGCTTTAGTACAACAGATTAAACTAAGTAAAAAAAAATATTTAAAGCAATATATATATATATATATATATATATATATACACACATATACACACACACACAAATATATTGCTTTGAATAGATTTTATGGAAATAGGAAATAAGTTTATCAAGCATTAAAATATTGAAATCAGCCTTATTTTAGGATAACTGCGATAATATTACCTGTTATTAATAGTATGAACTAGTTTAACTAGTTTATTGCTGTATCAGTGTTATTGGACATTACATAACATCATAAACACAGTAGAGCAAAAACAAGCATTTTATAAAACTTGACAAAAAAGACAAGGTTAAACACAATTCTATAAAATTCTTCAAATGTACTTGTCATAAAAATACAAAAAAATGACCATAAATAATTGCTAATTAGTTTGAGCATTTTCTGTTTTATTTTAATTCGAGAGTTTTGGTCATTTTCTTGTGGCTTTACCAATTTTATTAACTTATTTTCTTTCTTTCTTTTTAAAATATGTATATATAGTGTTTATAAATTTAATTTCAGCTTTAGTACAACAGATTAAACTAAATAAAAAAAATATTTAAAGCAATATATATATATTTATTTAAATTAATTATATATATATATATATATATATATATATATATATATATATATATATATATATATATATACAAATATACTGCTTTAAATAGATTTTATGGAAACAGCAAATAAGTTTATCAAGCATTAAAATATTGAAATCAACCTTATTTTTGGATAACTGAGATAATATTACCTGTTATTAATAGTATGAACTAGTTTAACTAGTTTATTGCTGTATCAGCATTATTGGCTATTACATAATATCAAATACAGTAGAGCAAAAACTCGACTTAGACAAAAAGACAAGATTAAACACAAATCTATCAAATTCTTCAAATGTACTTGTCATTAAATAATAAATAAGTCTCTAAAAGTTTGTCCTGACAAACATTGCTAATTAGTTTGAACATTTTCTGTTTTATTTTAATTCGAGAGTTTTGGTCATTTTCTTGTGGCTTTACAATTTTTATTCATTTCTTTTCTTTCTTTCTTTTTAAAATATGCATATATCGCTTTTATTAATTTCATTTCAGCTTTAGTACATCAGATTTTATTTTAAGCAATATATATTTTTTAATAGTCTTAGTTAACTATAACAACTGACCTAAATGCATCATTTAAATGTTCAAAAACATTTAATAAAATAAACAAATAGATGTAATAAACACATGTAATTGAGTATACATTTTGTAAATCTAAAAATAAATCTATAAATGTAAAAAAAAAAAAAAAAAAACCATATATACAGTTGAGGTCAGAAGTTTACACCTCGTTTCAGAACGTGCAAAATGTTGATTATTTTAGCAAAATAAAAGGAATCATACAAAAAGCATGTTATTGTTTATTTAATACTGACCTATTTAAGATATTTCACATAAAAGACGTTTGCAAATAGTACTTGCATTTTTTGAGTTTACATCCCCATGATTCTTAATACTGTGTTTACTGAGTGATCCACAGCTTTGTTTTTTTGTTTAGTGATAGTTGTTCTTGAGTCCCTTGTTTGTCCTTCTTTGGGACTCGTATACAACTATTACTGAAGGTTCAAACACTCAACTGATGCTCCAGAAGGAAAAAAACAAGCATTAAGGCTGGTGAAAACTTTCAGGGTAGATCAGAGTAAATTTAACTTATTTTGTCTTCTGGGAAACATGCACCTTCTGTAGCCTCTGAAGGGCAATATTCTCTTTTCTCTATTCTCTATTCTGTTCAAAAGTTCTCACCCCCGGCTCTTAATGCATTGTGTTTTCCTTCTGGAGCATCAGTGAGTGTTTGAACCTTCTGTAATAGTGGCATATGAGTCTCTCAGTTGTCCTCAGTGTGAAAAGATGGATCTCAAAATCATACAGTCATTGTTGGAAAGATTTCAAATACACAAAAATGCTGGAAAACCAAAGAATTTGTGGGAACTGAAGGATTTTCCTGAAAAACAGCAGGCAGTTTAACTGTTCAGGACAAACAAGGGACTCATGAACAACTATCACTAAACAAAAAACACAGCTGTGGATCATTCTTTTATGTGAAATATCTTATTCAGGTCAGTACTAAATAAACAACAACATGCATTTTGTATGATCCCTCTTATTTTGCTAAAATAATTAATATTTTGCAGATTCTGAAAGGGGATGTAAACTTTTGATCTCAACTGCATATTAATATAAAAATGTTACTTAACAAACAAAACAGAAAACTAATTAATTCAAACTCTAAAGTATGCAGGTATGAAAATGTCCCATTTCCTTAATTTGAGATATCTATAGACGTGTTCCTGAAGAGAATAATTTCATAACAGATCCTCTTGACGCCCGTCTCATGTCATGACTTCATTTCAGAGGCTGCTATTTTCACTGTGCAGGTTTATTTCAACCCTTTCCCATGAATAGATTCTCATCATTAAATTACATTACATAATCTCAGTTACCTACTTTCTAGAAAGGTCCTGAAACTCTCGCTGGGACTATATCTGAAAATCCACCATGATGTCTCACTAATACTGCTTATATACGCCACATAATATCAACAGGATAACACGCAGCACAGGTAAACACATCAGGAATGAAAAACATGTTTATAAGACTCAGGGCTCTAGAAAATAAGCACTTTTGAAGAAGACCTTTGAAGAAGCATTTGGCAGCTTCATAGAAAATGTGAACGAGTTTAGTTTGAAGCATTTAGCAGAAAGTAAACAAGACACTAAAATATAGCTGAGTGCTTTTGAGTGACTAACCTGCTACTGAGGCAAAATTCATGACATTTTTTCTTGCAATTGCAAGTTTGTATCTTGCAATTCTGACTTTTTTTCCTCAGAAATGTGAGATATAAACTCATTTCTGAGGAGAAAAAAATACTGATATGTTCACAGAATTGCAAGTTTAAATCACACAATTCTGACTTAACTCTCAACTGCGAGTTTATACCATGCAGTTCTGACTTTACTTCTCAGAACTGCGAGTTTATCTCGCAATTATGACTTTATAACTTGCAATTGCGAGTTTTTATCTCCCAATTCTGACTTTATTTCTCAGAATTGCGAGTTTATCTCATGCAATTCTGACTTTATTACTCGCAATTGCGACTTTTTATCTCCCAATTCTGAATTTACTTCTCAGAATTGTGAGTTTATCTCGCAATTCTGACTTTATAACTTGCAATTGTGAGTTTACATAAAAGTTAGAATTGCGAGTTTGTTGCATGCAATTGTGAGAAAAAAAAAGTCAGAATTGTGATAAGTCACAATAACCTTTTATTTTTTATTTAGTGGCAGAAACTGGCTTTTTTCAGGTACTATTTCAACAGAAATGAGTTTATGGTTAAACACTCTGAAGGATTTTCTGTTTGTAATCAAGTTCATCATTCAGTTTTTTTGTTTATTTCTTCACAATTAGTTTTTGCCTTTCTATCGTCTACTTTGCACACCCAGTCCTTGAAGTGGTCATTTTGTAGCCAACCCTCTTGAAATGTACATTTTCCTGGCATGTTTGCCTTAGTTATCAGGTACAGCCTGACTGCCAGAGAATAGAAGAAAATAAAATGGCACTGAAAAATAGCCTAACCATAAAAATAGGCGAAGCGTGTGAACAGATCCATCCATTTCCAAGCTTTATTTACTTGTTTACAGACTATAAAAGCCTGTTTCTGCCACTAAAAAAAAACAAAAACAAAGATAAAACTCGCAATTCTGACTTTTTTCTAGCAATTTCGAGTTTGTATCTTGCAATTCTGACTTTTTTTCCCTCCGAATTGTGAGATATAAACTCATTTCTGAGGAGAAAAAATACTGATATGTTCACAGAATTGCAAGTTTATATCACACAATTCTGACTATTACTCGCAATTGCGACTTTTTATCTCACAATTCTGACTTCTCAGAATTGCGAGTTTATCTCGCAATTACGACTTTATAACTTGCAACTGTGAGGAAAAAAAGTTAGAATTGAGAGTTTGTTGCATGCAATTGTGAGAAAAAAGTCAGAATTGTGATAAGTCACAATAACCTTTCATTTTTTTTTTAGTGGTGGAAACGGGCTTTTTCTGTACTATTTCTACCGAAATTAGTTTATGGTTAAACACTCTGAAGGATTTTCTGTTTGTAATCAAGTTCAACAGATCCATCCATTTCCAAGCTTTATTTACTTGTTTACAGACTATGAAAGCCTGTTTCTGCCACTAAATAAAAAAAGACAAAGATAAACCTCCCAATTCTGACTTTTTTCTAGCAATTTTGAGTTTGTATCTTGCAATTCTGACTTTTTTTTCTCCGAATTGTGAGATATAAACTCATTTCTGAACAGAAAAAATACTGATATGTTCACAGAATTGCAAGTTTATATCACACAATTCTGACTTTATTACTCGCAATTGTGACTTTTTATCTCACAATTCTGACTTTACTTCTCAGAATTGCGAGTTTATCTCGCAATTATGACTTTATAACTTGCAATTGTGAGAAAAAAAGTCAGAATTGTGATAAGTCACAATAACCTTTTATTTTTTATTTACTTTTTCTGTACTATTTCTACAGAAATTAGTTTATGGTTAAACACTCTGAAGGATTTTCTGTTTGTAATCAAGTTCATCATTCAGTTTTTTTTATTTCTTCACATTTAGTTTTTGCTTTTCTATTATCTACTTTGCACACCCAGTCCTTGAAGTGTCATTTTGTAGCCAAAGCTCTTGAAATGTACATTCATGATTGCCTGACTGCCAGAGAATAGAAGAGAATAAAATGGTGCTGAAAAATAGGCTAACCATAAAAATAGGCGAAACGTGTAAAACAATGCAAAAAAAAAAAACGTACATAAAAATTACATTTTGATAAATGGAAACTAAAATTTAAAGTTTGATATTCCATGACTTAGACCAAAAATATTAAACTGAAACACTGACTGACATTAAACACTGAAATTAAATCAAGAAATGGCCATTTTGTTGATTCTTGACTATTAAAATGACATGACACAGAAACTCTACAGCAGCAGAAGCTGGACTGTAATATTGCGATAATGAAATAGAGCAGATGTACATGAGGAGAGCTCTGACCTGCTGCTGTGTGTGCGGGCCGTCCCGTCCTGACGCCGGTCTCTGTGTGTCGTCTGTCTGCGGCGGGTCCGATTCTGAGCCTGGATCCGTCGTCATGGCCAGTTACACTGAAACGACACACGCGGATATACTCAGGGCGGGAATCTTTGGACATTTCACAACTGCGCTCGATTGCTTCTGGACTGGAATGAACAGTGTGTTAATGTGGGAATCTGAGCACAGACAAACACTGGGGTTTATATTTAGTGTGATGTTTACACTGTATTTCTGAAAGCACAAGAACTCCAGGATCACAGAGACACATGCCTGACATTCAGACTGCAGTTAAAAGCGTGTTCCTGTACACAACATACCAGCTGACTAACGACGCTGCTGTGTTTATCTGCGGTGATCAACCAGTCACTAACAAACAGCAACACTAGCCAGGTTTAGTGCTTCAAAATGTTTACCGATATAGCTGATCGAAATGCCATTTTATCGCTAAAATGTATTTTTCCATTTAGCTTTAGAGCATAAATCCTATACGGATATTTCAAAAGTCACAAAAATTAGTTTGGAAACACTTTTTGTTAAGAAAAGGGGCTTTAACGCAAAACAAATGTAGTGTCACATGACAGAAATAGCCTATAGGCAGCGTGTTGCTCACGTTTAAGCACTGTTTCTTTGTAGTTAGTTTTCACATTTTTTTTTTTTTTTTTTCATATATAGGACTATTTATTCTTTTTTATTTATTAAAATTAAAAGTTTGCCAAAAAAATAAAAAATAAAAATTAAATAAATAAATAGATTTAAAAGGAAAAAAAGCACACTCATATTATTAGCATTATTATTACTATTATTATTAGTATTGATTACTGTTGCTGGTATCACAAAATATCATCACCATCACTTAGTATTTTTTTATTACTACTGTTATTATTTACATTATTATTGTTATCATTATTAGTAGTAGTAGTATTACTGACATTACTACTGTTATCAACATCTTTAGTATTACTATTATTATTGTTGTTATTATTATTATTATTACTGCTGCTGTCAACACAAAATTTTCCTGTTATTATCACCATACTTAGTATTACTATTATTATTATTATTATTAATATTATACATACTATTAATACTTTAATGTTTATACTATTCCATGTTTGTCATTTCTGCTTATCATTGCTTACTGTCATTGCTCATCATCGTTATTATCATCATTATTATTACACATTTTTTGTTGTTTGTTTTGTGTTGTTGTTAGTGTTTTTGTGTTCTGTGTTAACTGCACGTTGTATGTTTTTCACTTCTAATAAAATAAAAGTTTGCCATGCGTTAAAGGATTTTAAATGCATGACGTGGAGGTTAATAACCACCTGATGTGAAGTTAAGGGTGGTTGCATCTGCAAAGTGCATTTAAAATCCTTTAATGCACGGCAAGCCCCGCTTATTTCATGGTCATTAGCAAATTTATAGACAAGTTACAACTAGTGTTGCTCTTTGCAGCGCAATATTTGACAGAATGGGTAAAAAAATGTTTTTTTTTGTCAGTTACAGCTCGTCAGTTTTATCATTCTGCCCGATTCAAATCAGACACAGATGAAATAGTGCAGTAAATCACATTTTTTAATGAATTACATCACTTATTTTAATTAATTGATCGAGAGAAAGACAGAGAGGGAGAGAGATGGCAGTTGTATGTGCGTGTTACCTGCCTGCTGCTCGTTTGTGCATCTCTCTCTACAAACAACAAATTAATTAAAAAATAGCAGTTTCACCACCTCATTGCTGAGGAATATATTGTAGATCTAGTATCTAGGCTATTTTATTAATAAGAATCAGTGTTAATTTTGTTCACAAATAATTTGTGTCAATTTTCGTCAATGACATTTTTTCACCGACGAAAACGAGACGATAACGAAATGAAGATTAGTTTTAAATGACAAAAACTATGACTTCTTCGTCAATGAATAAAAACGAGACGAGAATGTTAGAGAGGGACAATTAAGGAAGAGATTCATTCAGAATGAATCTGCTTAGCATACATTTACTGCACGTCTCATGAAACATTCGAAAATGTCAATATCTAGGAGTTAGAGAAGAGCAGACATATAAATTTGACGACTAAAGCAAGAACCTAATTCGTTCCAATTGTACGAGTGCGGACACCGAAGCAGCGCCTCTCACGCAGTGCACGAGTAGCCTACTCTTTCGTGTCTCATGAATGGAGAAATACACACAAAATTATGTAGAATTTCCGTTTTGATGAGTACTCACGTTAACACACTCGGTTATTCACGCATTCGGTTTTAAAGGAACAGCACTGATGTTAACCAAGCAACAAAAGAGAGAAAAATCACTCACTGCTCTTTACTAAGTCACTTCAGTAGCCCTAATAAAGATGAATATAAATTGATTTATATAAATATGTCTGATTGAAACAATGAAGAATGTTGTAAACAAGCTTGTTATAATAAAGAATGCATAATTAGCCTATAACCACTGGTATTTCACTGAAAAGAAAATTAGATCTTGTTTCTTTATGAGAAGTGGTTTCATTTAATTTTAATATAAAGGCATGTTGTGTCACGGCATTTTAGTCAAAAGACTAAATCAAAATTCGCTGTCAAAATTAACACTAAGAATCGAGGGGAAGCGCTGACAACAAGTATGTATGTGCGCAGCGCAATGCAATCTCTAACCATCTCTTTCTGTGTGTGTGTATGTTTGTGCATCAATTAAAGCAGCGCATTAATATAGAACATGATTAAACTGACTTGGAACTACACGGTTTTACTGGACACTTCCCAGCCAATCAGAATCCAGCATCCGGACATTCCATGGAATAAACAATTAACTAATAGCCTATATAATAAGGTTTTGTTTAAAATGGATGAAGTACAGGCAACTAGTTTACGCAATAGGTGAAATTATGTATCGAAACAGCATCTGAGTAACCCCACTGGAAACACTCAAAACATCCTAGCAATGAGTATTTTCTCCAATCAGCACAGAATCCTGACAGCAACTGTTCAGTAGTGCTTCATCTTTCTTGTGAGGCGTGACAGTGATGGAAACCATCGGCAGATTCCGGAGAGCAGCAGTGGAAAACCGCAGGAATAACACGACTGCGTTCTGTCAAGACTGACTCCCTGAATTTAGCGGCCTGTGTACAGAAATGTAGGTCAAACTGAACCGCGGGAACAAAACGAGCGAACGGCGTCACAGAACAAGAGGAGAGACGGCAGCCGAGGACAGAGATGCTGATGTTTCTATTCTCCGGGAAAAACATAAAACACTTGCGAATAATAATGAATAGCTAAAGCGGCTGCACTGTGATTACAATGAAAATCACTCTGGAACTGAAATTATGTGCACTTGAACACAGGTGGCTAAAAATGGATGCACTACTGAAGAAAAAAAAAGCATGCTGACTGGAAAATGAATGGATTTGAATGTAAAAAACACAAGGGACTGAACGCATTAAAGGGACAAAAATAAAAATGAACGCAATTAAAAAGTTCTTACTCATATGGACTTATTTGGTTCACATTCTGCTCTATTTTTACAATACATGACTAAATAACGCAAAACCATTTGATCTGCCTTCTTTTCATCATATTTACAAATACATTTATATCTCATACATGTGACCCTGGACCACAAAACTAATCATAAACTGAGATTTATACATCATCTGAAATCTGAATAAATAAGCTTTTTTGTTAGGATAGGACAATATTTGGCTGAGATACAACTATTTGAAAATCTGGAATCTGAGGGTGCAAAAAAAAAAAAAATCAATATATTGAGAAAATTGTCTTTAAAGTTGTGCAAATGAAGTTCTTAGTAATGCGTATTACTAATCAACAATGAAGTGTTTATGGAACATGATCTTAATATCCTAAAGATTTTTGGCATATGGGTCAATGATGCTCATTTTTTATGTCCATATGGTTTAATTAAATTTAAAAGGGTTAAAATGAAAAAATAAATGTGCAAAACAATTGCATACATTCTCTTTTTTTGTGGACCAAGTCTTAATTTTCTGGTTTTAATTCATTTTGAGATAATATTAATATAACCAAATAATTGATTTTGTTTAAAAAAGGTGAAATTCTCAATAAATCTATACTATTTAATAGTAAATAAGCATAAATATAGCACCATTGTTCCAAATATTATAATTAATTTGTGGAATTATGTGTCAAATTCCTGAAATGTCAAGGTGGTGTAACCATCATTAAAGGAGCCATTTTGTTAATATTTTGCAAGATCATCATGTGACAGGACATTATAATCACAGAGAAGGAGAACTTATGCATGCAAAAGTTAGTAACTCTCTTTAAAATGTGAGATAATTGAACATTTTTAGGGTATGGTCAGGTATTCTTCATGTCTTACCTTCTGTAAAAAATGGTGCATGTCATTAATTAAATAAAATAAACATAAACATGCAGTGTACATTTTTAAATACCTGATGCATGCTTTTAAAACAAGTTTTTAAAAGATGTTTAAAAATTTCACCTTGCCTACCCCTTTTTGTCATTGACCCATAAAAGAAAAATCTATCATTTTGACCAGTACGATGTATTTTTGACTATTGCTACAAATACACTTGTGCCACTTAAGACTGATTTTGTGGTCCAGGATCACACATGAAGTCAGATATTACAATTCACATGAGTTATTAAACATTGCTCTCAAAAGAAAAACATAATCTTTTCATAAGCGCAGAAGGTCAGCTTCCAGTTAACACACTTTCTGGAATATTTCAGGAATTTAATTCAATAAAGTACATCTATATCCAGTCAAAAACACACTGAACTGTAAAACACAAACATTTATAAAATAACACACCAAGTACCTCAAGTCTGTGTAAAACCTGTCCAAACAGAAGAACATAGAGACACATGACCCGTCCTGACCTGAAACCCATTAACTAGGCACAGATGGGTTAAACCCTCTTAAAGGCTTAAACTTCCACCCTATCAAAACCGCAACGGAGAGGCAGTCTGAGCCGTCTGTGACCAGATAACACAGAGTTCACGGGTAAGTTTGTGTTAATCCCCGTATTATGCTACAATTAATAAATAAAACATTACTTAAAAACTACAGATTACACATAAACAGTCAAGAGTTTAGAATAAGGTCTTCTTCTACTCAGCAAAGCTGCATTTATGTGATCAAAGATACATAAAAAAATGTTAAATATTATTAAAAATTAAAAGAGCTGTTTCGTATGTGAATATCTGTTAAAATGTAATTTATTTCAGTGATCAAAACTGAATCAGCATCATTACTCTAGTCTTCAGTGTCACATGATGCTTCAGAAATCAATTAATATGCTAATTTGCTGCCCAATAAACATTTTTTTCTTATTATTTTTGTGGAAACCGTTATAAACTACCATTCAAAGGTTTGGAGTAAGTTTTTATACTTTTGTATATTCAGCAAGGATGCATTAAATTGATCATGGTAATGTTACAAAAAATCTATTTTAAATAAACTCTGTTCTTTCAAACTTTATATTCATCAAAGAATTCAGAAAAATAACATTTATCATTTTTTTCTACATTTTTAAATAAATACACGCAGCTTTGGTGAACAGAACACTGCAAAAAATGCTTTTCGTACTTAGATTTTTTCTTGTTTCCAGCCAAAATATCTAAAAATTCTTAAATCAAGAATAAGTTCCTAGACATGTAAAAATTATTGTCTTGTTTTCAGAAAAAAGAAGTTGAAACAAGCACAATAATCTGCCAATAGGGTAAGCAAAATTATCTAGTTTTCTGGTTAAAATAAGATTATTTTGCTTACCCCACTGGCAGACTATTTTGCTTTTTAAAGCAAAAATTAACTTAATTTTGACTTTTTTTTTTTTTTTTTTTTTTTTTTTTTGGAAAACAAGACAACAATTTTTACTTGTCTAAAAAATATTTCTTGATTTAAGAAATTTCAGATATTTTGCTGGAAATAAGACCTAAAATCTAAGTAAGAAAATCATTTTTAGCAGTGAAGACTTCACTAATAGAGAACAATGCAAATGATAAACTAGTCTACAAAACCCAACTTCTATATGAGGTTTCTGTGTTGTAGTGGTTAAAGATCAGTGCTGGTAATCAGAAGGTTGAAGGTTAACTATCATCATTAAATTGGAAACTTGCTTAACCTGTAATAAACATACTGCAAATCAAGTTTCTGAAGAAACTCAGTTCACATTCATTCACAGTCCTCTGTCTTTACATCAATACACAACATTGATTTACAATCAGCTACATTCTACAAGTGACTCCTGGAATGCAACAAACATGATCCAAACATGGTCTCTGTAAGCATGCAAAGTCAAATCAACAAAGCTGTTTATGTGTTCACTGTACTTGAAGCTATATATATATATATATATATATATATATATATATTACACTTGCATAAAATATGATATATGATAAATATGATATACTGTTAAGTCAAAAAAATATATAATAATAAAATATATATATATATATTTATATTTTATATATAAAATATTTTTAAAAATTAAAAAACAAAAAATATATATATACATATACATATACATATATATATATATAATTTTTTTTTGTTTACATAAAATGATATACTTTTAATAGAAAATGCCATTATAAAGATAAAAACAAAATTCCCCTGTAAATCTTGCAATGGGAAGGCTAATTTTGGATCAGATTTTTTTTATTATTGTTGTTTAGATTAGTTAGGAGCGGAGCACAAGTACTCCTAAAAAGAAAAGCGTAGAGCCCTGAAATAACTGATTTCAATTAGGATAATGAGTTACAAAAAATGTAAGCCAATGCAAAAGTTATGAGCAATTATGAGCAATGTATGTTTCTCATACATTGGTTTATTTGTGGCATTATGATGTGGAAATATTAAATTAATTAAATTATTTGTAAACTCTAAAATTATTAAAAAATATTATTATTATAATAATTATAATATAATTATAATATAATTTAAAAATAAATAAATAAAAACAATTAATTAATAAATAAAAAAGTTAATTTTATTTATTTATATTTTCTTTCTGTAAATTCCATTTTAGACAAAATTATACACAAATCAAGTCATTCATTCATTTTTGCTCTCAGTTTATTTTATTTTAATTTACTTTTAATTACATTTATTTACCTAATTAATATTTTTTTTAAATAAATAAATAAATACAATTAATTAATACATAAAAAAGTACATTTTATTTATTTATATTATATTTTTATATTACTTTTATTTATGTTTATTTACCTAATTAAATAATTTAAAATACATAAATAAATACAATTGATTAATAAATAAAAGGCCTTAAATTCTCAAGATGTATTCATCTTTTGACCAATGAGAATTTCATGCAGGCGAGTCCAGTACACTAAAAATCATTTGTCAACGTTGCAAATAAAGATTATTGGAGTATGTTTTACATGTTTTCTCTACTAAAATTTCTACAGTTTTTCCAATTCAATTCCTAATAATTATTTGTGAAACTTACTAGCAATTTTTACGAGTAATTTCCATAGTATGGTCGTGTGTCAATCCGAATTAAGCATCAGTTTGCTTCGTTTCAAACCGACCCGCCTTTCTCCACATCATAACGGATCAAATCTGTCAACCGTAAAAGTATTTAAATACACAAAACGCGCTAAAAATAATAATAACGGACGCGTCAAATATCATAATAATCATAATATATACAAGCTTTCTGTATTCGCAGCTCAGTTTTTGCTTAAATGCATAGCGTTTTGCGTTTGACAGCGTAGAAATCACGCTATATAAATACGCGTCCTCATAACTGAACCGAACAAACCGACAGATTTATTTAATCCATAACGGTCAGTGCCTCTGTAGGTAAACATGTCAATCAAATACGTTTATGAACGCTGGAAAACAACACAAACGCGTGACCGTTACCGTAGGCGCCAGGCGTTTCGCTCCTCGGGCTCTGCGCTCCTCTTTCACCGGCAGCGGAGCGTCTGACAGCGGCCACGGCGGGCGGGAGTCTCCGCTGTCATCAGCGGCTCCAGCGGAGATTGTGGAAACCGGGAGCGCGCGCGCAGCGAGCGGAGGATTCAAACTCACGTCACCGTGCTCACGCACTGTACGTAACAGCAGAGAGCTTCGAGATCAAACAAACAGCTGTGACGCAGGAGGAATACTGCAAAATAGTGTATATCTAGCAGTATATAATATATTTTTATACGTTTAGGACGAAAAGTGGTGAACCATATGGTTTTATTTGGTAAGTGTCATACACACGAAAGCAAAAGGAGTAAAATTATTAATTATTATAAAGACTATAAAGCTAAAGATTTAGTTCATTGAAACGTAAAAAAAATTAAATGCTGCCTTTATTCATTTATTTATCATTCATTCATTTTTGCTTTCGGTTTATTATATTGTAATTCTTTACGTTTATTTACTTGATTAAATAATAAAAAAAAAAATAAATACACTTAATTATTTAATAAACTAATTACATTTTATTTATTTTTATTTTCTTTTGGTAAATTTCATTATAGACAAAATTATACACAAATCAAGTAATTCATTCATTTTTGCTCTCAGTTTATTTTATTGTAATTTACTTTTATTTACGTTCATTTACTTAATTAAATAATCTAAAAATAAATAAATAAATAAATACAAATAATTAATAAATTAAAAAAATACATTTTATTGATATTTTCTTTTGGTAAATTCCATTATAGACAAAATGATACACAAATCAAGTCTAATTAATAAATAAATAAATAAATAACATGTTATTTATTTAAATTTACTTTTGGTAAATTCCATTATTGACAAAATTATACACAAATAAAATGTCTAAACCATGTTTTAAGGTCTTTTAAGATTTCTTTACTCTCTTAAAGGTATTGATAGCTCAACAACAACAAAATCTACAATATCTGCTGATATTTTGCTTTATTTGCAAAATAAATCAAGCTAATTGAACTGTAAAACCCTGAAATACTGCCTCAATTTAATTTTTTATATTTTGCTTTTATTACATTTATTTTAATATTTTAAATCTCTTTTTATTTGTAAACTTTAAAATGATTAAAATATATTAATTATTATGGTTGTATTTTTTTAAATAAAAAAATAAATAAAATAACATTTAAATAAAATAAAAGAGCAAATTTATATTTTCTTTTGGTAAATTTCATTATAGACAAAATTATACACAAGTCAAGTCATTCATTCATTTTTGCTCTCAGTTTATTTTATTGTAATTTACTTTTATTTACTTAATTAAATAATCTAAAAATAAATAAATAAATAAATACAAATAATTAATAAATAAAAAAAAATACATTTTATTTATTTAAATTTAGTTTTGGTAAATCAAATGTCTAAGCCATGTTTTAAGGTCTTTTAAGATTTCTTTACTCTCTTAAAGGTATTGATAACAAAAATCTACAATATTTGCTGATATTTTGCTTTATTTGCAAAAGAAATCAAGCTAATGAAATGTAAAACCCTGAAAAAGTGCCTCAATTTCATTTTTTAATTTTTGTTTTTTATTACATTTATTTTAATAATTTTTTTTTTATTTAAACTCTAAAATTATTAAAATATATTAATTATTATTATTGTAATTTTTAAATAAAAAAAAATACATTTAAATAAAATAAAAGATCAAATTTTAAATAACTCAATTTGCTATGAAAAAAAAAACAAATAAAAAATGTTTTACTCTATTGTCTATATATCTGTGTGTTTCAAATGCTGTAGGATCTGTTTGTTAATCATGACATGTTTTGACATATAAGTGTGTTTATACATCCCATGGCCACTGTATACACATGCAACAGCACTAAATTCAGATCTATAACACACATGCACCCTCTCACACCCAGAGCCCATACACAAATAAAGCGTCTGTTTTTAAGTCATGGTCATTCTGGAGGGACTGAGGTCTGTTTTACTGCACACTTTAGAGCTTCACACAAACCTCATCTTGCGTTCGGCCCCTAGAGAGCGACGGGGGACGGACGCATGGGCCCCTAATGACAGAGAGCGCATCTGTGGCCTTGGCTCGGTTCCTCCACGACTCACTAAAATGTTCCACCATGGAGTCTTTACTTTGCCTTTAACAGATGGAGGCTCCCTGGGTGGAGCTGTTTTAAGATTTAAGGCATTAAACTAAATCTGCTAAAGATTTTGTCAAGTATTAACACGCTAAACGTGAAGACAAAGATGCATTTGCTGATTGCTGCAAAGCAAATGTCCACCTTCAGCTGGTTCTTCACATGTTTTTTTGTCAAATCTTGACTGATTTTTATGAAGTAAATGTCGGAAGAGTTTAAAAACAGAAGATCTGCATTTATAAAGTCAAATTAAGTGTCCGATACATAGAAAGAGCACAAAGACAACGAAAGACAATAGGAAAAGGAGTTTGATTGTTCATCAGATTTAGGGCTGTGCGATATTGAAAAAAAAATTGCGATGTGCGATAACTAATTAAATAATGCGATATTTGATATGTGATACGAGGGCCACAGGCAGACGAAAAGGTTTCACTCAGTTCTGTGAAATAATAAAATAAAATAAAATAAAATAAAATAAAAATAATAAAAAAAATAATTAATTAAATTAAAAATTAAATTAAATAAAAAAATAAAAAATAAAATATAAAGTAAAATAAAATAAATAATTAAAAAATAAAATATAAAGTAAAATAAAATAAATAAAAAAATAAATAATAATAATAAAAAAAATAATAAAAAAATTAAATTAAAAGTTTAATTAAATTAAAAATAAATAAATAAATAAAATATTATATTAAATTAAAAAATTAAAAAATAAAATATAAATAAAATGAAAAAAAAAATTAAAATTAAATAAAAAATAAAATTAAATAAAATTAAATAAAATATTTTGTGTCATATATGGTTATTTATATGCATGTATGAATCAAGAGCTCCTGTAAAACCACAACAAATTCCTGGTGAATAAAGCTCATTCTGATTATGATTCTAGCATACACTTTTTTCGAGAAGAAAGCACCCCTGAAACAATTTCTGAAAGTGAACTGTAGTGTTTTACTCTAGCATTACATAAAAATGTCATTTTAACATTAGTGCAATTATTTTAACATCAGTTTCGGAACTGAATAAAAAGGAAAAATAAAACACTGCTTAGTCTTCACTCACTTTATGAATAAAATGTGCTGATTCTCATTTAAACCACAAAAGTTTCTCAATCATCATTGGATTGCATTGCATTATATGTTTGGATCATTTCAATCTCATCTTAAGACATTGATGAGACAATATTATGAGAAGTAGAAAAGTTACAGCAGAAGTGCAAATGTGGAAGAGAACCATATTTATAAAGTCAAATTAAGTGTCTGATACATAGAAAAAGCAATAAATACTGAAAAGACAATGAAAGACAATGGGAATAGAGGAGTTTGTTTGTTCATCAGATTTAGGGCTGTGCGATATTGAGATTAAATAATGCAATATTCGATATGTGATATGAGGGCCACAGGCAGACGAAACAGTTTCACTCAGTTCTCTGAAATAATAAAATAAAATAAAATAAAATAAAATAAAATAAAATAAAAAATATAAAATAAAATAAAATGAAATATAAAAAATAAAATAAAATTAAATAAATTTAAATTTAAATTTAAATTAAATAAAAAATAAAATGAAATAAAATAAAAGTAAAAAATAAAAAATAATAAAATAAAAAATAAAATAAATTATGTTGTTAGCAACTTGATAATCATCCTAGAAACATGCTAACAACATGCCAGTCATGCTAGAAATGTGCTAACAACATGGTAGCGACTTGCTAATCATGCTAGCAACATGCTAATCATGCTAGAAACATGTTAACAACATGCTAGCAACTTGTTTATGCTAACAACATACTAGTGACATGCTATCTATCTATCAATCATACATTAAGCTTTTAAAACTACTTTAAACTTCAAAAACTTAAAACTTTTAACTTGTAAACTTTTTAAACTTTCTGGTCCAGCTTTCTCAAGCCAACTTAAAGTTTGTCTAGACAAACTTTTTTTATCTAGTTTCTCCTTAAAACTACTAAATAATGGCTTACAAAAAGAGAAAGCGAAAGAACATCTGCTGCAGTGAACTCCAGTGATTTACTGTCATTGCACCTTGACTGAAGTGTTTTAGTTGAATGACATCTCACACACACACACACTCACACACACACACAGTAAAACAGAAAGGAAATCTGTGTCTGCAACTCAACTACCGGATGGCAGCACATCAATATAACAGAGAAAAGACGAGTTTGCACTCGCTGGAAAGCCGTTCCTCCCTCGCCCTGAGCAACAAGGACAGTAACAGTTTCTCCCTTTCATTTCTCTTTCTGTGTCTTTGGGAAAGAACACTGAGATTTCTCCGGAAGTCAACATACAAATCAAAACTTTTTACGTCATACTTTATGCATTATAGCCTGCCATTATCCTTGCCATTATATACTACAAATACTGTTGGCTCTTTACCAAATTGTTTTTGTTTCAAGTTGCTTTGTATAAATGCATCTGATAAATGCAATTCATGTTCATGGTCTTGCTGTAAATGCTCATCAATGCATATAATAAAAAATAAAAATAATAAAATAAAATAAAAAAATTAAATAAAATAAAAACATTTAAAAAAAAAAATAAAAAAAAAAATAAAATAAATTAAAATAAAATAAAAAATGAAAAATTAAATTAAATAAAAAAATTTAATTAAATAAAAAAAATAAAAAATAAATAAATTAATTAATTAATAAAAAAAAATTTAACTAAAAAATAAAAAATTAAATTAAACAACTAAAAAAGACGTTCCTCCCTCGCCCTGAGCAACAAGGACAGTAACAGTTTCTCCCGTTCATTTCTCTTTCTGTGTCTTTGGGAAAGAACCACTGAGATTTCTCCGGAAGTCAACATACAAATCAAAACCTTTTATGTCATACTTTATGCATTATAGCCTGCTTCCTAATCCTTGCCATTATATACTACAAATACATTTGGCTCTTTATCAATTTGTTTTTGTTTCAAGCTGCTTTGGATAAATCATGCATCTGATAAATGCAATTCATGTTCATGATCTTATTGTAAATGCTCATCAATGCACAGAATTCTAATGCAAACATAATAATGATAGTAAAGCAATATCACATGCACAATCACATGTAAATTAAGCCACTAAATACAATTATTCACCGTCTCGGTGCATGCTGATGTCCCTCAATAGGACTTTTGTGCAATAAAATGCAGCTCGTATTAAATTAAAACATGATATAATCTAGTTGCAGTATTAAAAATTAGTATTTTAAGCATAGTTAGAGTCAGTGAGTTTGTAGATGAACGACCATGAATCATGAGCAGCTTAAACTGGATTCAAAGCGGTTTCTCAAACTCTGAATGACACAAAGTCCAGCGCATATTCATTCTCCAGCCAAAGGCGTGACGCTGACATTATGACTGCGAATCTGCATAAAGGGTTACATCAGTTTCTGAACATGTCATATGACACATTAATCTGCCCACCGTCAGCATTTCCTCAGTCCTCTGAGTCTGAGTTATCTTAAACCGGTTTTCAGCAGCCGTCTCTCACTTCACCAGCAATATGAGCGCACTGTTAAATGTTGCATAAGCAAAAAAGACAGAAAATCCTGAATACACTTCTATTTCCAGTTAGTTATAAAAACTGAAGAAGTGTCAAACTGCATTAAAGCCACACGCCTTCTGCGTCTCACATTCACATACATTTCAGACTGATCATTGCACAGCCTATTTGCATATTCATTTAGGTTTAATCTCATGCTATTTGAGGGTAAATGCAGAAACCCAAATAATCTCACAAAAGCTGTCAAGGTCATTATTTTACACAAACTACAATGTATTACCATTCTTACACCATTCTTTTTGTAAAGCAAATGACATTTAGAAGCATATAAATATTTACTTTTAGATTTTTAACGTTGCTTTTTAATATTATACATATGTATATATTATATACATATTAAATGTTTGTTTATATATATATGTACTTTTTATAATATTATTATAATATATTGTAACCTAAAATGTACTTCTTAAAGTAATATTGTTATTATTATTTAAAAAAAATAAAATAAATAAATAAATAAATAAATAATAATAATAATAATAATATTAATATATATATATATATATATATATATATTAGGGCTGTCAAACGATTAATCACGATTAATCGCATCCAAAATAAAAGTTTATGTTTGCGTACTATATGTGTGTTTACTTTGTATATTTATTTTGTACATATAAATACACACATATACATGTATATATTAAAACAACATATTTATATGTATATATATTTATACTGTATATAATTTAGATTATAAATAAATATTAATATTTTAAATATAAACTTAAAATATTTTAAAATAATTTATAGACGGATGTGTGTGTATTTATATATACATAATAAATATATACAGTACACAAATATATAGTATGTAAACATAAACTTTTATTTTGGATGTGATTAATATATATATATACACCAAGACATTTTTCATCTATGTTTTCATTTTTTAATTTATACTGCTATGTTGTTTGATATCACATTTGATAAAAAATGCATTCCAATGAATCTCAAACTGCAGCTGGGTTATTGTTATTAAGTAAAAATAATACAAAAAAATAAAATATAGCACAAAACTAAACAACACAAATAAAAAAAAATAAAAAGACATATACATAATATATTGCTTTATGTAGCAATTTTTTAGGAATTTGTAGTTATATATATATGTGTATATATATATATATAAATAACACACAAATAACATTAATGCACTTCTAAATGACATATATATATACGAAAAATATAATATGAAAACATAAAATATATATATGAAAAAGCATCACTAAAAAAATGACTAAAAGTTAACTTAAAAACTAAAAATAAATATTTATATGCTTCTTATATTTGCTTAGATTTATTTGCTTTACAAAAAAAAAGAACGGCAACACAGTTTTTTTTTTTTTTTTAACTTCAAGTTTAATTCAATGCCATATTTAATTAGTCAATTAGTCAAAATAGTTCTTAAAGTTTTCCAGTGTACACACTCAGAAATAATTAGTCAAGACTAAAACTAAATACAAAGTGTGAAAGATACAAATCACAAATTATGATCCTGTTGCACCTTGACTTGTGTAAATTGTGTTCCTCATGAGTGAAATCTTTAGGTCAGTGTGTAAAAGTATGTAATATAGTGTGATATAAAACACCATCCGATGCTCTTAAAGGTGTTTTTTGTCTGACATATCCCACTATAAATACCCGGCGGTGGGCTCTTGACCGCTTGCGCAGCATGTCTTAATATGGGCAAAAGAAGGACACAGGAGACAATCTGAGGAGTCTTATCGGACCTTTGACTGAAGACAAGGTCTGTGGCGTTATCTGGAGCGCCGCCGCACTTCTGCTGAGCTTCACATTACGCTCACGTGGACCAGGACTCAGAGACTCGGATTGAAAAAGTGCAAAATGAGCATGAATAAGTGCGAGCAAAGTCTATGAGGCCAGGCGGTGCCAACTCAGCTGAACGCGCTGGAAAACAGCCTGGAGGAGGACTCGGACCTTTGAGCGGCTCCTTATCAGCCGATAAACGGAGAAATGCGCTCAAGACACGCCCACCTGACCTCTGACCCCGAGAGATGACAGTCAGCAGCATCACAGGAGACCTTCAGCAGACCGCCATTCACTTACATAAGATCATCATGCGCCGAAGAAGAGCTAGAAAGTGCTTGGTTTCTGTTTCCACCAATGTTTTGTTTCTGGTTTAGAAAGTCAATGTCAAGATCTCACTGACACCTCAGAAAAAAATTGGCAGCTGTGGTTTAACACACACACACACACAAAAATGTGTTAGCAACAATTTAGGTTTTATGGACTGAACTTACAGTACAATTGCAGTAAAAAATAAATAAATAAATAAATAAATATATTAATATTACAATAATTAATATATATATATTATATATTTTTTTTTTTATATATTATTATAAAATATTATTATTACTTATTTTTTTATAATATTCTAAAATGTATATGTTTTAAATTATACAAAATATTAAATATATGTGCATTATTAGAATATAATAATTAATATTAATCAATATAATATTATGTGGAAAATTAAATATATATATATATATATAATATTTAAAAAATATATTATTATAATAATATCATCATAATTTACATTTATATATTTTTTAAATATTATAATGTGTATACGTGTATGTATGCATGCATTTTACAATATTATAAAAACAAAATATATGTAAATAATATTATAATGTATACAATATATATATATATAAATATATATATTATAATATTATTATGATATATTGCAAACTAAAATGTACTTCTTAAAGTAATATTATTATTATTATGAAAAATCATACATATTTATATAGCTGTTGTTTGATATCACATTTGAAAAAAATGTTTTTGATTGCTTTACATTTGTTGTTATATTTTTATTTGCTTATATATATATATATATAAAATTTTACAATATTCTATGAATATATTAAGTGTATAACATTATTATAAAATATTATAGATTTTTATATATATATATATATATATATATATATATATATAGTGTGTATTTTATAATATTATAAAAAATATAAAATATATGTAAATAATATTATAATAATGTACATATATTTAATTTTGTTTTATATATATATATATATATATATATATATATGTGTGTGTGTGTGTGTGTGTGTGTGTGTGTAAAATATTATAATATTATTATAATACATTGTAAGCTAAAATGTCATCATACAATCAACCAAGATATTTTTCATCTGTTTTAATTTATACAGCTATGTTGTTTGAGATCACATTAGATAAATAAATAAAATAAATTAATTAAAAAGTTTTTGTTTGTTGTATATTAATTCTTATTTTTCAATTTAATTAATTAATTCAAATTTTCTTTGATTACATTTTAAAAGATTGAATAAACTGTTAACGTTTCATTCTTTTCATTAGACACTATTTTTGATAATCCTTTTTTTGTAATAAATCATAAAACACAGAATACAGAAAAAATAAAATGGAAAAGACCAAATCTAACTGAATTCATAATCATAGAGTAATGACTCTATAGGGCTTATTCGTGAACAAGCCATCAAATGTGCAGTGTCACACGGGAAACTGAGGTTTTTAACTGTAAACGATAAGATCTCTTGTTGTTTTCACTTTCAACAACTGTAAATTGAACAGTAATTCCCTGTTAAATTGCGCTCAATGTTCTTTTAGATGTACTGTATACAATCTTCAACATTTTTAGTCTTCTACGGACTATTAATAAGTTAATAATCTATCATTTAAAGAAAAATGCAATATTGAAAAGTCTGTGTGCAGAAACTGCACAACTATTGTAGAAACTCAAGCTAATTAAAGCTTTGACTAGTTCCCGTCACTTCCCACTGAAATTCTTCGCATTATTCCCATATCTGCGTGTTTATCAGACACAAACACCGCAACAGTGATGAAAACCCACAGACGAATGCAAATCAATATCCTCACAGAGCAGCTACAGAAACTCTCAACGCTATCAGAGGCAGACAAACACACAAAAACATGAGGAAACGCTCCATGGATCCACTGTGAAGCAACTTTTAACAAAGCTACTCATAGATTACTCCGTCCGCATGAAGTTTCCTACTAATAAGCCAAAAATCCAATCGCACATCAGCAAAAACTGAGGAGAGGAAATGAAAACGAGCAAAGCGGCGATCGCATCCTCTTTCTGGAGCGTTTCTGAGTCTGCAGTCACATAGAAATGACTCAAACTGCATGAAAAAAGCACACAGTCAGCATACGCAATCACCATATGAAGCAGATGATCCGCACGATGATGGATTTCAATGCAAACGCTTCCTCCATTCAAAGCATCAGACAGCAAAAATAGATTATAGGTGGTTAAATGATCTTTTAAGCCAAAAATCATCAGGATATTAAGTAACGATGACGTTCCATGAAGCTTCCTAGCGTAAATATATCAAAACTTAATGTCTGATTAGTAATATGCATTGCTAAGACAACGATTTTCTCAATATTTAGATTTTTTTTGCACCCTCAGATTGCAGATTTTCAAAAAGTTGGATCTCAGACAAATATTGTCCTATTCTAACAAACCATACAGCAATGGCAAGCTTACTCAAAGCATCAGACTGCTGAAATTTGAGTTATAGTTATAGTTTTGAGACTATATTTGGCCGTATGCATTTAAAATATTAGATGAAATCATATATTTGGCCTCTGCTTCAACCCATAGCTGTGCTTTCCATGTCAAAGTGAATCTGAAAGAGTTCCTGCAGTATAATTTGGCAAATTCAGGGGGTTTCCTGTTCTTCAAATACATCAAAAGAGATTTTTTTGGAAAACCCCCAAATGTCAAAGATATCCGCTGACCGCAGGACGGGGAAAGTGTGTTTCTTTTGGAAGTGACTCACCCAGCGGCGATCCAGATGAACATCCATATCCGCACACCACCAGCCCATATTCCAGGAATATATAAAAAAAGAGGAAAAACTTACAGTCAACATCTATATATTAGTGATCTAATTAAGTACACTGCAAAAAATGCTTTTCTTACTTGGATTTTTTGTCTTGTTTCCAGCCAAAATATCTAAAAAAAATGTAAGCAAAAAAGCAAAAATAATTTTCTTGTTTTCAGAAAAAACAAGTCAAAATTAATATATATATATATTTTTTTTTTTAGCTTACCCCAAAATAAATTGCCAATGGGGTAAGCAAAATAATCCTATTTTAAGCAGAAAACTAGATAATTTTGCTTGTTTCAAGCAAAAACTCTCTTAATTTTAACTTCTTTTTTCTGAAAACAAGACAATAAATTTTTACTTGTCTAGAAAATCCTTCTTGATTTAAGAATTTTTAGATATTTTGGCTGGAAACAAGACAAAAAATATAAGTAAGAAAAGCATTTTTTTGCAGTATATAAGTAATTAACTAAGTTTCTTATGCTCATCAAGGCTGTGTTCCTTTCAAAAATACAGAAAAAAAAGCAATATTGTAAAAATAAAAAACTGTGATGTAAAATATTGTTTTTCTATATTAATATACATTAAAATGTAATTTATATCTGTAATTAAAGTTGAATTTTCTGCATCATTACTCCAGTCTTCAGTGTCACATGATCCTTCAGAAATCATTTTAATATTCTGATTTATTATCAGTGTTGAAAACAATATTTTCAGGATTCTTTGATCAATAAAAGGTTAAAAAGAACAGCTTTTATTTAAAATAGAAAGGTTTTCTAACAAGACAACACTATTGTTTAAAAGTTAGGGGTTTAGTAAATTTTCATTCCTTCTTTTTTTTGGAAAGAAATTAATACTTTATTCACCAAGGATGTGTTAAATTAAAAAGTGATAGCATAGATTTACATTGTTAGAAAATATTTATATTTTGAATAAATGCTTTTTAACCGGTTGTTCATCAAAGAATACTAAAAAAAATAATAATAATTAAAAAAAAAAAAAATCACAGGTTCCAAAAAATATTTATGCAACATTGATAATATTAGTAATAAATCAGTATATTAGAATGATTTCTGAAGGATCATATGACACTTAAGTCTGGAGTAACAGCTAATGAAAATTCAGCTTTGCATCACAAAAATAAATTATATTTTAAAGTATATTAAAATAAAAACCATTGTTTTATATTGTAATAACATTTTGCAATATTACAGTTTTTTTCTGTATTTTTGATTAAATAAATGCAGCCTTAAATCAGTATGCATGGGAATACAAATGAATATTTGACATATCCAATGTGACATGATGTACAGCATAAATAAATAAATAAATAAATAAATAGCATCATTTTTAATGATTAGTTCATGAGTTATTATGCACACAGCTGTTATGAGCTCATATTAACAGAGCTGCATGGAAAATTGAAAAAAATATGTGGCCCTGGACCACAAAACCAGTCCTAAATAGCACAGGCAAAAATAGATTATAAGGGGTCAAATGATCTTTTAAGCCAAAAATCATTAGGATATTAAATAAAGATCATGTTCCATGAAGATATTTAGCAAATTTCCTAGTGTAAATATATCAAAACCTAATGTTTGATTAATAATATGCATTGCTAAGACAACTTTAAAGACGATTATCTCAATATTTTGAGTTTTTGCACCCTCAGATTGCAGATTTTCAAATAGCTATATCTCAAAAGCCAGATATTGTCTGATCCTAACAAACCATACATCAATGGAAAGCTTATTCAGCTTTCAGATAATGTATAACTCTCTTATTTCTTCTCAAAAATTGACATTAATGACTGGTTTTGTGGTCCAGGGTCAAAAAAATGCCTTTCTTACTTAGATTTTTGGTCTTGTTTCCAGCCAAAACATCTAAAAATCCTTAAAATCAAGAAGGATTTTCCAGACAAGTAAAAATTATTGTCTCATTTTCAGAAAAAAGAAGCCATAATTAAGTTTTTGCTTAAAACAATCAAAATAATCTGCTAATGGGGTAAGCAAAATAATTTAGTTTTCAACTTGAAATAAGATTATTTTGCTCACCCCATTGGCAGATTATTTAGCTTGTTTTAAGCAAAAACTCACCTAATTTTAACTTATTTTTTCTGAAAACGAGACAATTTTTACTTGTATGCTAAATTCTTCTTGATTTAAAATTTTTAAGATATTCTGGATGGAAACAAGACCAAAATCTAAGTAAGAAAAACATTTTTTGCAGTGCATATACTTTTAAATGCATCAAAAAAATAAAATAAATAAATAAATAAAATCACACCACGTGACCCTTTAAAACGACCTAGAGAAGTCAACAAAGCAATAAAAATGTTAAAAACAAAACCTGAAAAGCTTAAATCTAGGTTTTTATGTCAAATTAATCAGTGATTGTTCACCTGTCAATACTTTAAATGCAAACCCATGAGCTAGCATCATGTTTTTATGCTTAAAAACAAACATTCTGTAACTTAGTCAACAAAAGCTCAAGTTTTTTTGAAGTTTCCAAAGTCACAGCTATATCTGCAAATGATATTGATATTATGTCATCATACAGGTGATTGTTGATCAAATACGTACGTGTTTTCCCTCATGTAAACAGAGTAACGTTAGTTTGTTAGTTAGCTAACTGACACAAACAGTTGAAAATGTCGGAAATCGACGTCACCTGACGCAGAGCCGCTCTCAGACGATCCTTGAACAGCTGTCAGTGCAGAAAGAGGAACATCTGATGGGGTTTGAGCTCCAAACACACGCGCTGTCAGGACTCGAGCAGAAAGAGCGTTTTACCTGAAGAGCTCCACTTTCAATCACGCTCGCGTTCACAAGTTCCTTGGGCGGAGGCTGGTACTGGAAGGCCACGCCCCCGCTACCTGCTATTGGTTCGCTGTCGTCTTAACCACGCCCCGTTGATAATCCCCTCCCCTTGGCGAAAAAGTGTGACGCGGAGTCGAATTTTAGTATTTATTCTTAAAAACAAACTTAATTTAGTACAATTTTGTTTTATAAATTTATCATTATTATTAGTTTGTTTATTATACCTGGAATTTAGCATACTGTACATTACTAGTCAACAGTACACTGCAACAAAATGCTTTTCTTACTGCATTTTGTTGCAGTTGTTGCAGTGCAATTCTTAAATGAAGAAGGATTTTCTAGGCGAGTAAAAATTAATTTCTGCTTTCAGAAAAAAAGAAGTCAAAATTAAGTGTGTTTTGCTTGAAACAAGCTAAATAATCCACCAATGGGGTAAGCAAAATAATCTTGTTTTCTGTTTTAAAGACGTTTTTTTTTTTTGCCTTGTTTTAAGCAAAAACTCACTTAATTTTGACTTTTTTTTTCTGAAAACAAGGCAATCATTCTAAGAAAAATAAGAAAAGCATTTTTTGCAGTGTAATATTTTTTGTTTTTTAAAGAAGTCTCTTCTGCTCACCGAGCCTGCATTCATTTGATTCAAAGTAAAGCAAAAACCTTAAAATTGTGAAATATTTTTACTATTTAAAATAACTGCTTTTTATTTGAATATATTTTAAAATGCAATTTATTTCTGTGTTTAAACCTGAATTTTCAGCATCATTACTCCAGTCTTCAGTGTCACATGATCCTTCAATAATCATTCTGATATACTGATTTGCTGGTCTTTTTTTTTTTTCTGTAGCTTTTATTTTATTTCATTTTATTTTATTTTATGTACGTATGCATGTATTTATTAATTTGATTACAAATACAGTAAAACAAATACAGAAAATTGTGAAATATTATTTGAATTTCAAACAGATGTTTTCTATGTGAATATCTGTTAAAATGTCATTTACTTCTGTGATCAAAGCTGATTTTACATCATCTTAACTCCAGTCTTCAGTGTCACATGGTCTTTCAGAAATCACTCTAATATACTGATTTGCTGCTCAATAAACATTTCTGATTATTCATATATTATATGATTATTTTTCAGGATTCTTTGATGACTAGAAAGATACAAAGATTGTCATTTATCTGAAATAAAAAGCTTTTTTAACATTATAGACACTCGTTTGGAGTTAGTATAATTAATTAATTTATTTATTTATTGACAAAAGACATTATAGAAATTAATACTTTTATTTAGCAAGGACACTTTAAATCAAAAGTGGTGATAAAAACATTCATACACTGCAAAAAATGCTTACTTAGATTGTTTGTCTTGTTTCCAGACAAAATATCTAAAAAAATTTAAATCAAGAAGGATTTTCTAGACAAGTAAAAATTATTGTTTTCAGAAAAAAAACAAGTCACAATTAAGTGAGTTTTTGCTTAAAACAAGCAAAATAATCTTGTTTTCTGTTTGAAATAAGTTTTTTGTTTACCCCATTGACACATTATTTTGCTTGTTTTAAGCAAAAACTCACTTAATTTTGACAATTTTTTTTTTTTCTGAAAACAAGACATTAATGTTTATTTAGTTCTTGATTTAGAATTTTTAGGTATTTTGGCTGGAAACAAGATAGAAAAGCATTTTTGATCCAAAGTACAGCAAAAACAGTAAAATTGTGAAATATTTCTATTTAAAATAACTGCCTTCTATTTAAATATATTTTAAAATATAATTTATTTCTGCGATCAAAGCTGAATTTTTCTTGTCACATGATCCTTCAGAAATCAATGTAATATTCTGATTTGCTGCTTAAGAAACATTTCTGATTATTCATATATTATATGATTATTTTTCAGGATTCTTTGATGACTAGAAAGATCCAAAGATTGGCATTTATCTGAAATAAAAAGCTTTTTTAACATTATAGATACTATACCATTCAAAAGTTTGGAGTTAGTATAATTAATTAATTATTTATTTATTTATTGCAAAAGAAATGAAAGAAATTAATACTTTTATTTAGCAAGGACACTTTAAAAAGTGGTTAAAACATTTATAACATTTATAATGTTAATTATTGTCTTTATAATGAATTTATTATTCATCAAAGAGACCTGAAAAAAAAAATCTACTAATAAATTATTGTTGAGCAGAATATCATATTTTCTAATAATTTCTGAAGGATCATGCGACACTGACGACTGGAGAAATGATGCTGAAAATTCAGATTTAATTACAGAAATAAATTATATTTTAAAGTATATTCAAAATTTTAAAATAGCAAAAATATTTCACAATATCACTGTTCTTTGCTGTACTTTGGGTCAAATAAATGCAATGACTTATTTACAAAAACATTAAAAATTCATATATATATATATATGAAGCTAGATTTTGCAGACAAGGTTCAGAATTTTTATTTTAGAGTTTGCAGCCTTTTTAATAATAAAAACTTAAGGTACAACAATTATAGGCCAATTTCCCAGTAAACCTCTGCATGGATATTACCGTTTATTATATTCTGTAGTAATAGGCTATGTGTAAAACCTTAAGATAAGAGACGGTCATAGATAATTTAGATCATCTTTTAGTTGTTCAGCTGACGCCACACAGAATATCAGTGCAAGTCAAGGTCAAAGTTCAGAAATGAAAGCAATTATATCAGGAAAGCAGGCTGAGATAACAATCAAACACAGTTTATGAATGAGAGCAGTTATATATATGTGACCCTGCGGCACAAAACCAGTCATAAAGGTCACATTTTTTTAAACTGATAAATAATAAATAATAAATATGCTTTGCATTGATGCATGGTTTGTGGCAAAAAAAAATCTAAATATTAAGGAAATATTTCAAAAGTTTTTAGCAATGTATTAAACTTATTTTATAAATTAAATTAAATTAAATTAAATTCATATATATTTTCACATTTATTATAAATGTAGTTGAGTTGAAGATTTAGTTATTTTTGTCTTAGTAATAATTTAGTAATTTTTGTCATGTGCTTTTGTCGTTTTGACTTTTTTTTTTACTGTTTTTACTTCAGTTTTAGTTTTAGTGATTTTAGTGCTACAACATAAACTTATTTTACTTACAATAAATAATAATAAAAATAATAGTGCTAAATAAAGATAATTTTTATAAATTTTATTAAAAAATATTTTTTTATTAGTTACATAATTTTTAAAGTTTTTTTATTTTATATTTATATTTAATCTAATCTTTTTATTTTATTCATATATATTTTTATTTTTATTCAAGTTTTGTATTTTTTTCTTTTATTGAAGTAATTTTAATAATAATTGAATAATAATTCTACGTAAAATTATTTTATTTCAGTTAGTGCCAAGGCAACGTATCTAGTTTTTGGTTAGGTTACAGTTTTATATTTATCAAATATTTATATTTTAATTTATTTATTAAAAGGTTGTATGTATTTTCAGTTTTCCTTTTAATTCTATTTCAAGTTTCAGTATTTGTGTCATGTGCTTCTGACATTTTTATTTTACTACTAATTAAAAATTAACTTTTGACATATTTATGGAAGGAAATTTGCACAAAATATCTTAATATCCTAATGATTTTTGGCATAAAAGAAAAATCTATCATTTTAACCCATGCAATGTATTTTGGGCTGTTGCTACAAATATATTCAAGCTACTTAAGACTGGTTTTGTGCTCCATGGTCACATATTATTAGAACTTGGTTATCTTTCACAAAGTACAGTTTCGATTAAATGTCATTTGTGTATAATCTACTCATTCTGAGAGGGAAAAAATCAACGCGAGTCTGTGATTAATAAATTTACACAAACTTTTAGTTAAATCCTGAAATAAGAAAGTCAATAAATAAATATTTTATTATTATTATAAAATACTAAACAGCAAATATATATAATATAATGTAATATAATATAATATAATATAATCATTCTGAGAGGGAAAAAAAATCTACGCAAGTGTGTGATTAATAAATTCACACAAACTTTTAGTTAAATCCTGAAATAAGAAAGTCAATAAATAAATATTTTATTATTATCATAAAATACTAAACAGCATATATATAATATAATATAATATAATATAATCATTATGAGAGGGAAAAAAAAATCAACGCAAGTCTGTGATTAATAAATTCACACCAACTATTAATTAAATCCTGAAATAAGAAAGTCAATAAATAAATATTTTATTATTATTATAAAATACTAAACAGCAAATATATATAATGTAATATACATGTATATATATATATATATATATTATATATATAATTACTCATTCTGAGGGGGAAAAAATCAACACAAGTCTGTGATGAATAAATTCACACAAACTGTTAATTAGATCCTGAAATAAGAAAGTTAATAAAAAATCTTTTTATTATTATTATAAAATACCAAACAGTAAATATATACAATTAGTCTAATCAAATTTACAATTTTAAAAGCCATCTGATCTAAATCAGATTCACTAGTTGTCCACTAGATGTCAGTATATATCCATTTCTAACACATGGAGAGGCTCAACACAGGACTTTATGAACTCAAAGAACTTTATTTTGATGTTGCAGCTAAAACCTTTAAACAGCTACAAACCCCAAAATCAGAACAAACGCTCGAAAATCCCCACAAAGTGTCTAAAACAGTGAATCTACACACCTGAGTCCTCAGCTAAATCACTTATTGCCCTTTGTGTACAAATACATCAACATCTGCTCACTACAAATGAGTGAAAGTACAAAAACAATGTGTGCAAAGTTGCATAATGTGAGCTATGTAAGTGTGTGCGTCCTACAAAAAGACTTCAATCTCAGGATCTAGCCGTCGTGATTACAGCAAACGTGGAGGTCGTTTATCATAAACATAGAAAACGTTCTAATAGATGTACAGCGGGTCTAAAGATACACAAGAGTTATAGAGAGATCAGAGCAACACTAAACAGTCTGTCAAAAGGCACAACGCTTCTCTACATTAGGAATCTTTATCTTAATGTTAACCACTTCAACAGCTAATGAAGGGATTCATGTGAATGATCAACTAAACTCTAATTACTGACATAAAATACAGTACATTACACATGCAACGCAAAAACACTGGAATTCATGTTTCAAAAAGAAAGAAAAATAGAAAAATAAAACGAAAGAAAATGGAAAGAAAACTAGATAAAAAATTTGTCAAGACAGACTTTAAGTTTTAAAAAGTTTTAAAAGTTTGATAGTTTTCAGTCTGAAATAGTTTGAAGTTTAAAGTAGTTTTAAAGCTTAGATTAGTTTTAAATAGATTCGCATGTTACTAGCATGTTGTTAGCATTATTAACCAGTTCCTAGCATGCTGCTAGCATGATTCACATGTCATTAACGTATTTTTAGAATGATTAGTATGTTACTAGCATGTTGTTAGCGTGACTTGCAATTTACTAGCATGGTGCTAGCATGTTTCTTACATGATTAGCATGTTTCTAGCATGTTTCTAGCATGATTTGTCCATGATTAGCATGTTGCTAGCATCATTAACATGTTTCTAGCATGATTTTAACATGAATAGCAAGTTACTAACAAGTTGCTAGCATGATACTATCAATTCTAGCATGTTGTTAGCATGTTGCTAGCATGATTCTAAGATGATTCATGTTCCTAGCATGATTAGCATGTTGTCAACATGATTAGCATGTTCCTAGCAAGTTGCCACCATGTTTTTACCATGTTCCTAGCATGATTAACAAGTTGTTAGCATTTTCCACCGTGATTAGCAAGCTGCTAGCATGTTGTTAGGATTATTCAAACATGGCTAGCATGTAACTAGCAAGTTGCCAGCATGATTTTAACATGATTAGACTGTTTCTAGCATGATTAGCAAGTTGCTAGCATGATTCTAGCATGGTTAGCATGCTGTTTGCATTTTTATAGCGTGATTCTAACATACTTAACATGTAACTAGCAAGTTGGTAGCATGTTCTTAACATGATTAGCAAGTTGCTAACATGATTCTGTCATGATTAGCATGTTCCTAGCAAGTTGCTACCATGTTTTTAGCATGATTAGCATGTTACTGCCATGATTAACAGGTTGATACCATGTTTCTACCATGATTTGCAAGCTGCTGACATGCTTTGCATGTTAACATTAGTAAGTTACTAGCATGTTGTTAGCATGATTAGCAATTTACTAACATGGTGCTAGCATGTTTCTAGCATGATTCTTATATGATTAGCATGTGGCTAGCATGTTTCTAGCATGTTGTTAGCATTATTAGCAATTTACTAGCATGTGACTAGCATGTTTCTAACATGATTCTAACATGACTAGCATGTTACTAACAAGTTGCTAACATGTTCTTAGCACCAATAACAAGTTGCTAGCATGATACTAGCATGAATAGCATGTTGTTAGCATTTTTATAGCATGATTCTAACATGATTAGCGTGTAACTAGCAAGTTGCTAGCATGTTCCTAGCATAATTAGAAAGTTGTTAACATGGTTCTAGCATGATTAGCATGTTACTAGCAAATTGCTACCATGTTTTTTAGCACGATTAGCATGTTACTAACATGATTAACAAGTTGTTACCATGTTTCTACCATGATTAACAACCTGCTAGCATGTTGTTAGCATGATTCTAACAAGATTATCAAGTTACTAGCATGTTGCTAGCATGCTTTTAACATGATTAGACTGTTTCTAACATGCTTAGCAAGTTGCTAACATGATTCTATCATGATTAGCATGTTACTAGCATGATGTTAGCATGATTCTAACACAATTATCAAGTTATTAGCATGTTGCTAGCATGATTTTAACATGATTAGACTGTTTCTAACATGCTTAGCAAGTTGCTAACATGATTCTATCATGATTAGCATGTTACTAGCATGATGTTAGCATGATTTTAACACAATTATCAAGTTATTAGCATGTTGCTAGCATGATTTTAACATGATTAGACTGTTTGTAACATGCTTAGCAAGTTGCTAGCATGTTCCTAACATGATTAGCATGTTGCTAGCATGTTCCTAGCATGATTAGCATGTTTCTAGCATGATTCTAACATGACTAGCATGTTACTGACAATTTGCTAGCATGTTCTTAGCATCATTAGCAAGTTGCTAGCATGGTTTTAGCATGTTGTTAGCATTTTTATAGCATGATTCTAACATGATTAACATGTAACTAGCAAGTTATTAGCATATTGTTAGCATGATTAGCATGTTATTAGCATTGATGATCAAGTTAGTGTGAATGGATTATAATAGCAGATAGAAGGGCAGCTTGATTGAGTCTCAAGGGATTGTGGGAGTTTTGACAGTTGAAATTTGAATGTCTTGGCTCATTTGAATATTCCCTCAATGTAAGTCTATGGGATTCTTCACAGTTTTAATCATCATTTTTAGGAAAATCATAAGTCCGATCAGTTCTCAAGGCAATTTAAAAACAAGAATAAAAAATAAACGGAAGAAAAAATAAAAGAAAACAGCTCATGTTCTTAATTCTCAATCTTAATTTGCTACACTAAAAAAAGAAAACTGCATAAACTTTGAGTTTAATAATAAAGTAGTTGATAACCTGCATCGCCTACACTCTGTCAAATGACTCATTTGCATGTAAATATAGACATTTTCTTCTGCTTAATTACTTTAAGTTCATACAGCAACATCGTTATGAGTTCAATATCTGCTCCTCACAAACAACATCATTATGACTGCAGTAGATATGGCATAGAGAACATTAGGGTTACTTTGATTTGGACTGTTTTTAAAAGTCTCTTCTGCTCACCAAAGCTGCATTTATTTGATCAAAAATACGGTAAAAATATGAAATATTATTAGAATTTAAAACAGTCATTTTCTATGTGAATATCTATTAAGCTGTAATTTATTTCTGTGATGCAAAGCTGCATTTTCAGCATCATTAATGCAGCCTTCGGTGTCACATGATCCTTCAGAAATCATTCTAATATACTGATTTGCTGTATTTATTTGATAAAAATTTCAGTAAAATTGCGAAATATTATTTTAATTTAAAACAGCTGTTTTCTATGTGAATATCTGTTAAAATAAAATTTATTTCCGTGATCAAACCTGAATTTTCAGCATCATTACTGCAGCCTTAAGTGTCACATAATCCCTCAGAAATCATTCTTAAATGCTGATTTGCTGTATTTATTTGATCAAAAATTCAGTAAAGTTGTGAAATATTATTTGAATTTAAAACAGCTGTTTCTATGTGAATATCTGTTAAAATATAATTTATTTCTGTGATCAAAACTGCATTTTCAACAGTCTTCAGAGTCACATGATCCTTCAGAAATCATTCTCATATACTGATTTGCTGTATTTATTTGATCAAAAATTCTGTAAAATTCTGAAATATTATTTGAATTTAAATCAGCTGTTTTCGATGTAAATATCTGTTAAAATAAAATATATTTCTGTGATCAAAACTGCATTTTCAGCAGCCTTCAGTGTCACATGATCCTTCAGAAATCATTCTAATATACTGATTTGCTGCTTAACAAACCTTTCTTATTATTATGAATGTTGAAAATAATATTTTTGCAGAAACCAGGACGCATTATATATATATTTTTTGATTCACTAATGAATAGAAAGTTCAAAAGAACAGCATTTAAAAGTCAAAAGTTTACTGAATGTGCAAAATGTTAATTATTTGAGCAAAAATGCATGTTGTTGTTTATTTAGTACTGACCTGAATAACATATTTCACATAAAATATGTTCACATACAGTCCACAAGAGAAAACAATAGTGGAATTTATAAAAATTAGACTGTTCGAAAGTTTACATACGATTGAAAGAAATATGCATTAAGAGCCGGGGGTGAAAACTTTTGAAATGTAAATATTTGGGGTAAATTTAACTTATTTTGTCTTCTTGGAAACATGCAAGTATCTTCTGTAGCTTCTGAAGGGCAGTGTTAAATGAAAAAAATATGATATTTAGGCAAAATGAGCAAAATGTACACCTTTCCATTCTGTTCAAAAGTTTTCACCCCCGGCTCTTAATGCATGTTTTTTCCTTCTGGAGCATCAGTGAGTGTTTGAACCTTCTGTAATAGCTGCATATGAGTCTCTCAGTTGTCCTCAGTGTGAAAAGATGGATCTCAAATCATACAGTCATTGCTGGAAAGGGTTCAAATACACAAAAATGCTGGAAAATGATTTTTCTGAAGAACAGCAAGCAGGCAGTTTTTGTTTAGTGATAGCAACAACTATCACTAAACAAAAAAAAACACAATATTAAGAATCAAGGGGATGTAAACTATAATTTCAACTATTGTTTTCTCTTGTGCACTATACGTAAACATCTTTTATGTGACATATTTTATTCAGGTCAGTACTAAATAAACAATAACTTGGATTTTATATGATCACTGTAAAATAATTAACATTTTGCAGACTCCAAAAGAGGGATATAAACGTTTGAACTCTTCTGTAACATTATAAATGTATTTACTGCCACTTTTGATCAATTGAATGAGTCCTTGATGAATACAAGTATTAATTTCTTCAAAAAAAAAATATATTTTTGATATGTATATTTTTTTGACTTAAAAATACATGAATGTCATTAGGTGCAAAATATCACAGCAAATTTAATTTCACTCTAAACACATTTGACAGACAGACAGATGTTTGTTGGGTTTGATTTGCTGGAACGAAAACATGCTGAAGATGAAGAAGACAGTCAGTGTTGTGCTTGTTTGTGGTTAGAAAGCGGATAAAGTTGCTAGTTAATGTGATTCTTTACACCTGTGTGACCTTGAGGAGAACTGACTTCATACATCCACAGAAAATCACCAAAACATTCAGACATTTAACCCTGTAAAGCCTGCTGTAGGTCCTTTAGTCTAAATGTACAAACATCCACCTTCAGCTTCTTTTTGCTGTCAAAACTTGACTGATTTTAATCAAGTAAACATCATATTTCCAGATGAACACAAGCAGCTTGGCTTTGCCTGGTTCTCCACGAATCGTTTTTTAGTCTCAAATCTGATCATCAGGATCTTTTGAGGAACGTTTATTCCCAGAAGCTTTATTTTCACTGTTTCTCAGTGGAGGAATGATCTCCAAATGAGCCTCCAAAACATCTCACATCTTTTGAGTTTATCTGTTCATCTCTCGATCATCATTGGATTGCATCGGTTATTTGTTTAGATCTTTTCAACCTCATCTTACGAAGACATTATTGGAGATATAGAGTGACCAATCATATTTAATTATGTTTATTTTATGTCACTACACTGCAAATAAAAAGCTTATCTTACTTAGTGTTTTTGTCTTGTTTTTAGTCAAAATATAAAAAAAAATTAAGATGCATTTACTAAATAAGCAAAATTACGTAAGATATTTAGTCTTGTTTCTAAAATAAAAAATAAAAATAAGTACAGTTTGCTTAAAGTAAGTAATATACTCCTGTATTAAGAATATTTTATTTACCCCAGCTGTTTCCAGGGAAAAAAAAAACTAAATGAAGTGCATTTTGCTTAAAACAAGACTAAATATCTTATTTCATTTGGCTTATCTAGTAAATGTATCTTTTTTACGGTGTATTTGCAAATATTTATGAATAATTTCATATTCATATTCATATTTTCATGTGGTCAAATGTTCAATACATATTTTTTTTGTCTTGTTTCCATCCAAAATATCTAAAAATTCTTAAATCAAGAAGGATTTTCTAGACAAGCAAAAATGGTCTTGTTTTCAGAAAAAAGAAGTCATAATTAAGTGAGTTTTTGCTTAAAACAAGCAAAATAATCTTATTCCAAGCAGAAAACTAGATTATTTTGCTTACCCCATTGGGAGTTTTTTTCTTTGTCTTTTTTCTTAAATTAAGATGCATTTACTAAATAAGCAAAAAGACATAAGATATTTAGTCTTGTTTCCAGAGGGAAAAAAACTAAATGAAGTACAGTTTGCTTAAAACAAGGCTAGATATATTATGCCATTTTGCTTATTTAGTAAATCCATCTTAAATTAAGTTTAATTTTAGATATTTTGACTAGAAACAAGACAAACATACTAAGTACGATAAGCCTTTTTTGCAGTGTATCCGTTTTACTGTTATAATTCATATTATTCATATTTCATATTCACATTTTTGCTTACTTTGAGTATCTGAATAAAAATTTGCTTAATATTCCCATTGTATCAGACTATAAGAGCCATAAAAGCCAAATATGATACAAAACTTGTTTTTGCCTAAATGTTCAATACACTGCAAAACATGCTTTTCTTACTTAGTTTTTTTTGTCTTGTTTCCAGCCAAAATATCTAAAAATTCTTAAATCAAGAAGGATTTTCTAGACAAGCAAAAACTGTCTTGTTTTCAGAAAAAAGAAGTAAAAATTAAGAGAGTTTTTCATTAAAACAATGGGGTAAAAATAATCTAGTTTTCATCTTGAAATAAGATCATTTTCCTTACCCCATTGGCAGATTATTTTTCTTGTTTCAAGCAAAAACTCACTTAATTATGACTTTTTTTTCCAAAAACTAGACATTAATTTTTACTTGTCTAGAAAATCCTTCTTGATTTAAGAATTATTAGATATTTTGCCTAGAAACAAGACACAAAATCAGTAAGAAAAGCATTTTTTTGCAGCGTACGGAAACTTTTTTGTCTGAAGGTTGCATAAAAACTATTAGTCCAGGCTTTACAGGGTCAAAAGATTAGTTTTCATCAAGTTTCATCAACGTATCACCACACTGCAAAAAATGCTTTTCTTACTGATTTTTTGTCTTGTTTCCAGGCAAAATATCTAACAATTCTTAAATCAAGAACAAATTTTAAGACAGGTAAAAACGATTGTCTTGTTTTCAGAAAAAAGAAGTCAAAATTAAGCGAGTTTTTGCTTAAAACAAGCAAAATAATCTTATTTCAAGCAGAAGAGTAGATTATTTTGCTTACCCCACTGGCAGATTATTTTGCTTGTTTCAAGCAAAAACTCGCTTATTCTTTTCTGAAAACAAGACAATTTTTACTTGTCTAGAAAATCCTTCTTGATTTAAGAATTTTTAGATATTTTGTCTGGAAACAAGACAAAAAAGTCTAAGAAAAGCATTTTTTGCAGTGCGCTGTTTACAAATCTGACAGCGACGCAGTGAGTTTATGCAAAGGTGCATCTGAGTTTTTGTTTCAATTTTTTTTCTGAAAACAAGACAATGATTTGTACTCGTCCAGAAAATCCTTCTTGATTTAAGATTTTTCAGATATTTTTGCTGGAAACAAGACAAAAAAAATCAGTGAAAAAATGCTTTTCCTACTTAGATTTTTTTTGTCTTGTTTGCTTTTTTAACATCTTTTTTTTTCTGAAAACAAGACAATTTTTAGATAATTTGGCTAAAAACAAGAAAAGCATTTTTTGCAGCGTAAGGAAACTTTTTTGTCTGAAGGTTGCGTAAAAACTATTACTCCAGGCTTTACAGGGTCAAAAGATTAGTTTTCATCAAGTCGAACGTATGACCACACTGCAAAAAATGCTTTTCTTACTGATTTTTTGTCTTGTTTCCAGGCAAAATATCTAAAAATTCTTAAATCAAGAACAAATTTTAAGACAGGTAAAAACGATTGTCCTGCTTTCAGAAAAAAGAAGACAAAATTAAATGAGTTTTTGCTTGAAACAAGCAAAATAATCTTGTTTTTGGCTTGAAATAAGATTATTTATAAGATTATTTTGCTTGTTCTAAGCAAAAACTCACTTAATTTTGACTTCTTTTTTCTGAAATCATTTTTACCTGTCTTAAAATTTCGTCTTGATTTAAGAATTTTTAGATATTTTGCCTGGAAACAAGACAAAAAATCAGTAAGAAAAGCATTTTTTTGCAGCGTACGGAAACTTTTTTGTCTGAAGGTTGCATAAAAACTATTAGTCCAGGCTTTACAGGGTCAAAAGATTAGTTTTCATCAAGTTTCATCAACGTATCACCACACTGCAAAAAATGCTTTTCTTACTGATTTTTTGTCTTGTTTCCAGGCAAAATATCTAACAATTCTTAAATCAAGAACAAATTTTAAGACAGGTAAAAACGATTGCCTTGTTTTCAGAAAAAAGAAGTCAAAGAACAAGCAAAATAATCTTATAAATAATCTTATTTCAAGCAGAAGACTAGATTATTTTGCTTACCCCATTAGCAGATTATTGTGCTTGTTTCAAGCAAAAACTCGCTTATTCTTTTCTGAAAACAAGACAATTTTTACTTGTCTAGAAAATCCTTCTTGATTTAAGAATTTTTAGATATTTCGGCTGGAAACAAGACACAAAAATTAAGTAAGAAAAGCTTTTTTTGCAGTGCACTGTTTACAAATCTGACAACGACGCTGTGAGTTTATGAAAAGGTGCGTCTGAGCTTTCATCAAGCGCCTGCGTCTCTTTCTCCTCAAGTCCCGCGTCGGGCGCCTCGAACGAATCTCCTCCCAGATCGGCCAGTTTAATATAGCCCTTGCTCCCCGACCGCTCCAACCTGGGACAGCTGAACCTCCGCGACCTCTCGTCCAAACACCTGGAGCCCGCGTCCGACAGAGCGTTCAGAGACAGGTGCGACCCCGCGACCCTCGCCCCCGGCGGCCGCAGCTCCTGGGAAAGCGACATCCGCGTCCCGGAGACCTCCGCTCTGGTTTGCAGCGGAGCGCCGCAGCTCCTGCGCCTCGCCGGCTCGCTCTCCATCACGTCGATGTTGTTGAGTTTGATCACGGGAAGCGTGAAGGCGTTGACCGAAGACGTGACGATGGAGCGCGTCTCCCACTCGCGCGCCTCCTCGGCGCCTTGATAAATGCTGTAGACGTTGTCCGCGAACGACTGGCGCTTGGCGAACAAGCTGTATTTTCTCGCGCACGACGGCCGGCGGTGGTTCCCCGAGGGCTTATCGCTCTTCGATTGCATGTAGCTAATGAGGCCGTTGAAGGGGACGCAGTCTTTGGCGCGCAAACCGTGAATGTCGATGACGGTGGAGTAGATGTCCCGCAGATTGATGATTTTGGTTTTCTTATCGCGATCCTCGTGGAGAACCGCGTTGGCGCAGATGAACAGGAAAATCCCGATGCCCATCACTAACGGACCGAAGACCTTAAGGTTATCCGAGTATAAATATCTAGCGAAGAGGCTCCTGAAGAAGCCGAGTGAACGCGAGGCGTTTGCGCCGTCCGTCTCGCTGGAAACCACGTTATTGCTTGTGAGATTCTGCACTTTCGGTGGCTTTACAGGTCCGATGGCGTTTTCTCTGGGCCAGTATCCCAGCACAGCCATGGCGATGCCCACTAAAAGGATCATAACGCCCAGCGCTGCCACGAGTCCGGAGACGGAGCACAGCTTCACCTTTCCCTTCACCACAACCACGTCGTTCTTGCGCTTTTTCTTGGCTTTCCGCTTCTTCTTGTTCTCCGCGCGGTTCTTGGTTCGCAGCGAGTCCTGGCGCCTCGAAATCCTCAGGAGCCCGCCGGTAGCGATCATCCTGCCTATTGGATCACGGGGCTGTCAATCATCCTGTGGGCGGGACCGAAAGAAGGACAAAACATCACTGACAGAGCTGGGTAGAGTACTTACAGATTGTAATCAGTTACTGATTCCAGATTCCATGACAAATATTGTAGTCAGTAATGTAATCAGTAGGGGTGTAAAGGCCATTGCACACTGAGTCGTTAAAAAATAAATTCGACCTCACGTTGTGTCAACCATATTTGCACACTGCCTCCGAAACTTTCGTCCGACATAAAAAAATTAGAACCGGGTTCGATTTTTGGCGTTTTCCGCATCCGTAGAAAGCGTTTTTAGTAGCTTTTTGGCCATTCAGAGCCACCGTAGCTACGAACGAACGCCAAAATTGAGAAAGAGTTGAGTCGGAGTTGAGTCTCGCAGTACAAAGCACTGTATGAAAAACAAAGTGCTGAATACAAAATGTTGCCTATTGTTTCTGCCGTCTCCGTACCTATGAATTTGGCATAGTCAAAAATGAAACTAAACTGCCTTGACATAAAAACGCATATCTATAGAACGAGAAAATGTATTTAACAATGTACCGATTCAAATAGAATAGCTGTATAGCGCAGGCTATATTGCGCCCCTTTTGGATGGCACAACTTTTTGTGTGTGTGTGTGTGTCTGTCCGGTCCATATACCTTAGGCAAACTGCCAGTCTCTGTTCAGGATCAATTGGATCACGAAAATTGGTGGTATTCTTTTAGATATGTGGCTCCAGTATCATTAGCAAATTATCAAACTGAGCCACTGACATACTAAAATAAACTTTAAATCTCTCGGGATAATCCAGCAGCTCCTTGATCAGGAGGTGAAACTCTCCTTCCTCTCTTCGCAGTCTCGGGACTGGATGGACCCAATATTTTCTCTTTCTTTTTTTCTTTTGCAGAAGCGAGAGGACAAAATAACCATCATCACTACTTGAAGAATCCATTTTGTATTGTTTTGCGATTTTTTTCGGAAATTATCAATTAATACGCAGTGTGCAAGGTGTCTGTGCGTGACGAATTTACGAAAAAAACCCCCGAAAAAACGCATACGAAATTTTCGGAATCCAGTGTGCAAAGACCTTAACGGTTCACAAAATTTGCGGTTCGATTCGATACGATACAGTGGTGTCACGGTTCGGTACGTTTTCGATACAGAAAAAAAAAATACAAAAATAAGCCAGAGAAATTTCCTTGATTTTTACACATTTTTTATTTATTAAAACTAACATAAAGAAGGCTATGCATCTCAGATCAGCGGCAGGGGGCGGATTTTATTTATCACACGAGGAGAATGAGTCGAGCTGACCAGTGAGGTGAGAAAAACAAGTAGGCTAGTTGGCGAAATATTTTTGTTTTAAAACGAAGTACAAAAGCGCCTGCTTTAAAAATATTTTAGACTTTTGCTTTTTATCCAAGATGATTTTGGAAGCTTCCACCGTTTGCTGATCTCCAGTGTTTTATATTTAAACTTTGTATAAGTTATTTGTTATTTTATATTAGGTCTAATAGCCTATATTCGTATTCGTTTTGATAATAGATTAATCATTCTGTTTAACATAAGTGAGTTTTCTGTACAGTTTGATGTCAAATTGGCACTAATTCAAAAGTGAAACTAAAAGTAAAATGCGCACTGGCATTTACAAGCTGTTTAAAAGCGAATAAAAGCGAGGAAAAGAAGGGATATTCTAACGAATTTACCTCACCGTCACAACCCTCCTTGAGTATTGTGTTTTTCTTTGGGAGTGGAAGAGGCAGACGTCGTTTGGGCTGCCTTGTTTTGTAGTGACACTGAGAACATTATAATAATTATATTTCACACACTCTATGTACTTTTATTTTCCAAATGTAATAGGATTAGTCCAACGAATTGAATCGTTCGGTTTGTAATGCGTACCGAACCGAAAGCCTCGTACCGAACGGTTCAATACGAATACAAGTATCGTTACACCCCTAGTAATCAATTACATTACATATTTTAGGTAATCTAATCTGATTACTTTTAGATTACTTTTGACTTAACTGATTTATCACATTGATGTAAATAGGATTATCTTGTAGCATAATGATGTAAAAAATGCAAAGAGTAAGAAAATATGTTCCATTCATTGTAATTTACAACATGAAGTGCATTAAACATTTTATTACATCAAGGTTTGCCAAACTAGAGTTCGAACAGGAACTGCAGAGGGTTTGTGGGTTTAATGAAAGGCTGACAATTAATTCAATCATAAAAAAAAAAAAAATTAAAATAAATCATTTTAAAACAAAGTCCTTTTCTCTTTTCTCTCACTTGGTGGCCATATTTGCAACGCCTCTGACAGCTCATACAAGACCAAGTCCTATCTTAATGAATGGGGCAATCCTGAAATCTCAAAAACTGCTCGCTGAACTCACAATTAAATTACAGATATCAAATCAGCAACAAAAATCTTCAATTAGTTGCCACATGAATGTTGTTTCTTATTCTCAAATAGTCCTTAAAAGGCTTATTTTTCAGGCTATTTCAGGAAATTTGTGAATATGGAGGAATAGTCCCACCTTGCTTTTCTTACTTAGAATTTTTGTCTTGTTTCCAGCCAAAATATCTAAAAAGTCTTAAATCAAGAAGGGCTTTCTACACAAGTAAAAATTATTGTCTTGTTTTCAGAAAAAAGAAGTCAAAATGAAGTGAGTTTTTGCTTAAAACAAGCAAAATAATTTTATTTCAAGCAGAAGACTAGATTATTTTGCTTACCCCATTGGTAGATTATTTTGCTTGTTTCAAGCAAAAACTTATTTCGTTTTAACTTCTTTTTTTCTGAAAACAAGACACTAATGTTTACTTGTCTAGACAATCCTTCTTCATTTAAGAATATTTAGATATTTTGGCTGGAAACAAGACAAAAATTGAAGAAGAAGAAGAAGAATCTGAGCAATTCCAATAGGGTCCTCACACTATTGCTCGGATCCTAAAACTCATCCAGAATCCAGGCCTACAAGCCTATTTCTTACTAAATAAAACCTAGTGACTCATGTCAGTTGTTGTTAATATAAATTTTTCAAAAGAAACTTCTAAAACAAAAATGCTCGTCTGAAAATACAGCGTTCCATTATTGAAGCCAAGCTGATGTATTCTTGTTCAACATGTTGCTTCTTTAATTATCGTGATCTTTTATTAACACCGCATCTGTGCATCAGAACACATGCAGTTATTCTCATTTGTTTGTCATATTCGGATGATTCCAGTCAATGATCATCAATGATGGAAGCAGATGCTTCATGCAAACAGATGGGCCTGAAAAACACTCAGCATCTGAAATTACAGATATAACAGCGAGTTCCTGACAGCCTGAGGCGGAACTCATTGGATTTAATCTGTTACTCTCTAATATCTCAGCATTACTAGCAACCGCACGCTTATGAAATCATCTGTAAATTCTCAGATCTCTTACAAACCCATTCCAAAATACATTCCAATCATATAATCAATTACAGAAGCAGATGACATTGCCTAATTGCACTGAGTAATGTATAATTCACCTTTGCCAGCAGGATTTCAATTTGCCTAATCCCTCAGAATCATGCGTGCCGTACAGCGATGTTTGCATGAATAATTCATGGCGTGAAAAGTCTTCAGTGAAAGCGTCATGACACACGGCCGGTGGAAATGTCAGCGTCTACGGATGACAGACGTGAGTCAGACCCCCTTCAGAGAACGTCAATGAGGGCCGACGGGGGTCGTGACGCTTCACAGACACTTTCAACATCTCCATACCATAGGAAAACGACAGCAATGACAAAAAACAACAACCGGTGGGAAATTAAACCGAATCAGACACATTAAATGTAGACAGCTACATTATGAGACTACAGAATGCATGTTAAATGTTATATCTAGAGACTGTATGCCAGGCAAGAGGAGAATACACAAACACCTTAGCAACTGCATAGCAACACCCTGGTAACCACTGAGAACATTTCAGCAACCATATAGAGTAGCAACACTCAGAACGCCTAAACAACTGCATAGGAACACCCTAGCAACCACCCAAAACATTTCAAATATCATGTACAATAGCAACACTCAGAAAGCCTTAGCAACTGCAGAGCAACACCCTGGGAACCACTGGAACATCCCAACAACTATATACAGTAGCAACACTCTAAATGCCTTAGCAGCTACATAGCAACCCCCTGGCAACCTCCAGAACATCCCAACAATCATTTACAGTAGCAACACTCTGAACACCTAAACAACTGCATAGCAACACCCTGACAACCATCCAGAACATCCTACAGCCATTTACAGTAGCAACACTCAGAATGCCCTAGCAACTGCATAGCAATACCCTAGCCCTTGCAACCACCAGAACATCCTAGCAGCCATAGCAACAATCAGAACACTGTAGCAACACCCTGACAACACTAAGACCATCCCAGCAACCATATAGAGTAGCAACACTCAGAACGCCTAAACAACTGCATAGCAACACCCTAGCAACCACCCAAAACATTTCAACAATCATATACAGTAGCAACAATCAGAAAGCCTCAGCAACTGCACAGCAACACCCTAGCAACCACCAGAACATTTTAACAACCATTGAAAGTAGCAACACTCAGAACACCTTAATAAACTGCATAGCAACACCCTAGCAACCACCAGAATATTTTAACAACCATATACAGTAGCAACACTCTGAACCCTTTAGCAACTCCACAGCAACACTCTAGCAACCACCAGAACATTTTAACAACCATTGAAAGTAGCAACACTCAGAAAGCCTTAGCAACTGCATGGAAACACCCTGGCAACCACCCAGAACATACCATCAACAATTTACAGTAGCAACACGGAGGAACACTTAGCACCTGCATAGCAATGCCCTGGCAACCACTGGAACATCCCAACAACTATATACAGTAGCAACACTCTGAATGCCTTAGCAGCTGCATAGCAACCCCTTAGCATCCTCCAGAACATCCCAACAAAAATTTACAGTAGCAACACTCTTAACGTCTAAATAACTGCATAGCAACACCCTGGTAACCACCCAGAACATACCATCAACAATTTACAGTAGCAACACGCAGGAACACCTTAGCAACTGCATAGCAATACCCTGGCAACCATTCAGAACACCCCAACAACCATATACTGTAGCAATACTCAGAACATCTTAGCAACTGCATAGCAAAACCCTAGAAACCACCAGAATATTTCAACAACCATATAACGTAGCAACTGTGCAGCCATGCCCTGGCAGCCATTGGAACATCCCAACAACCATATACAGTAACTAATGCCTTAGCAGCTGAATAACAACACCCTAGCAACCTCCAGAACATCCCAACAATCATTTACAGTAGCAACACTCTGAACGCCTAAACAACTGCATAGCAACACCCTGACAACTATACAGAACATCCTACAGCCATTTACAGTAGCAATACTCAAAATGCCTTAGCAACTGCATTGCAATGCAACCACCAGAACATCCTAGCAGCCATAGCAACAATCAGAACACCTTGGCAACTGCATGGCAACACCCTGGCAACACCAAAAACATCCCAGCAACCATATAAAGTAGCAACACTCAGAACGCCTAAACAACTCCATAGTAACGCCCTAGCAACCACCCAAAACATTTCAACAATCATACACAGTAGCAACACTCAGAATGTTTCAGCAACTGCACAGCAATGTCCTATCCCTAGCAACCACTAGAACATCCTATCGTCCATAGCAACAATCAGAGCACATTAGCAACTGCATAGCAATGACCTGGCAACACCAAAAACATCCCAGAAACCATATAGAGTAGCAACACTCAGAATGCCTAAACAACTGCATTGCAACACCCTAGCAACCACCCAAAACATTTTAACAATCATATACAGTTTTTAACTGGAGCCAGCCAGCCTTCAAAAAGAAAGCTTGGCGAACTGGAAGAAAAGCCACCATCAGGATCAGGGCAAACCAGAAAATTCAACGAAAAGTGGCGAACTGGAGATGGCGGTGTCGTGAGAAACTGGCTGCATTTTGAACCAGAATCTGCTCGAATGAGCTGCACAGTTCGCCGCCAGTATGCTAAAGAGAAGAACCGTAACAACTCGTTTGTCGTAGGAAATAAAGCCGGGCTCACACTGTACGATTTTTAATAGTCCTTTACGATTGTTGCTTGTCAGACTGTACGAACATGATGATCATGTCACACTGTGCGATCTCAGTGCCATTAATGTCAGACTGTACGACAGTCAAGACGCGTTCAAAATGGGTGCGCGCAAGAAAACCTGTCTGGAGTTTTACCATACATGTTCAATGACTATTCATTTCAGTGGCTTGGGTGGCACGAGGACGGTTTGTTGCTGCGTAGTCCAAAGTACACGCGCAGTGGAGCGCGCAAGCCGCGCTCAAAGTTCAAAATAGTTTCACTTTTGCCACTGCGCTATGAAGGGCTGCGCTGAACCCCGCGGCCAGCGGAGTGCTTTCCGCGTTCGCTGTGAAAGACGCTTTAAATGTTGGCTATCATTAAGTTTATGAAAAGCGTAAGCAGCACTACAAACAAGCAAATGGAAACAGCGGCACAACCGGTGTTTGTTTTAGCAAATGCAGCATATCATATGATTTCAGTGCACGGCTGATGGGAGTTTATGCGGTTAGAAGAAATCTCTAGCAATAATTCTAATGATGGCTTGTCTTGAAAAACGGAGGTCGTTTGACGTTCATCGTAGGAGAAGTCACACTGCAGGATTGTGCGCCAAATCTTCTGACACTGCCAGAAATTCGTCGGAGGTAAAATTTGATCGCAACGGCCATTAATCGGCTGTCGTGAACATGTCAAACCAGCGATCAAAGACTACAGATTTTAGCCTAGGATTATAGGAATCTTTTAGGATTTCAAAATTTGTCTCAGACGGCCAAATCGTGGCCAAAATCGCACAGTGTGAGCCGGGCTTAAGACTATGAAGCTTGAGACTATTCGAGAACATGAGAGAAGCAGATGCCATATTGCCTGCACAAACGTGTCCCGGGCTCAGTCTGAGTCTCTGCTAGCGACACCCACAGTGTCTGCGTTGACGGCCATGTCAAAGCAAACATGTTCAAAAATGAAGGCACTGTTTCGCACCGTACATGCCATTGGGAAGAAAACAAGTAGTCTGACTAGATCAGATAGTTCGTTAAAAACATTTCCAAGTTATAATAAAAAATCTAAAATGACCAAAAAGTTGTTTTTCTTATTGATGTTTTAATTGTCACTCCTCTCTGTCCGGAGCACACATAATATACAGAATAACGTGCTTTGGATATATCTGTGTTAAATCGTTCAGAATTTTGGCAGGTAAAAAATAAGCTTGGCCGGTGGATTTTTTAATCCACCGGCCAACTTGGCCGGTGTGTCAGAAACTTAATTTCGGTCCCTGTTAACAACCATTGAAAGTAGCAACACTCAGAACACCTTAACAACTGCATAGTAACACCCTAGCAACCACCAGAATATTTCAACAACCATATACAGTAGCAAGACTCAGAAAGCCTTAGCAACTGCATAGCAGCACCTTGGAAACCACTGGAACATCCCAACAACTATATACAGTAGCAACACTCAGAACGCTTTAGCAACTCCATAGAAACACCCTAGCAACCACCAGAACATTTTAACAACCATTGAAAGTAGCAACACTCAGAACACCTTAACAACTGCATAGCAACACCCTAGCAACCACCAGAGTATTTCAACAACCATATACAGTAGCAACACTCAGAACGTTTTAGCAACTCCATAGAAACACCCTAGCAACCACCAGAATATTTCAACAACCATATACACTAGCAACACTGTGTACCCTTTAGCAACTCCATAGCAACCACCAGAACATTTTAACAACCTTTGAAAGTAACAACATTCAGAACACCTTAACAACTGCATAGCAACACCCTAGCAACCACTAGAACATTTTAACAACCATTGAAAGTACCAATACTCAGAACACCTTAACAACTGCATAGCAACACCCTAGCAACCACCAGAATATTTTGATAACCATATACAGTAGCAACACTCAGAACACTTTAGCAACTCCATAGCAACACCCTAGCAACCACAAGAATATTTCGATAACCATATACAGTAGCAACACTCAGAACACCTTAGCAACTGCATAGCAACACCCGAGCAACCACCAGAATATTTTAACAACCACTGAAAGTAGCAACACTAAGAACACCTTAACAACTGCATAGCAACACCCTAGCAACAACCAGAATATTTCAACAACCATATACAGTAGCAAGACTCAGAAAGCCTTAGCAACTGCATAAGCAGCACCTTGGATACCACTGGAACGTCCCAACAACTATAAACAGTAGCAACACTCTAAATGCCTTAGCAACTGCATAGCAACACCCTAGCAACCTCCAGAACATCCCAACAATCATTTACAGTAGCAACATTCTGAATGTCTTAGCAATTGCATAGCAATACCCTAGCAACCACCAGAACATCCCAACAACCATTCACAGTAGCAAGACTCTGAACCCTTTAGCAACTCCATAGCAACACCCTAGCAACCACCAGAATATTTTAACAACCACTGAAAGTAGCAACACTCAGAACACCCTAGCAACTGCACAGCAACACCATAGCAACCGCCCAGAACATCTGAGCATCTGAGCAACACTCTGGAAACGATGCATAACACGCAACAAGCATAGCAACATGTTTAAACCCACTCAGAAAATCATAGCAACACCCTCCATCATGGTAGAGAGTTCGGCATGGAAACATCATTGACACATATCATAAACTGTCTGCAGCTGAAGAAAAACAAAACAAACTCACACTGCATTGGATTTTTAGTAAATATCAGTGGATTTATGTGAATAGCTCCTGGACTGAGGAAAAACAAACACAGCCTTTGTGGTAAAGTAATGAAAAGGTTGAACATATTGATCAGCAAACAGACTTGAATCTGGCACCTGCTCTGTGTCTTTAGCGTGTCCTGATCTCCGTCTCATCCTGCCGGAGCTCGTCTCTATGTTTATAGGTGGCAGAACAATAAGCACACACTCCCACACGCTTCACTCAAGCCGGCATACAGCCATCCATCCGTACGGCTTTAATGTCAGCGGCAAACAAACCAAACAATCCCACAAGCCTCGGCTGAGCAGCCTTGACGAAGCCAGGCGTTTTCAGACGCTTCTTCACTTCACCTCACACCCTCCAGCTCAAAGAAAACGACACACATCTCAGACTTCAACACATTTCCACATACACTTGTGTGCAGATATAGTTCACAAAGCCCTCTTCCAACACAGGATCCTGTGAAGAAATCGTTGAGATGAAAACCAGTTCATGAGGGCGAGTGAATAATGACAGGATTTGGATTTTTGGCTCATGTTTTCTGCTCTAGTGGTGCACATATTGGTACAAATTATAGTCCGTTACTGATTACAGATTACATTTGCATGATCTAGGTTAGTCATTTTAGGTTTTAACTTGCTTTAAATTTATCATTAAATGTTAAGGATGTAATGGTACTATCAATATCGTGGTATCACAATCACAAAATCTCTATATCATCGTGGTCAGATGGAGATATGAAACGATAGGTCTTCTGTGCAAAAAGCATCTTTTTAAAAATATATTTAAACTTCTTATTCTAACATAAAAAGTCGTGTTTTGGGACATTAAAATGCAAAAAAATGCTTTTCTTACTTAGATTTTGTGTTTTGTTTCCAGCCAAAATATCAAAAAAGTCTTAAATCTTAAAGGATTTTCTAGACAAGCAAAAAATATTGTCGTTTTCAGAAAAAGAAGTTATAATTAAGAGAGTTTTTGCTTGAAACAAGCAAAATAATCTGCCAATGGGGTAAAAATAATCTTGTTTTCAGCTTGAAATAATATTATTTTGCTTGTTCTAAGCAAAAACCCACTTAATTTAGATTATGTTTCCACTATAGGAAACAAGACTACACTGCAAAAAATGCATTTCTTAGATTTTTTTGTCTTGTTTCCAGCCCAAAAATGAAAGTAAAAATGTATGTCTTGTTTTTAGAAAAAAAGAAGTCAAAATTAGGTGAGTTTTTGCTTAAAACAAGCAAAATAATCTGCCAGTGGGGTAACGAAAATAATCTTATTTCAAGCAGAAAACTAGATTATTTTAAGTAAAAACTCGCTTAATTTTAACAACTTCTTTTCTGAAAAAAAAATAATTTTAAAATCTATAATAATTTCTGATAAAATAAATTTGACTTATTTTTTAGATATTTTGGCTGAAAACACAACAAAAAAATCAGCAAGAAAAGCATTTTTTTGCAGTGTACAAAATCAAAATCTTTTTTTTTTAATATCGCAATAAATAATGTATCATGGAGTTCGTATCAAGATATTGTCACATAGTGAGATTTTGATATTGTTACATCCCTATTAAATGTGCCATATTCATATAAAAAAGCAAAAAGAAAGAAAACACATTGCATTATTTGAAATAAACATCATAAAATGCATTCATGGTCTAATAGCTTGAGAAGCGCTTTTTTGCACCTCTTACACTGCAGCTTTTACATTAGGATCCGTTTGGGAAACCCTGATTTAATCTAACGTTTAATGCATTTTATAATGTTCATATGAAATAATGCAATATATTTTCTTTCTCCTTGCTTTTTTATATGAATATGGCACATTTAATAGGGATGTAATGATATCAAAATCTCACAATATGATAATATCTTGATATGAAGTCCATGATCCGATATTTAAAAAAAGACAAATGAACATATTGTGCATTTTAAAGTTTAATTATTCTATGTACACTGCAAAAAATGCTTTTCTTACTTATTTTTGTCTTGTTTCCAGCCAAAATATCTAAAAATTCTTAAATCAAGAAGGATTTTCTAGACAAGCAACAAATATTGTCGTTTTCAGAAAAAAGAAGTTAAAATTAAGAGAGTTTTTGCTTGAAACATGCCAATGGGGTAAAAATAATCTTGTTTTCAGCTTGAAATAATATTATTTTACTTGTTCTAAGCAAAAACCCACTTAATTTAGATTATGTTTCCACTATACACTGCAAAAAATGCTTTTCTTACTTAGATTTTTTGTCTTGTTTCCAGCCAAAATATCTAAAGATACTTAAATCAAGAAGGATTTTCTAGACAAGTAAAACTTATTGTCTTGTTTTCAGACAAAATATGTCAAAATTAAGTGAGTTTTTGCTTGAAACAAGCTAAATTATCTGCCAATGGGGTAAGAAAAATTATCTATCTTTCATCTATCTATAAGATTATTTTTCTCACCCCATTGGCAGATTTTTTTGCTCGTTTTAAGCAAAAGCTCACTTAATTTTGACTTATTTTTTCTGAAAACAAGACAATAATTTTTACTTGTCTAGAAAATCCTCCTTGATTTAAGATTTTTTAGATATTTTGGCTGGAAACAAGACAAAAAATCTAAGTAAGAAAAGCATTTTTTGCAGTGTAGGAAACAAGACTACACTGCAAAAAATACATTTCTTAGATTTTTTTTTGTCTCGTTTCCGGCCCAAATATTAAAGTAAAAATTAATGTCTTGTTTTAAGAAAAAAAAATCAAAATTAAGTGTATTAATTGCTAAATAATCTGCCAATGGGGTAAAAATAATCTTAATTTCAGCTTGAAATAAGATTATTTTGCTTGTTCTAAGCATTTTAAATTCATTTTAAATTATTAGTTAATTAAATTCAAAAAAACGCTTTTTTTACTTAGATTTTTATCTTGTTTCCAGCCAAAATATCCAAAAATTCTTAAATCAAAAAGGATTTTCTAGAAAAGTAAAAATTATTGTTGTTTTCAGAAAAAATGTTAAAATTAAGAGAGTTTTTGCTTGAAATAAGCAAAATAATCTGCCAATGGGGTAAGCAAAATACTCTTATTTCAAGCAGAAAAGTAGATTATTTTGCTTGTTTCAAGCAAAAACTGGCTTATTCTTTTCTGAAAACAAGACAATAATTTTTACTTGTCTACAAAATCTTCTTGATTTAAGAATTTTTAGATATTTTGGCTGGAAACGAGACAAAAAATCTAAGAAAAGCATTTTTTTGCAGTGAAAAAAGACAAATGAACAAATTGTACATTTTAAAGTTAAATTATTCTATGTAATGCACATTTACATGACATTTATTTTACATTAACCATTCCATATTGTGAATACAGTTAAAGGTAAATGATATGGCATAAACTTCTTAAAAGGAAACTTTAAAAGAAGACATTAAATAATATGCATTATAATCCAATTATGTAATCCATATTATATGTAATCAGTGAAAAACCAAAATCCAGATTACTAACAGACCAATAATACACTAATAATCTTACCTGGCTATTAATTTGCAGTTTTTGCATTTTGTTAATCTAATTAAACACTTAAACATCAGCTGTTAATCTACTAGTATGTTAGACTTGTGTTAACGCCCAACTTTAAGGTCACCTTGAGAGATTTCCACTTCATTTGACTACTTTTGAGCGTTTTATTACTTGAAACCATGACAGGAAACTTTACAACAAGTTCTCGTTTCATCTAGTGTAATTATTTAAAGACAAAACAGATCTTTTGGATCAGTAAATTGATGCAAAATGCTCATATTCACGTTTGAAAATAATATTGCAATACATTGTACTTTACGTTCAATTAGTGTTTTAATGATGTGCATTAATGCTTTTGAAGATATTAAATCATGCACACGCACAAAGATGAAAAGCAACACGTGCAAAACAATAAAAAATATCTTTAAAACATAAATCACAAGTAGATTTGAAAAATTGCAAGAGTTCATAGTGCAACAATTAAATATCATGTCAATATTTCTCAAATATGAAGCAAAATATCAATCACTTTAGACATTGTCAGACAATTCGCTCTCCATTCTCTGTTTGCTTCTCATTGATTTCTATTCAGAAGCCCTTAACGCGATCATTTCCCCTCAGAAAGCGACATTAGGCTGATTTAACAAGTGTTTAACTGAAGTCAAACACATTTCTGTGTTGTTCTCACCGAAGCTGTGTTTGTCCATCAGACAGAGCTCGTCTGCATCATTGTCGTCCATGTCTGTGGATGTCTGTCATGTTCAGCGGTGATTGTCATCCTGATGTTGCTGAAGCAGGATCTGAAGAGAGCAGCGGCTCTTCATGAAGCTCGCGTTCATTGTGTCGCCCCGCCCCTCGACCAGAGCAGCGGGTCGCGCACTGCGTACTGCGTGCTGCTCACTGCATACTGCACACTAGAGCTGGGGCGCGCTACATTGGTGACTCCTGGCCTCACTATATCGCTTGTGTCAGTCGACTGGCGTCTAGTTAGCATCTCTAAAATAAATAAATAAATAAATATATACACTAGCATTCAAAGGTTTTTGAACAGTGGGATTTTTAATCTTTTTAAAGAAGTCTCTTCTGCTCACCAAACCTGCATTTATTTGATTTAAAGTACAGTAAAAACAGTAAAATTCAGAAATATTTTTACTATTTCAAATAACTGTTTTCTATTTGAATATATTTTACAATATAATTTATTTCTGTGATGAAAAGCTGAATTTTCAGCCTCATTACTCGTCCTCAGTGTCACATGATCCTTCAGAAATCATTCTAATATACTGATTTATTATCAATATTTTTTTTTTAACCTGTGATACTTTTTTTTAGGATTCTTTGATGAATAAAGTGTAAAAAAAAAAACAGCATTTATTTCAAATAGAAAGGTTTTCTAACTATACCGTTCAAAACTTAAATAAAAATATAGTACATTTTTATTTTTTATTTATTTTATTTTATTTTTTGTTGTTGTTGAAAGAAATGAATATTTTTATGTGTTCAATTTATAAAAAGTAGATAATTTTGCTTATTCCATTGGCAGATTAATTTGCTTGTTTCAAGCAAAAACTTACTTAATTTTCTGAAAACAAGACAATAATTTTTACTTGTCTAGAAAATCCTCTTGTCCAGAACAGCGGGTCGCACACTGCATACTGCACACTAGAGCTGGAGTTCACTACATTGGTGACTCCTGGCCTCGCTATATCGCTCGTGTCAGTCGACTGGCGTCTAGTTAGCATCTCTAAAATAAATCAGTAAATAAATATATACACTAGCATTCAAAGGTTTTTGAACAGTGGGATTTTTAATCTTTTTAAAGAAGTCTCTTCTGCTCACCAAACCTGCATTTATTTGATTTAAAGTACAGTAAAATTCAGAAATATTTTTACCATTTAAAATAACTGTTTTCTATTTGAATATATTTTACAATATAATTTATTTTTGTGATGAAAAGCTGAATTTTCAGCCTCATTACTCGTCCTCAGTGTCACATGATCCTTCAGAAATCATTCTAATATACTGATTTATTATCAATATTTATTTTGAACTTGTGATACTTTTTTAAGGATTCTTTGATGAATAAAGTGTAAAAAAAAAAACTGCATTTATTTCAAATAGAAAGGTTTTCTAACTATATACACTACCGTTCAAAAGTTAAATAAAAATATAGGAAATTTTTATTCTTTATTTTATTTATTTATTTATTTTTTATTTTATTTTGTGTTTTTTTTTTTTTTTAAAGAAATTAATACTTTTATGTGTTCAATTTATAAAAAGTAGATAATTTTGCTTACTCCATTGGCAGATTAATTTGCTTTCTTCAAACAAAGGCTTCTGAAAACAAGACAATAATTTTTACCTGTCTAAAAATCCTTCTTGATTTAAGATTTAGATATTTTGTCTGAAAAAAAAAAATCTAAGAAATGCATTTTTTGCCGTATAGTCTTGTTTCCTATAGTGAAAAAAAAAAAATCTAAATTAGAACAAGCAAAATAATCTTATTTCTAGATGAAAACAAGATTATTTTTACCCTATTGGCAGATTATTTTGCTTGTTTCGAGCAAAAACTCACTTAATCTTGACTTCTTTTTTTCTGAAAACAAGACAATAATTTTTACTTGTCTAGAAAATCCTCTTGTCCAGAACAGCGGGTCGCACACTGCATACTACACACTAGAGCTGAAGTTCACTACATTGTTGACTCCTGACCTCACTATATCGCTCGTGTCAGTCGACTGGCGTCTAGTTAGCATCTCTAAAATAAATCAGTAAATAAATATATACACTAGCATTCAAAGGTTTTTGAACAGTGGGATTTTTAATCTTTTTAAAGAAGTCTCTTCTGCTCACCAAACCTGCATTTATTTGATTTAAAGTACAGTAAAATTCAGAAATATTTTTACCATTTAAAATAACTGTTTTCTATTTGAATATATTTTACAATATAATTTATTTCTGTGATGAAAAGCTGAATTTTCAGCCTCATTACTCGTCCTCAGTGTCACATGATCCTTCAGAAATCATTCTAATATACTGATTTATTATCAATATTTTTTTTTAACCTGTGATACTTTTTTTTAGGATTCTTTGATGAATAAAGTGTAAAAAAAAACAGCATTTATTTCAAATAGAAAGGTTTTCTAACTATACCGTTCAAAACTTAAATAAAAATATAGTACATTTTTATTTTTTATTTATTTTATTTTATTTTTTGTTGTTGTTGAAAGAAATGAATATTTTTATGTGTTCAATTTATAAAAAGTAGATAATTTTGCTTATTCCATTGGCAGATTAATTTGCTTGTTTCAAGCAAAAACTTACTTAATTTTCTGAAAACAAGACAATAATTTTTACTTGTCTAGAAAATCCTCTTGACCAGAACAGCGGGTCGCGCACTGCATACTGCACACTAGAGCTGGAGTTCACTACATTGGTGACTCCTGGCCTCGCTATATCGCTCGTGTCAGTCGACTGGCGTCTAGTTAGCATCTCTAAAATAAATCAGTAAATAAATATATACACTAGCATTCAAAGGTTTTTGAACAGTGGGATTTTTAATCTTTTTAAAGAAGTCTCTTCTGCTCACCAAACCTGCATTTATTTGATTTAAAGTACAGTAAAATTCAGAAATATTTTTACCATTTAAAATAACTGTTTTCTATTTGAATATATTTTACAATATTATTTATTTCTGTGATGAAAAGCTGAATTTTCAGCCTCATTACTCGTCCTCAGTGATCCTTCAGAAATCATTCTAATATACTGATTTATTATCAATATTTTTTTTTAACCTGTGATACTTTTTTTTAGGATTCTTTGATGAATAAAGTGTAAAAAAAAAAACAGCATTTATTTCAAATAGAAAGGTTTTCTAACTATACCGTTCAAAACTTAAATAAAAATATAGTACATTTTTATTTTTTATTTATTTTATTTTTTGTTGTTGTTGAAAGAAATTAATATTTTTATGTGTTCAATTTATAAAATGTAGATAATTTTGCTTATTCCATTGGCAGATTAATTTGCTTGTTTCAAGCAAAAACTTACTTAATTTTCTGAAAACAAGACAATAATTTTTACTTGTCTAGAAAATCCTCTTGACCAGAACAGCGGGTCGCGCACTGCATACTGCACACTAGAGCTGGAGTTCACTACATTGGTGACTCCTGACCTCACTATATCGCTCGTGTCAGTCGACTGGCGTCTAGTTAGCATCTCTAAAATAAATCAGTAAATAAATATATACACTAGCATTCAATGGTTTTTGAACAGTGGGATTTTTAATCTTTTTAAAGAAGTCTCTTCTGCTCACCAAACCTGCATTTATTTGATTTAAAGTACAGTAAAATTCAGAAATATTTTTACCATTTAAAATAACTGTTTTCTATTTGAATATATTTTACAATATAATTTATTTCTGTGATGAAAAGCTGAATTTTCAGCCTCATTACTCGTCCTCAGTGTCACATGATCCTTCAGAAATCATTCTAATATACTGATTTATTATCAATATTTTTTTTTAACCTGTGATACTTTTTTTTAGGATTCTTTGATGAATAAAGTGTAAAAAAAAAAACAGCATTTATTTCAAATAGAAAGGTTTTCTAACTATACCGTTCAAAACTTAAATAAAAATATAGTACATTTTTATTTTTTATTTATTTTATTTTTTGTTGTTGTTGAAAGAAATTAATATTTTTATGTGTTCAATTTATAAAAAGTAGATAATTTTGCTTATCCCATTGGCAGATTAATTTGCTTGTTTCAAGCAAAAACTTACTTAATTTTCTGAAAACAAGACAATAATTTTTACTTGTCTAGAAAATCCTCTTGTCCAGAACAGCGGGTCGCGCACTGCATACTGCACACTAGAGCTGGAGTTCACTACATTGGTGACTCCTGACCTCACTATATCGCTCGTGTCAGTCGACTGGCGTCTAGTTAGCATCTCTAAAATAAATCAGTAAATAAATATATACACTAGCATTCAATGGTTTTTGAACAGTGGGATTTTTAATCTTTTTAAAGAAGTCTCTTCTGCTCACCAAACCTGCATTTATTTGATTTAAAATACAGTAAAATTCAGAAATATTTTTACCATTTAAAATAACTGTTTTCTATTTGAATATATTTTACAATATAATTTATTTTTGTGATGAAAAGCTGAATTTTCAGCCTCATTACTCGTCCTCAGTGTCACATGATCCTTCAGAAATCATTCTAATATACTGATTTATTATCAATATTTATTTTGAACTTGTGATACTTTTTTAAGGATTATTTGATGAATAAAGTGTAAAAAAAAAAAGCATTTATTTCAAATAGAAAAGTTTTCTAACTATATACACTACCGTTCAAAAGTTAAATAAAAATATAGGAAATTTTTATTCTTTATTTTATTTATTTATTTATTTTTTATTTTATTTTGTGTGTTTTTTTTTTTAAAGAAATTAATACTTTTATGTGTTCAATTTATAAAAAGTAGATAATTTTGCTTACTCCATTGGCAGATTAATTTGCTTTCTTCAAACAAAGGCTTCTGAAAACAAGACAATAATTTTTACCTGTCTAAAAATCCTTCTTGATTTAAGATTTAGATATTTTGTCTGAAAAAAAAAAATCTAAGAAATGCATTTTTTGCCGTATAGTCTTGTTTCCTATAGTGGAAAAAAAAAAATCTAAATTAGAACAAGCAAAATAATCTTATTTCTAGATGAAAACAAGATTATTTTTACCCTATTGGCAGATTATTTTGCTTGTTTCGAGCAAAAACTCACTTAATCTTGACTTCTTTTTTTCTGAAAACAAGACAATAATTTTTACTTGTCTAGAAAATCCTCTTGTCCAGAACAGCGGGTCGCACACTGCATACTACACACTAGAGCTGAAGTTCACTACATTGTTGACTCCTGACCTCACTATATCGCTTGTGTCAGTCGACTGGCGACTAGTTAGCATCTCTAAAATAAATCAGTAAATAAATATATACACTAGCATTCAAAGGTTTTTAAACAGTGGGATTTTTAATCTTTTTAAAAATACAAAAATTTTGTCTAAAGTACAGCAAAATTTTGAAATATTTTTACAATTTAAAATACCTGTTTTCTATTTGAATATATTTTAAAAATATAATTTATTTCTGTGATGAAAAGCTGAATTTTCAGCCTCATTACTCGTCCTCAGTGTCACATGATCCTTCAGAAATCATTCTAATATACTGATTTATTATCAATATTTTTTTTAACCTGTGATACTTTTTTTTTTAGGATTATTTGATGAATAAAGTGTAAAAAAAAAAGCATTTATTTCAAATAGAAAAGTTTTCTAACTATATACACTACCATTCAAAAGTTAAATATAAAGTTAGTACATTTTTTGTCTTTATTTATTTATTTATTTTTAAAGAAATTAATACTTTTATGTGTTCAATTTATAAAAAGTACATAATTTTGCTTACCCCGTTGGCAGATTAACGTGCTTGTTTCAAGCAAAAACTTACTTAATTTTCTAAAAACGAGACAATAATTTTTACTTGTCTCAAAATCCTTCTTGATTTAAGATTTAGATATTTTGTCTGAAAAAAAAAAAAAAATCTAAGAAATGCATTTTTTGCAGCTTAGTCTTGTTTCTAAATTAGAACAAGCAAAATAATCTTATTTCTAGATGAAAACAAGATTATTTTACCCTATTGGCAGATTATTTTGCTTGTTTCAAGCAAAAACTCACTTAAACTTGACTTCTTTTTTTTCTGAATACAAGACAATAATTTTTACTTGTCTAAAAATCCTTCTTGATTTAAGATATTTTGGCTGGAAATAAGACAAAAAAATCTAAGTATATAAGTAGGAAATGCATTTTTTTGCAGTGTAGTCTTGTTTCCTATAGTGGAAAAAAAAATCTAAATGAAGTGAGTTTTTGCTTAGAACAAGCAAAATACTCTTATTTCAAGCAGAAAACAAGATTATTTTCACTTGTTTCAAGCAAAAAACTTCAAGTTTTTTTTAAAAACAAAGCATTATTTTTTACATCTCTAGAAAATCCTCTTGACTGAATAATGTTTAGATATTTTGTCTGGAAACAAGACAAAATCAAAGTAAGAAAAGCATTTTTTGCAGTGTAGTCTTGTTTCCAATAGTGGAAAAAATAATCAAATTAAGTGAGTTTTTGCTTATAGAGCAAGCAAAATAATCTTATTTCAAGCTGAAAACACGATTATTTTTAGCCCATTAGCAAGTTATTTTTATTGAAACAAGCAAAATAATCTGCCAATGGGGTAAAAATAAACTCGTTTTCCTCTTGAAATAAGATTATTTTGCTTGTTCTAAGCAAAAACTTGCTTAATTTTCAATTCTTAGTTCTTGTAAGTAAAATAATCTTATTTCAAGCAGAAAACAAGATTATTTTTGCTTGTTTCCAGCAAAAACTCAATTGATTTTTTTTTTTTTTTCTGAAAACAAGACAATAATTTTTGCTTGTCTAGAAAATCCTTCTTGATTTAAGAATTTTTCGATATTTTGTCTGGAAACAAGACACAAAATCAAAGTAAGAAAAACATTTTTTTTTGCAGTGCAATAATTAAATGAATTAATAAATGAAAATTAAGTGAGTTTTTGCTTAGAACAAGCAAAATAATCTTATTTCAAGCTGAAAACAAGATTATTTTTGCTTGTTTCCAGCAAAAACTCACTTGATTTTTTTTTTTTTTTCTGAAAACAAGACAATAATTTTTGCTTGTCTAGAAAATCCTCTTGATTTAAGAATTTTTCGATATTTTGTCTGGAAACAAGACACAAAATCAAAGTAAGAAAAACATTTTTTTTTGCAGTGCAATAATTAAATGAATTAATAAATGAAAATTAAGTGAGTTTTTGCTTAGAACAAGCAAAATAATCTTATTTCAAGCTGAAAACAAGATTATTTTTGCTTGTTTCCAGCAAAAACTCACTTGATTTTTTTTTTTTTTTCTGAAAACAAGACAATAATTTTTGCTTGTCTAGAAAATCCTCTTGATTTAAGAATTTTTCGATATTTTGGCTGGAAACAAGACACAAAATCAAAGTAAGAAAAACATTTTTTTTTTGCAGTGCAATAATTAAATGAATTAATAAATGAAAATTAAGTGAGTTTTTGCTTCGAACAAGCAAAATAATCTTATTTCAAGCTGAAAACAAGATTATTTTTTACTTGTTTCCAGCAAAAACTCACTTAATTTTGACTTATTTTTTTAAAAAACAAAGCATTAATTTTTACATCTCTAGAAAATCCTCTTGATTTAATAATGTTTAGATATTTTGTCTGAAAACAAGACAAAATCAAAGTAAGAAAACCATTTTTTTTTGCAGTGCAATAATTAAATGAATTAATAAATAAATCAAGTGAGTTTTTGCTTAGAACAAGCAAAATAATCTTATTTCAAGCTGAAAACAAGATTATTTTCACTTGTTTCAAGCAAAAACTCACTTAATTTTGACTTCTTTTTTTAAAAAACAAAGCATTAATTTTTACATCTCTAGAAAATCCTCTTGATTTAATAATGTTTAGATATTTTGTCTGGAAACAAGACACAAAATCTAAGTAAGAAAAACATTTTTTTGCAGTGCAATAATTAAATGAATTAATAAATAAATCAAGTGAGTTTTTGCTTAGAACAAGCAAAATAATCTTATTTCAAGCTGAAAACAAGATTATTTTTACTTGTTTCAAGCAAAAACTCACTTAATTTTGACTTCTTTTTTTAAAAAACAAAGCATTAATTTTTACTTGTCTAGAAAATCCTCTTGATTTAATAATGTTTAGATATTTTGTCTGGAAACAAGACACAAAATCAAAGTAAGAAAAGCATTTTTTGCAGTGTAGTCTTGTTTCCAATAGTGGAAAAAATAATCAAATTAAGTGAGTTTTTGCTTATAGAGCAAGCAAAATAATCTTATTTCAAGCTGAAAACACGATTATTTTTAGCCCATTAGCAAGTTATTTTTATTGAAACAAGCAAAATAATCTGCCAATGGGGTAAAAATAAACTCGTTTTCCTCTTGAAATAAGATTATTTTGCTTGTTCTAAGCAAAAACTTGCTTAATTTTCAATTCTTAGTTCTTGTAAGTAAAATAATCTTATTTCAAGCAGAAAACAAGATTATTTTTGCTTGTTTCCAGCAAAAACTCACTTAATTTTTTTTTTTTTTCTGAAAACAAGACAATAATTTTTACTTGTCTAGAAAATCCTTCTTGATTTAAGAATTTTTTGATATTTTGGCTGGAAACAAGACACAAAATCTAAGTAAGAAAAACATTTTTTTGCAGTGCAATAATTAAATGAATTAATAAATAAATCAAGTGAGTTTTTGCTTAGAACAAGCAAAATAATCTTATTTCAAGCTGAAAACAAGATTATTTTCACTTGTTTCAAGCAAAAACTCACTTCATTTTGACTTCTTTTTTTAAAAAACAAAGCATTATTTTTTTACATCTCTAGAAAATCCTCTTGACTGAATAATGTTTAGATATTTTGTCTGGAAACAAGACAAAATCAAAGTAAGAAAAGCATTTTTTGCAGTGTAGTCTTGTTTCCAATAGTGGAAAAAATAATCAAATTAAGTGAGTTTTTGCTTATAGAGCAAGCAAAATAATCTTATTTCAAGCTGAAAACAAGATTATTTTTACTTGTTTCAAGCAAAAACTCACTTAATTTTGACTTCTTTTTTTAAAAAACAAAGCATTAATTTTTACATCTCTAGAAAATCCTCTTGACTGAGTAACGTTTAGATATTTTGTCTGGAAACAAGACACAAAATCAAAGTAAGAAAAACATTTTTCTGCAGTGCAATAATTAAATGAATTAATAAATGAAAATTAAGCGAGTTTTTGCTTCGAACAAGCAAAATAATCTTATTTCAAGCTGAAAACAAGATTATTTTCACTTGTTTAAGCAAAAAACTTCAAGTTTTTTTAAAAAACAAAGCATTAATTTTTACATCTCTAGAAAATCCTCTTGATTTAATAATGTTTAGATATTTTGTCTGGAAACAAGACACAAAATCAAAGTAAGAAAAGCATGTTTTAGAGAGTAGATATATTCTGAACAGCTGATGTCTTGTTGAGTTTGTCAGTGATTGTTTTATATTGACTGAGGAAAGCATGTGCTCTGAAATAAGATCATTTTCCCAAAAACTCAGAGTCGGGATCCATAAACAGGACAGAGTCCAGACGCTCCGGTGTTGGGAATATTTCGTCTGAACACAGTCAGCTGTCACGCTAAACGTCTCCGTTTATGAAAACCAGGCCTGTGCTTTAGAATAAATATTTAAAACAAGTTTTACAATGAATGAAACCAACGGGACGTCCCACATCCTGAGCTCATGCCTGCTCTCTGGACGAGTCTCGGCTCATATCTGGTGTCTCTGTGACCTTCATCAGACGCTGCCAGAACAATTAATGATGCTTTATAATGTGCCAACAGACGGAGGAACAGCTGAACTCAAAACAAACAGACATTTGAACAGAAAAGCAGTGCAGAAAAAAGCCTGATCTGGTATTTATTTTATTTTTTAAAAATTAGAGAGCCACGGAAAGGAAAAAAGACAAATTAAATATGATAAATATATTTATATGAGATTAAACGGAGCACAAATTGAGACTTTTGAGTCCTCTGACATACTATTATAATTTGTATTAATTATTTTGAATTAGTTTTTTTATTTTGTTGTCACTTTAAAGTTAGTAATTTTGTAATGTTGTGTATTTTTATAATTTTTATAAGATTTCTTTGTCTATACTTTATACACTGTATGGGTCAAAATGACTGATTTTTCTTTTATGCCAAAAATCATTAGGATATTAAGTAAAAATCATGTTCAATGAAGATATTTTGTGAATTTCCTATAATTTAATTTAATTTATTTTCATTTCCTTTTTTTTTTATTTTCCATTTTATTTTAATTAAAGTTTTAGTAATTTTGTTGTTGTGGTTTTTTGTCTTTTTCTTCAGTTTTTAATTTAAGAAAAATATGAATATATAGAGTTATTTTTTAATATATAATTATTATTCTTATTATTTATGTTTTAAGTCCCTTTTATTTTTTATTAATTGATTAAATTCGTTTTTATGTTTCCATTTTCATTTTAGTTAAAGTTTAATTTTAGTTTATATATATATATATTTTTTTGTCTATATAGTGTTTAATTGATTGGATTAGTTTTTACTTTTCTATATTTTACTTTTTCTTTAAATTTTAGTTAAAGTTTTAGTAATATTTTGTATGGGTCGAAATTATAGATTTTTCTTTTATGCCAAAAATCATTAGGATATTAAGTAAAGATCATGTTACATGAATATATTTTGTAAATTTCCTACTGTAAATATATCAAATTTTTTTGATTACTAATAGGCATAGCTAAGAATTTAATTTAATTTCATATCAATTACTTTGATTTTCTTTTATGTTTTCCATTTTATTTTAATTAAAGTTTTAGTAATTTTGTTGTCTTTTTTGTCTTTTTCTTAAGTTTTTAATAAAAAAAAAAATATGAATATATAGTTATTTGCTTAATATATAGTTATTATACTTTTGTTTATACTATATGTTTTTATTTCACTTTTAATTTAAGTCATGCAATAAGTCATGACCCTTACTTCAACTCATTAAAGTTCAATAAATTCAGCAATTTTCAACTTTTTAAAATAAGTTGTACAAAATTCAACAGTTTTTAAGTCAGTTTAGTGTAATTTATAAAAATAATAGTGTAAAAAATACAGTATTTTGAAAAATAAGTTTTGAATTAAATGTTTAGATATTTTGACTAGAAATGCAAATGTGGAATGAAATGAATAATAGAGATCGCAAAAAAGTAAAAATGATTAAATATTTTAATATTTAAAAAATATTTTAGCAAATATATCTTTTGGACATTTTTGTATCTTTTTATTTTTAATGAAATGTTTATTTTTGATTATTACTTTATTATGTGAAACCTCAAAACAGTATTTTGAAAAATAAATCAAAATTAAGTTTTTAATTACATTTTTATTTTTATTATTATTTTATTCATTTATTTATTTTTTGCTGTATGTGAAACCTCAAAACAGTATTTTGAAAAATAAATCAAAATTAAGTTTTTAATTACATTTTTATTTTTATTATTATTTTATTCATTTATTTATTTTTTGCTGTATGTGAAACCTCAAAAACAGTATTTTGAAAAATAAATCAAAATTAAGTTTTTAATTACATTTTTATTTTTATTATTATTTTATTCATTTATTTATTTTTTGCTGTATGTGAAACCTCAAAAACAGTATTTTGAAAAACACATAAAAATTGCATTTTTAATCACATTTTTATTTTTATTATTATTTTATTCATTTATTTATTTTTTGCTGTATGTGAAACCTCAAAAACAGTATTTTGAAAAACACATAAAAATTGCATTTTTAATCAAATTTTTATTTGTATTATTATTTTATTCATGCATTTGTTTTTTTGCTGTATGTGAAACCTCAAAAACAGTATTTTGAAAAACACATAAAAATTGCATTTTTAATCACATTTTTATTTTTATTATTATTTTACTCATTTATTTATTTTTTGCTGTATGTGAAACCTCAAAAACAGTATTTTGAAAAACACATAAAAATTAAATTTTTAATCACATTTTTATTTTTATTATTATTTTATTCATTTATTTATTTTTTGCTTTATGTGAAACCTCAAAAACAGTATTTTGAAAAACACATAAAAATTGCATTTTTAATCAAATTTTTATTTGTATTATTATTTTATTCATGCATTTATTTTTTGCTGTATGTGAAACCTCAAAAACAGTATTTTGAAAAACACATAAAAATTGCATTTTTAATCAAATTTTTATTTGTATTATTATTTTATTCATGCATTTATTTTTTGCTGTATGTGAAACCTCAAAAACAGTATTTTGAAAAATAAATCAAAATTAAGTTTTTAATTACATTTTTATTTTTATTATTATTTTATTCATTTATTTATTTTTTGCTGTATGTGAAACCTCAAAAGCAGTATTTTGAAAAACACATAAAAATTACATTTTTAATCAAATTTTTATATGTATTATTATTTTATTCATGCATTTGTTTTTTTGCTGTATGTGAAAGCTCAAAAGCAGTATTTGAAGTGCATACTCACATATAAATCCTCATAAAGCTGTGTGAATCTCACAGGTTTCCTCTCAGACTCGTGGAAAGTCTAGACCGCTGCTGTGGAAATGAGGTCTGGGATCCGGCGGGTCCCACGCGTCCCTCACATGACATTTTGCAAATGCGTTTGGCGGCGCGATGCTTCACACCTGTTCCTCCTAATTAAGTTCACACATCCAAGCGGGAACAAAAGTTAGATTTCATTACTCTTCAGTATCTGGGGCGATGTAGGATCAGCTGGTGATCTTCTAGTACATTATAAAAGCTTCTGTGTGCTTTATCTGCTCACAAATGATTAATAGCGCTGCTTCTGTATCACACAGACCCTCCTTCCCTATAAGATTGATGGATAGCAGTCATGTGACGCAGAATTAATGACAGAACGCTTGAACACATGACTCTGATTGACTCTAATTAACACCTGAAAACACACATAGTTGAAGTCAAAAGTTTACATACACCTTGCAGAATGTGCAAAATGTTCATTATTTTAGCAAAACAACAGGGATCATGCAAAATGCATGTGAGTCCCTTGTTTGTCCTGCTGTTTTTCAGAAAAAAATCCTTCAGATCCCACAAATTCTTTGGTTTTCCAGCATTTTTGTGTGTTTGAACTCTTTCCAGCAATGACTGTGTGATTTTGAGATCCATCTTTTCACACTGAGGACAACTGAGAGACTCATATGCAACTATTACAGAAGCTTCAAACACTCACTGATGCTCCAGAAGGAAAAAACATGCATTAAGAGCCGGGGGTGAAAACTTTTGAAATTTAAAGTTTTGGGATAAATGTAACTAATTTTGTCTTTTTGGAAACATGCAAGTATCTTCTGTAGCTTCTGAAGGGCAGTACTAAATGAAAAAAATATTATATTTAGGCAAAATGAGCAAAATGTACACATTTTCATTCTGTTCAAAAGTTTTCACCCCATGTTTTTTCCTTCTGGAGCATCAGTGAGTGTTTGAATTTTTATTTTAGATATTTGCCATTTAGTTTAGTTTTAGTTTGTTTAGTTTTTTTTTTTTTTTTTCTTTTTTAGTTGTTTAAATTACAATTTATTTTTACATTTCACATTTCTGTTTTAACTTTAAATAGCATTTTAGTATTTTTCTTTTGTCTATATAGTTTTTATTAAGTATTTTAATTATTTTTTATTATTAGATTTTCTGTTTTCATTTTGATTTTAGTTAAAGTTTTAGCAATTTGGTTGTTTTTGTGCCTGAATTTTGAATTATTTTTAGATTTTATGTTTTCATTTTAATTCTGACTTTTTTTCTCAGAACTGTGAGAAAATCCTTTTTGATTTAAGAATTTTTGGATATTTTTTTCTTTTTTAGTTGTTTAAATTACAATTTATTTTTACATTTCACATTTCTGTTTGAACTTTAAATAGCATTTTAGTATTTTTCTTTTGTCTATATAGTTTTTATTAAGTATTTTAATTATTTTTTATTTTTAGATTTTCTGTTTTTATTTTAATTTTGTTTAAAATTTTAGTTATATTGTTGTGTGCTAGTGTCCTTTTTACTAGTTTTTTTGTATGTTTATATAGTATATATAAAAGCCCATTTCTGCCACTGAATAAAAAATAAAATTGTGATTGTGACTTTTTATCCCACAATTCTCGCAACTGAGTTTACATTTTGCAATTCTGACTTTTTTTTTCTCAGAACTGTGAGATATAAACACACAATTGTGAGAAATAAAGTCAGAAAACTCACTTAAAACTCACTTAAACTTCTTTTTTTCTGAAAACAAGACAATAATGTTTACTTGTCAAGAAAATCCTTTTTGATTTAAGAATTTTTGGATATATATTTTTTTCTTTTTCAGTTGTTTGAATTACTAATTATTTTTAAATTCCACAATTTTTACATTTCAAATGTAACTTTAGAAAACATTTTAGCAATTTTTTGTGTTTTTTTATATTTTATGAATTGTTTTAATTATTTTTAGATTTTGTGTTTTCATTTTGATTTGAGTTAGTTTTAGCAAACTGGTTGTTTTGGTCATTTTATTATAGTTTTTAGTGCCTCAATTTTGAATTATTTTTATTTTGAAGTTATATTTAAGTTTAAGTTATATATAGTTCTCTTTACTATATATATATATATATATATATATATATTTTTTGTATGTTTATATAGTATGCATGGAAGTCCATTTCTGCCACTAAATAAAATATAAAAAAAGGTAATGTGACTTTTTTTACCCACAATTCTGAAAAGTTTACATTTCACAATTCTGACTTTTTGTCTCAGAACTATGAGACATACAGCTGAAGTCAAAAGTTTACATACACCTTGCAGAATGTGCAAAATGTTCATTATTTTAGCAAAACAACAGGGATCATGCAAAATGCATGTGAGTCCCTTGTTTGTCCTGCTGTTTTTCAGAAAAAAATCCTTCAGATCCCACAAATTCTTTGGTTTTCCAGCATTTTTGTGTGTTTGAACTCTTTCCAGCAATGACTGTGTGATTTTGAGATCCATCTTTTCACACTGAGGACAACTGAGAGACTCATATGCAACTATTACAGAAGATTCAAACACTCACTGATGCTCCAGAAGGAAAAAACATGCATTAAGAGCCGGGGGGTGAAAACTTTTGAAATTTAAAGTTTTGGGATAAATTAAACAAATTTTGTCTTTTTGGAAACATGCAAGTATCTTCTGTAGCTTCTGAAGGGCAGTACTAAATGAAAAAAATATTATATTTAGGCAAAATGAGCAAAATGTACACATTTTCATTCTGTTCAAAAGTTTTCACCCCCCGGCTCTTAATGCATGTTTTTTCCTTCTGGAGCATCAGTGAGTGTTTGAATTTTTATTTGGGATATTTTCCATTTAGTTTAGTTTTAGTTTGTTTAGTTTTTTTTTTTTTTTTTTCTTTTTTAGTTGTTTAAATTACAATTTATTTTTACATTTCACATGTCTGTTTTAACTTTAAATAGCATTTTAGTATTTTTCTTTTGTCTATATAGTTTTTATTAAGTATTTTAATAATTTTTTTATTTTTAGATTTTCTGTTTTCATTTTGATTTTAGTTAAAGTTTTAGCAATTTGGTTGTTTTTGTGCCTGAATTTTGAATTATTTTTAGATTTTATGTTTTCATTTTAATTCTGACTTTTTTTCTCAGAACTATGAGACATACAGTATAAAGTCAAAAGTTTACATACACCTTGCAGAATCTGCAAAATGTTCATTATTTTAGCAAAATAAGAGGGATCATGCAAAATGCATGTTAATTTTTATTTTTATCTGTCCTGAATAAGATATTTGAAATAAAAGATGTTCATATGCAACTATTACAGAAGGTTCAAACACTCACTGATGCTCCAGAAGGAAAAAACATGCATTAAGAGCCGGGGGTGAAAACTTTTGAAATTTAAAGTTTTGGGATAAATTTAACTAATTTTGTCTTTTTGGAAACATGCAAGTATCTTCTGTAGCTTCTGAAGGGCAGTACTAAATGAAAAAAATATGATATTTAGGCAAAATGAGCAAAATGTACACATTTCCATTCTGTTCAAAAGTTTTCACCCCCCGGCTCTTAAAGCATGTTTTTTCCTTCTGGAGCATCAGTGAGTGTTTGAATTTTTATTTGAGATATTTGCCATTTAGTTTAGTTTTAGTTTGTTGCGTTTTTTTTCTTTTTTCTTTTTTAGTTGTTTAAATTACAATTTATTTTTACATTTCACATTTCTGTTTTAACTTTAAATAGCATTTTAGTATTTTTCTTTTGTCTATATAGTTTTTATTAAGTATTTTAATAATTTTTTTATTTTTAGATTTTCTGTTTTCATTTTGATTTTAGTTAAAGTTTTAGCAATTTGGTTGTTTTTGTGCCTGAATTTTAAATTATTTTTAGATTTTATGTTTTCATTTTAATTCTGACTTTTTTTCTCAGAACTGTGAGAAAATCCTTTTTGATTTAAGAATTTTTGGATATTTTTTTCTTTTTTAGTTGTTTAAATTACAATTTATTTTTAAATTTCACATTTCTGTTTGAACTTTAAATAGCATTTTAGTATTTTTCTTTTGTCTATATAGTTTTTATTAAGTATTTTAATTATTTTTTATTTTTAGATTTTCTGTTTTTATTTTAATTTTGTTTAAAATTTTAGTTATATTGTTGTGTGCTAGTGTCCTTTTTACTAGTTTTTTTGTATGTTTATATAGTATATATAAAAGCCCATTTCTGCCACTGAATAAAAAATAAAATTGTGATTGTGACTTTTTATCCCACAATTCTCGCAACTGAGTTTACATTTTGCAATTCTGACTTTTTTTTTCTCAGAACTGTGAGATATAAACACACAATTGTGAGAAATAAAGTCAGAAAACTCACTTAAAACTCACTTAAACTTCTTTTTTTCTGAAAACAAGACAATAATGTTTACTTGTCAAGAAAATCCTTTTTGATTTAAGAATTTTTGGATATATATTTTTTTCTTTTTCAGTTGTTTGAATTACTAATTATTTTTAAATTCCACAATTTTTACATTTCAAATGTAACTTTAGAAAACATTTTAGCAATTTTTTGTGTTTTTTTATATTTTATGAATTGTTTTAATTATTTTTAGATTTTGTGTTTTCATTTTGATTTGAGTTAGTTTTAGCAAACTGGTTGTTTTGGTCATTTTATTATAGTTTTTAGTGCCTCAATTTTGAATTATTTTTATTTTGAAGTTATATTTAAGTTTAAGTTATATATAGTTCTCTTTACTATATATATATATATATATATATATATATATATGTATATTTTTTGTATGTTTATATAGTATGCATGGAAGTCCATTTCTGCCACTAAATAAAATATAAAAAAAGGTAATGTGACTTTTTTTACCCACAATTCTGAAAAGTTTACATTTCACAATTCTGACTTTTTGTCTCAGAACTATGAGACATACAGTATAAAGTCAAAAGTTTACATACACCTTGCAGAATCTGCAAAATGTTCATTATTTTAGCAAAATAAGAGGGATCATGCAAAATGCATGTTAATTTTTATTTTTATCTGTCCTGAATAAGATATTTGAAATAAAAGATGTTCATATGCAACTATTACAGAAGGTTCAAACGCTCACTGATGCTCCAGAAGGAAAAAACATGCATTAAGAGCCGGGGGTGAAAACTTTTGAAATTTAAAGTTTTGGGATAAATGTAACTAATTTTGTCTTTTTGGAAACATGCAAGTATCTTCTGTAGCTTCTGAAGGGCAGTGCTAAATGAAAAAAAATATTATATTTAGGCAAAATGAGCAAAATGTACACATTTTCATTCTGTTCAAAAGTTTTCACGCTCGTAATGCATGGTTTTTCCTTCTGGAGCATCAGTGAGTGTTTGAATTTTTATTTTAAATATTCGCTATTTAGTATAGTTTTTTTTTTTTTTTTTTTTCTTTTTTAGTTGTTTAAATTACAATTTATTTTTACATTTCACATTTCTGTTTTAACTTTAAATAGCATTTTAGTATTTTTCTTTTTTTCTTTTTAGATTTTCTGTTTTAATTTTGATTTTAAAGTTTTAGTAATTTGGTTGTTTTTGTCATTTTCATTACAGTTTTTTTTTGTGCCTGAATTTTGAATCATTTTAAGATTTTATGTTTTTATTTTAATTTTAGTTATATAGTTGTGTGTCTTTTTACTAGTTTTTTTGTATGTTTATATAGTATATGTAGAAGCCCATTTCTGCCACTGAATAAAAAATAAAATTGTGATTGTGACTTTTTATCCCACAATTCTGACTTTTTTTTCTCAGAACTTTGAGATATAAACACACAATTGTGAAAAATAAATTAAAAAAACTCACTTAATTTTAACTTATTTTTTCTGAAAACAAGACATTAATATTTACTATTTACAAGAAAATCCTTTTTGATTTAAGACTTTTTGGATATGTTTTTTCTTTTTCAGTTGTTTGAATTACAATTTATTTTTAAATTTCAAATTTAACTTTAGAAAACATTTTAGTAATTTTTTTGTGTTTTTGTAATTTTTATTTTTTATTAATTGTTTTCATTTTTTTATTTTTTTTAGATTTTGTGTTTTCATTTTGATTTTAGTTCAAGTTTTAGCAATTTGGTTGTTTTTGTAATTTTTATTATAGTTTTTTTTTGTGCCTGAATTTTTAATTTTTTTTTTTATTTTATGTATTCATTTTAATTTTAGTTAAAATTTTAGTTATATTGTTGTGTGCTAGTGTCCTTTTTGTTTGTATGTTTATATAGTATATGTAGAAGCCCATTTCTGCCACTGAATAAAAAATAAAATTGTGATTGTGACTTTTTATCCCACAATTCTGACTTTTTTCTCGCAGATGAGTTTACATTACGCAATTCTGACTTTTTTTTCCTCAGAACTGTGAAATATAAAGTCAGAAAACGCACTTAATTTTAACTTCTTTTTTTTTCTGAAAACAAGACATTAATGTTTACTTGTCAAGAAGATCCTTTTTGATTTAAGACTTTCTGGATATTTTTTTTCTTTTTCAGTTGTTTGAATTACAATTTATTTTTAAATTTCACAGTTTTTAAATGGTTCATTTTTAAAATGTTCAAACACTCACTGATGCTCCAGAAGAAAAAAACATGCATTAAGAGCCGGGGGTGAAAACTTTTGAAATTTGAAGATTATGGTAAATTTAACTTATTTTATCTTCTTGGAAACATGCAAGTATCTTCTGTAGCTTCTGAAGGGCAGTGCTAAATGAAATAAAATATGATATTTAGGCAAAATGAGCAAAATGTACACATTTCCATTCTGTTCAAAAGTTTTCACCCCCTGGCTCTTAATGCATGTTAAATCCATGAAAAGATGGATCTCAAAATCATACAGTCATTGCTGGAAAGGGTTCAAATACACAAAAATGCTGGAAAACCAAAGAATTTGTGTTTTGCTATCTTATTTTGCTAAAAGAATGAACATTTAACAGATTCTGCGAGGTGTATGTAAACTTTTGACTTCAGCTGTATGTGCTTATATTCCTGTGTATTTGTGTCTGTAATGATGGATGATGTGGAGAGCAGAGGTTCCTGGTGTGATCCATCAAGATGAAGATCTGGAGCACTCATATTTGATATCAGACCATAGAAGAGCTCAATCCATGCCTCTCTCGGTCTCAATGCTTTAAAACCCAATATTATGATGATTCATTTAACCTTCATTTCACAAGTCTTACTGTGTGTGGTTTTGATTTCACTGAACTGGAAAATAAATAGAAACATGTCTGGCATCTATTTTATTGAAAGAAATTAAACTCATTGAAAAACAAACAAACAAACAATTAATATTAATTTATATATATATATATATATATATATATATATATATATATATAAATTAGTATTATTTTGTTTGTTTGTTTTTTCAATAATATATATATATATATGGAATATCTGTGAGAGTAAAAAAATATACTGTAAGAAATGCTTTTCTTACTTAGATTTTTGTCTTTTTTTTTTTTTTTTTACTTTTTTTCTAAAAAAGAAAACTACCATAATTTAGCTTGTTTTTTTTCTGAAAACAAGACATTAATGTTCACTTGTCTAGAAAATCCTTCTTGATTTAAGACTTTTTGGATATATATATTTTTTATTTTTATTTTTAGTTGTTTGAATTACAATTTATTTTTAAGTTTCACATCTCTGTTTTAACTTTAGAAAACATTTTTTTTTTTTATATATATATATATATCTATACAGTTTTTTAATAATTGTTTTAATAATTTTTTTTTTTTAGATTTTCTGTTTTCATTTGGATTTTTGTTTGTTTTTGCAATTTGGTTGTTTTGTCATTTTTATTATAGTTTTTAAAATTATTTTTATTTTTAAATTGTATGTTTTCATTTTAATTTTAGTTACAATTTTAGTTATATTGTTGTGTGCTAGTGTCCTTTTTACTATTTTTTTTTTGTATGTTTATATATATGTATGGAAACCCATTTCCACCACTGAATAAAACATTAAAAAGGTAATTGTGACGTTTTATCCCACAATTCTGACTTCTTGTCTCAGAACTGTGAGATATAAATGCACAATTGTGAAATAAAGCCAGAATTGTGAGATATAAACTTATGTAAAACAAGTTGCAATAACCTTTTTTACACTTTTTATTCAGTGGCGGAAACAGGCTTCCATGAGTATGTTTATATAGCATAGAAAATATAATCTGTATATAATAAAATACAATTTCATATGAACTATGAATTATTGAAACATATGACTTTATTACAAAAAAACATTTGCATACTGCAAAAAAAAAAAAAAAAAAATGCTTTTCTTAAATTTTTGTGTCTTGTTTCCAGCTGAAATATCTAAAAACAGAGATGTGAAACTTAAAAATAAATTGTAATTCAAACAACTGAAAATAATATATATATATATATATATATATATATATATATATATATATATATATATATATATTCTAGACAAGTAAAAATGATTGTCTTGCTTTCAGAAAAAAGAGGTAAAAATTAAGTGAGGTTTTGCTTAAAACAAACTAAATAATCTTATTTCAAGCAAAAACTTATTCTGAAAACAAGACATTAATGTTCACTTGTCTAGAAATCCTTCTTAATTTAAGACTTTTTGGATATTTTTTTATTTTTCAGTTGTTTGAATTACAATTTATTTTTAAATTTCACATCTCTGTTTTAACATTAGAAAACATTTTAGCAATATTTTTGTGTTTTTGTTGTTTTTATTTTTTGTATAAATGTGCACAGTTTTTTTTATTAATTGTTTTAATTATTTTTATTTTTAGATTTTCTGTTTTCATTTTGATTTTAGTTAAAGTTTTAGCAATTTGCATTTTTTTTTTTATTTTTAGCAAAACTCTATTAAAACTATTAAAATGCATATTCAGTTTTCTTCAAATCATTTTTAAAAAATGTATAAAATATATAAAATTTTATATGAACTATTTATTATTGAAACATATGACTTTATTACAAAAAAACATTTCTATACAAAAAATAAATAAATAAATAAAATTAAAAATTAAATAAAATGCTTATCTAGATTTTTTTGTCTTATTTCCAGCCAAAATATCAAAAAAAATCTTAAATCAATAATGATTTTCTAGACAAGTAAAAGTTATTGTCTTGTTTTTTTTAAAAAAAGAGGTCAAAATTAAGTGAGTTTTTGCTTAAAACAAGCAAAATAATCTTATTTCAAGCAAAAACTAACTTAATTTAATCTCTTTTTTCCGAAAACAAGACATTAATGTTCACTTGTCTAGAAATCCTTCTTAATTTAAGACTTTTTGGATATTTTTTTATTTTTCAGTTGTTTGAATTACAATTTATTTTTAAATTTCACATCTCTGTTTTAACATTAGAAAACATTTTAGTAATATTTTTGTGTTTTTGTCGTTGTATTTTTTTAAAAATGTGCACATAGTTTTTTATTAATTACATTATTTTGATTTTTTTTAAGATTTTTAGATTTTTTTTAGCAAAACTCTATTAAAACTATTAAAATGTATATTAAGTTTTCTTCAAATCATTTTTTAAAAATGTATAAAATATATACAATTTTATATGAACTATTTATTATTGAAACATATGACTTTATTACAAAAAACATTTCTACACTGCAAAAAAACAAAAAAACAAAAAAAAACACTTTTCTTAATTTCTTAAATCAAGAAGGATTTTCTAGACAAAATGATTGTC
>CM065124.1:1297960-1325460 GCA_033026305.1 Cirrhinus molitorella | reverse complement strand
GTGTGTTTTTGCTTGAAACAAGCAATAATCTCCCAATGGGGTGAACAAAATAATCTTGTTTTCTGTTTGAAATAAGATTTTTTTTTGTTTACCCCATTGGCAGATTATTTTGCTTGTTTTAGGCAAAAACTCACTTAATTTTGACTTGTTTTTTCTGAAAACTTGTTTAGAAAATCTTCTTGATTAAAGAATTTTTAGATATTTTTGGCTGAAAACAAGACAAAAAATCTAAGCTAGAAAAGCATTTTTTGCAGTGGAAGGATTTTCTAGACAAGTAAAAATTATTGTCTTGTTTTTTTTCTGAAAACAAGTCAAAATTAAGCATGTTTTTGCTTGAAACAAGCAATAATCTCCCAATGGGGTGAACAAAATAATCTAGTTTTCTGCTTGAAATAAGATTTTTTTTTTGCTTACCCCATTGGCAGATTATTTTGCTTGTTTTAGGCAAAAACTCACTTAATTTTGACTTGTTTTTTCTGAAAACTTGTTTAGAAAATCTTCTTGATTAAAGAATTTTTAGATATTTTTGGCTGAAAACAAGACAAAAAATCTAAGCTAGAAAAGCATTTTTTGCAGTGGAAGGATTTTCTAGACAAGTAAAAATTATTGTCTTGTTTTTTTTCTGAAAACAAGTCAAAATTAAGCATGTTTTTGCTTGAAACAAGCAATAATCTCCCAATGGGGTGAACAAAATAATCTAGTTTTCTGCTTGAAATAAGATTTTTTTTTTGCTTACCCCATTGGCAGATTATTTTGCTTGTTTTAGGCAAAAACTCACTTAATTTTGACTTGTTTTTTTCTGAAAACTTGTTTAGAAAATCTTCTTGATTAAAGAATTTTTGATATTTTTGGCTGGAAACAAGACAAAAAATCTAGAAAAGCATTTTTTGCAGTGGAAGGATTTTCTAGACAAGTAAAAATGATTGTCTTGTTTTTTTCTGAAAACAAGTCAAAATTAAGTGTGTTTTTGCTTGAAACAAGCAATAATCTCCCAATGGGGTAAGCAAAATAATCTAGTTTTCTGCTTGAAATAAGATTTTTTTTTTTGCTGGCAGATTATTTTGCTTGTTTTAGGCAAAAACTCACTTAATTTTGACTTGTTTTTTTCTGAAAACTTGTTTAGAAAATCTTCTTGATTAAAGAATTTTTAGATATTTCAGCTGGAAACGACAAACAATCTAAGCTAGAAAAGCATTTTTTGCAGTGGAAGGACTTTCTAGACAAGTAAAAATTATTGTCTTGTTTTTTTTTTTTCTGAAAACAAGTCAAAATTAAGTGAGTTTTTGCTTGAAACACGCAATAATCTCCAGTGCGGTAAGCAAAATAATCTAGTTTTCTGTTTGAAATGAGATTTTTTTGGCAGATTATTTTGCTTGTTTTAGGCAAAAACTTACTTAATTTTGACTTGTTTTTTTCTGAAAACTTGTTTAGAAAATCTTCTTGATTAAAGAATTTTTAGATATTTCGGCTGGAAACGACAAAAAATCTAAGCTAGAAAAGCATTTTTTGCAGTGGAAGGACTTTCTAGACAAGTAAAAATTATTGTCTTGTTTTTTTCTGAAAACAAGTCAAAATTAAGTGTGTTTTTGCTTGAAACAAGCAATAATCTCCCAATGGGGTGAACAAAATAATCTTGTTTTCTGTTTGAAATAAGATTTTTTTTTGTTTACCCCATTGGCAGATTATTTTGCTTGTTTTAGGCAAAAACTCACTTAATTTTGACTTGTTTTTTCTGAAAACTTGTTTAGAAAATCTTCTTGATTAAAGAATTTTTAGATATTTTTGGCTGAAAACAAGACAAAAAATCTAAGCTAGAAAAGCATTTTTTGCAGTGGAAGGATTTTCTAGACAAGTAAAAATTATTGTCTTGTTTTTTTTCTGAAAACAAGTCAAAATTAAGCATGTTTTTGCTTGAAACAAGCAATAATCTCCCAATGGGGTGAACAAAATAATCTAGTTTTCTGCTTGAAATAAGATTTTTTTTTTGCTTACCCCATTGGCAGATTATTTTGCTTGTTTTAGGCAAAAACTCACTTAATTTTGACTTGTATTTTTCTGAAAACTTGTTTAGAAAATCTTCTTGATTAAAGAATTTTTAGATATTTCGGCTGGAAACGACAAACAATCTAAGCTAGAAAAGCATTTTTTGCAGTGGAAGGACTTTATAGACAAGTAAAAATAATTGTCTTGTTTTTTTTTCTGAAAACAAGTCAAAATTAAGTGTGTTTTTGCTTGAAACAAGCAATAATCTCCAGTGCGGTAAGCAAAATAATCTTGTTTTCTGCTTGAAATAAGATTTTTTTTTTTGCTTACCCCATTGGCAGATTATTTTGCTTGTTTTAGGCAAAAACATTTTTTTTCTGAAAACTTGTTTAGAAAATCTTCTTGGTTAAAGAATTTTTGATATTTTTGGCTGAAAACAAGACATAAAATGTAAGTAAGAACAGTATTTTTGCAGTGTACGCTTGAATTGGATCAAATGTCAGCTGCAAAGTCATTGCTTAATAAAATGGGATTAAATGCATAAAGGAAACAAAAAGTAACTGAGATATTTTCTTGTTAATTAAAAAGTAATGCGTTACTTTACTAGTTACTTGAAAAAAGTAATATTATTACGTAACTTGCGTTACTTGTAATGCATTACCCCCAACACTGGTGATAATATAGCATAACAAGAACTTTATTACAAGCAATTTTTAAAAGGCAGGTCATTTTTGACCAGGAACACTCTTATGCTTTTTTAAAACTCACTAGCACATTTGTTCAGATCCTTTTAATGTGCCATTTTTCCCTCTGTTCTTACAGTCTGTCAGGTGTAGATGAGTGTAACAGCAGACTATGAGGTGTAATTAACGTCTGCAGCACAAACACTGAGAATAATAAAGCAGGAGACGTGTGCATTATTCACAGCAGATGCTTTTATCCATAAATCAGCAGCACAACACAAGAACATCACATTCTGCGTCTGAACGGCTTTTATTGTGTTCCTCTTTTAACCCTCACAGACTCAAACACTCACACTGATCATGCATTTTCTTTTTCCATCTCAGAGGCGTTAGCCACTGGTTTTTTGAGTATAAATGTTTCAAAAATTGCGCTCATCAATTGAAGGAGTCGCTTTTGCCTTTAGAAGAGTCTTTCCACTAGTCTAGAAAACATCTGTCCTAAACCAGTCATTATGTCAGTGCAACATGCATTTAAATCATATCTCAAAAACACCAATTCCAGCTAAAAATGTGAAAACAAGGTTTTGCTAACGTTCCAATTAAATTATGAAAAGTTTTATTTTTATGTTTATTTTTTTAAATGTTCTAAAAGCATTTTTATGCATTTTTTTTTATTTATTTTTTATTTATCTTATTTATTTATTTATTTATATATTTTTCTTCTCCCTCTCTTTTCTTTCTTTCCCTTTTTTTTTTTGGTTGGCTTTATAATATATTATATACTAAAATATATTATTTAAAGTATTTTCCTGTTCCTGTTTCTTTCTCGTTCTTTTCTTATTATGTATATATGTATATTTATGGATATGTGTGAAAGTAGTGTATATTTACATGCATGTATGTATTAAGGAAAAATATTTTAGATTTATATCATAAATATTTATATTTATTTATAATCTAAATTGTATACAGGTATATATATATATATATATATATATATATATATATTTTGTTTTAATATATACATATATGTGTGTGTATTTATATGTACATAATAAATATACAAAGTAAACACACATATAATATGTCAACATAAACTTTTATTATGGATGCAATTAATCGTGATTAATCGTTTGACAGCCCTAATTTTTATACTAGAAATGTATATAAATGTAGTGCATATTTCATTAAATAATGCCTCATTTACATATTTAAACCTAATGTTTTAGAAAACTTGTAATACAAAAAATGTTTGCAATTATCAATGTAATCAATCAACTGGGTAAGTAAGGTGAAAACTATTAGTTTTTTTTATCCTATTTACCTGCAGTGTCTCACCTTAACGGGTAAAAAATAAATAAATAAATAAATAAATAAATAAATAATAATAAAAAAGATGACATTATAATTATAGGTCATGAAAAATCAGCTTTTTAGTCAAAGTTAGATAATTTGACATTTGGCTTAGAGTGGGAACCCTGAATGGTTCATATTTTGCAATTGTGACTTTTTTTTCTTACAAATCTGAATTTCTGTCTTTCAGTTCTGACTTTTTTTCTTATGATTTGGAGTTTTTTTCTCACAGTGGTTTATATTTTGCAATTCTGACTATTTTTCTTGCAATTCTGACTTTTCTCACAATTCTATTTTGGAATCTTGGCTTTTTTCTTTGTAAGAAAATGTTATTGTGAGAGAAAAATGTGCATTTATCTTTAAAATGTTATATAAGGGTGGGCAGGGGAGCACCAATGATCCTCTCTGCAGTCCAAACCGTTCTCTGTAATCTTCTGATGTCTGATTCTGTAGCTGAGCCAAACCAGACAGTTATTGAGGGTTATTATTAAACCAGACAGTTATTTCTGTACAAATGGTACAAAAATATCAAAGTGCATTTAACGGGTAAAAGCAAAAAAAAAAAAAAAGAAAAAAGAAAAAAAGATGACATTATTATTATAGATCATGGAAATTCAGCTTTTTACTCAAAGTCAGAGAATTTGACATTTGGCTTAGAGTGGGAACCCTGAATGGTTCATATTTTGCAATTCTGACTTTTTTTTTCTTATGATTTTTTTTTTTTCCTCACAGTGGTTTATATTTTGCAATTCTGACCATTTTTCATGCAATTCTGACTTTTCTCACAATTCTATTTTGGAATCTTGGCTTTTTTCTTTGTAAGAAAATGTTACTGTGAGAGAAAAATGTGCATTTATCTTTAAAATGTTATATAAGGGTGGGCAGGGGAGCACCAATGATCCTCTCTGCAGTCCGAACCGAAACCGAAAAGCAAAAAAAAAAAAAGATGACATTATTATTATAGATCATGGAAATTCAGCTTTTTACTCAAAGTCAGAGAATTTGACATTTAGCTCAGAGTGGGAACCCTGAATGGTTCATATTTTGCAATTGTGACTTTTTTTTTCTTCCAAATCTGAATTTCTCTTTCAGTTCAGTTTTTTTTTCTTATGATTTTTTTTTTTTCCTCACAGTGGTTTATATTTTGCAATTCTGACCGTTTTTCTTGCAATTCTGACTTTTTTTTCTTATGATTTTTTTTTTTTTTCCTCACAGTGGTTTATATTTTGCAATTCTGACCGTTTTTCTTGCAATTCTGACTTTTTTTTCTTATGATTTTTTTTTCCTCACAGTGGTTTATATTTTGCAATTCTGACCGTTTTTCTTGCAATTCTGACTTTTTTTTCTTATGATTTTTTTTTTTCCTCACAGTGGTTTATATTTTGCAATTCTGACCGTTTTTCTTGCAATTCTGACTTTTTTTTCTTATGATTTTTTTTTCCTCACAGTGGTTTATATTTTGCAATTCTGACCGTTTTTCTTGCAATTCTGACTTTTTTTTTTCTTATGATTTTTTTTTTTTCCTCACAGTGGTTTATATTTTGCAATTCTGACCGTTTTTCTTGCAATTCTGACTTTTTTTTTTCTTATGATTTTTTTTTTCCTCACAGTGGTTTATATTTTGCAATTCTGACCGTTTTTCTTGCAATTCTGACTTTTTTTTCTTATGATTTTTTTTTTTTTCCTCACAGTGGTTTATATTTTGCAATTCTGACCGTTTTTCTTGCAATTCTGACTTTTTTTTTTCTTATGATTTTTTTTTTCCTCACAGTGGTTTATATTTTGCAATTCTGACCGTTTTTCTTGCAATTCTGACTTTTTTTTCTTATGATTTTTTTTTTTCCTCACAGTGGTTTATATTTTGCAATTCTGACCGTTTTTCTTGCAATTCTGACTTTTTTTTTTCTTATGATTTTTTTTTTTTCCTCACAGTGGTTTATATTTTGCAATTCTGACCGTTTTTCTTGCAATTCTGACTTTTTTTTCTTACGATTTTTTTTTTTTTCCTCACAGTGGTTTATATTTTGCAATTCTGACCGTTTTTCTTGCAATTCTGACTTTTTTTTCTTACGATTTTTTTTTTTTCCTCACAGTGGTTTATATTTTGCAATTCTGACCGTTTTTCTTGCAATTCTGACTTTTTTTTTTCTTATGATTTTTTTTTTTTCCTCACAGTGGTTTATATTTTGCAATTCTGACCGTTTTTCTTGCAATTCTGACTTTTTTTTTTCTTATGATTTTTTTTTTTTCCTCACAGTGGTTTATATTTTGCAATTCTGACCGTTTTTCTTGCAATTCTGACTTTTTTTTCTTATGATTTTTTTTTTTCCTCACAGTGGTTTATATTTTGCAATTCTGACCGTTTTTCTTGCAATTCTGACTTTTTTTTCTTATGATTTTTTTTTCCTCACAGTGGTTTATATTTTGCAATTCTGACCGTTTTTCTTGCAATTCTGACTTTTTTTTTCTTATGATTTTTTTTTTTTCCTCACAGTGGTTTATATTTTGCAATTCTGACCGTTTTTCTTGCAATTCTGACTTTTTTTTTCTTATGATTTTTTTTTTTCCTGACAGTGGTTTATATTTTGCAATTCTGACCGTTTTTCTTGCAATTCTGACTTTTTTTTTCTTATGATTTTTTTTCTCCTCACAGTGGTTTATATTTTGCAATTCTGACCGTTTTTCTTGCAATTCTGACTTTTTTTTCTTATGATTTTTTTTTTTTTCCTCACAGTGGTTTATATTTTGCAATTCTGACCGTTTTTCTTGCAATTCTGACTTTTTTTTCTTATGATTTTTTTTTTTTTCCTCACAGTGGTTTATATTTTGCAATTCTGACCGTTTTTCTTGCAATTCTGACTTTTTTTTTCTTATGATTTTTTTTTTTTTCCTCACAGTGGTTTATATTTTGCAATTCTGACCGTTTTTCTTGCAATTCTGACTTTTTTTTCTTATGATTTTTTTTTTTTTCCTCACAGTGGTTTATATTTTGCAATTCTGACCGTTTTTCTTGCAATTCTGACTTTTTTTTTCTTATGATTTTTTTTTTTTTCCTCACAGTGGTTTATATTTTGCAATTCTGACCGTTTTTCTTGCAATTCTGACTTTTTTTTTCTTATGATTTTTTTTTTTCCTGACAGTGGTTTATATTTTGCAATTCTGACCGTTTTTCTTGCAATTCTGACTTTTTTTTTCTTATGATTTTTTTTCTCCTCACAGTGGTTTATATTTTGCAATTCTGACCGTTTTTCTTGCAATTCTGACTTTTTTTTCTTATGATTTTTTTTTTCCCTCACAGTGGTTTATATTTTGCAATTCTGACCGTTTTTCTTGCAATTCTGACTTTTTTTTCTTATGATTTTTTTTTTTCCTCACAGTGGTTTATATTTTGCAATTCTGACCGTTTTTCTTGCAATTCTGACTTTTTTTTCTTATGATTTTTTTTTTTCCTCACAGTGGTTTATATTTTGCAATTCTGACCGTTTTTCTTGCAATTCTGACTTTTCTCACAATTCTATTTTGGAATCTTGGCTTTTTTCTTTGTAAGAAAATGTTACTGTGAGAGAAAAAAAAAATTGCAATTATCTTTAAAATGTGGGGAGCACCAATGATCCTCTCTGCAGTCCGAACCGTTCTCTGTAATCTTCTGATGTCTGATTTTGTAGCTGAGCCAAACACACTGAGGTTTGCTGAGTCTGATCCACATGATCATCAATAGTGTGACTTTGGCACTCTGGGAGACTGAGATTGTATATTTTGTCCTGCCAGACCTGTTTTTATGAGCAAAGCATAATGTAAGTGTTATATTTAATAGCCGTAAGACGCAGGTCTCTGGCGCCGGCGCTTCAACGAATCCCACAGATTCCCCAGAGATCCGTGAACAAATGAGCAAGACTCGAGGTCAGACCGGAGACTCGACAGACTCTGACTGCGTCCAGAACAGCAGAACTAGAGCAGGAGGATGAATGAGACGCAGACGACACGCAGAGAGATGAACGGAGCGTCTCAGCAGCTGTTCTGGGTCACGCAGGTTCGCGGATTCACTACATGATGCTTTTAGAGGCTTAATAAGAGGCTCCATCTTGAATAACTAACGAGAATTAATGAATGAAAAGGTTGAGCGCCTCACGAATCATCCACAGATATAAACCTCAGCATACTGTTTAATGCTGACTGTTTCATTAGATCAAATTTAGATGTTCAGAAAGAACAACAAAATGAAATACAAATACATTTTCATAATTTAAATATATTAATTTCACGACTAATATATATTAATGTTTTTGAAATAAATCTCTCCAAGGCTGCATTTATTTGATTATGCATTATGCTCTCCAAGGCTGCATTTATTTGATTCAAAATGAACAAATAAATAAAAAGGGCAATTCTGTGTTAAATTAACCAACTTTAAAAAACTATTTTTATTTATTTTTCTAATGTTTTTTTTCTGAGGAAAGATTGACATATATATTGATGAAAGCCAAAATAGTAAATGTCATGGATGAATGTTTACTGAGTAATCCACTGTGTGGAGGGGGTCAAAATGGCAATTTTCACCAAATTACAGGGGGGTAAAAATGACTTTAGAAAGATGGCAGCGTCATAATGTTATTTTTACACAGAGATTAGTAGTTCTATTAGTGAAATCAGCTGACTTGAGCAATCTTTGTTGCATTATGTGCCAATGGTGACCATTCAAAAATGGGGAAACAGCACTTTTCACGCTTTTTCTCCAAAGTTTGCATGCCTGTAACTCAAGAAGTATTAAAGATATATTAATGCTCTTTTAGATATTGGCTCTTAACAAACTTTCCTTTTGGCATCTCTATTTTTAAGATCCTATATGGTTCAGTTTCAGAGATATTGGAATTTCAATATGGCTCTGGGAGTAAAACGTTAAATTGCACATTTTCAGTGGTCAAAAACCAAATGTGGGTCAGTTTGCAAAATGTTGATACTTTTTTTTTTGGGTCAGTTTGCAAAATGTTGATACTTTTATTTGTTCTTCAGAGAGGAATTTCTGAAGAACAAATAATGTTGAAACAAGAGATGTATCTCATTTCCTTCTGTCAAGACGACTGCATTGAACATACCGGTCTGAGTGCCATAAATATTCATTTTCCAGAGTTTGTGTGTCTATAATTAAATAAGTCTTCAAGATATCGCAATATGTTTTAAGATTCTAGTTTTTAATAAACTTTTCTTTTGGAATCTTTACTTTCAAGGACCTACATCATTCGGTACCAGAGATATGAGGATCTCAATGAGGCTCCATGTCCAAATTTTACAGTAACTTACTGGCAGCTGGATGTCAGTAAGTTTATACACTATTTTTACTGTATTTTCAATTACAGTATCAGTACTTTCTTTACTGCGATTTCATGTACAGTTTTTTTTACTGTATTTTCAATTACAGTATCAGTACTGTCTTTACTGTAATTTCATTTACAGTATTTTTACTGTATTTCCAATTACAGTATCAGTACTGTCTTTACTGTAATTTCATGTACAGTATTTTTACTGTATTTTCAATTACAGTATCAGTACTGTCTTTACTGTAATTTCATGTACAGTATTTTTTTACTGTATCTTCAATTACAGTATCAGTACTGTCTTTACTGTAATTGCATTTACAGTATTTTTACTGTATTTTCAATTACAGTATCAGTACTGTCTTTACTGTAATTTCATGTACAGTATTTTTTTACTGTATCTTCAATTACAGTATCAGTACTGTCTTTACTGTAATTGCATTTACAGTATTTTTACTGTATTTTCAATTACAGTATCAGTACTGTAGAGTTTATTTTAATTCAGTTTAAACATTTTTTACCTGTAAAAAATAATCCACTTGTGGTACAGCACTGTAATTTTCTTCTGGACATTTTAAAATTCCAATATCTCTGGAACTGAACCATATAGGGCCTTAAAAATAGAGATGCCAAAAGGAAAGTTTGTTAAGAGCCAATATCTAAAAGGGCATTAAGATATCTTTAATAGTTCTTGAGTTACAGGCATGCAAACTTTGGAGAAAAAACTTGAAAAGTGTTGTTTCCCCATTTTTGAATGGTCACCATTGACACATAATGCAACAAAGATTGCTAAAGTCAACTGATTTTACTAATAGAGCTACCAATCTCTGTGTAAAAATAACATTATGATGCTGCCATCTTTCTGAAGTCATTTTTACCCCCCTGTAATTTGGCTCTGAATCTCAGATGAAAATTGCATTTTGACCCCCCTCCACAAAACAGTGGATTACTCTGTAAATATTCATCCATGACATTTAATATTTTGGATTTCATCACTATACATGTCCATCTTTCTTCAGAAAAAATATTAGCAAAATCAAAAAATACTGAGCCAGGGACATTTTGAAATATTTTGGTTTAACTAAGGCTAGCTGAAAATTCAACTTTGATTATAGGAATAAATTATGTTTTAACATATATTTACACAGAAAACAGCTATTTTAAATAATAATAATATTTCACAATTTTTACTGTATTTGCATTGCAAAAAATGCTTTTCTTACTTAGATTTTTGTCTTGTTTTTGTCTTGTTTCCAGCCAAAATAACTAACAATTCTTAATTTTTTTTTAATTTTGTAGACGAGTAAAAATAATTTATCTTGTTTTCAGAAAAAAAAAAAGTCAAAATTAAGTGAGTTTAGCAAAATAATCTTATTTCAAACAGAAAATAAGATTATTTTGCTTTCCCCAATAACTTGATTTTTTTTTTTTCTGAAAACAAGACAATAATTTTTACTTGTCTAGAAAATCCTTCTTGATTTAAGATTTTTTAGATATTTTAGCTGATTTTTAGTTGGAAACAAAAAAAGAAAACAAAAAAACAAAAAAAAGAAAAAAGAAAAAAGAAAGAAAAAAATAAAGTAAGAAAAAAAAATTAAGAAATTACTGCAAAAAATGCTTTTCTTACCTACATTTTTTATCTTGTTTCCAGCCAAATTATCTAAAAATTCCTAAATCAAGAAGGATTTTCTAGACAAGTAAAAATTATTGTCTTGTTTTCAGAAAAAAGATGTTAAAATTAAGTTTTTGCTTGAGACAAGCAAAATAATCTGCCAATGGGGTAAACAAAATAATCTAGTTTTCTGTTTGAAATGAGATTATTTTGCTTACCCCATTGGCAGATTATTTAGCTTGTCTCAAGCAAAAACTCACTTAATTTTGACTTGTTTTTTTCTGAAACTTTTTTCTTACTTGTCTAGAAAATCCTTCTTGATTTAAGAATTTAAATTTGGCTGGAAACAAGTCAAAAAATCTAAGAAAAGCACTTTTTGCAGTGTACATTCTAAAGCCCCTTTTTAACTTGTGACAGTGATAAAAACACCACATCATGAGAAAGTGGGTCAAACAACAGATGACAGACTCACTAAGTCAGTTGTTTCTGCTGGCGGATTCAGCAGGTCTGTGTGAGTCTGTGCGTTGAAGGGCAAATAGAGACGTGGATCCGTCAGGCCCTTGAGGAACACGAGCAAATATCGAGCCTGTCATTTCGGATTTGGTTCAGAATGCTCACTGGCTGTTCAGAGGAGCACGTCGCCATGGCAACCGCTTCATAATGCATCATGAAACACCTTCATGCAGGTTTTTATCAGATGCGTCTCTTTATTCGGCGGGCGACGACGCCGTTCACGCAGACGATGAAACGAATCTGACCTGTGATGTGATGCTTCGGGACAAATCCTGACACACAAACATCTGAGATATTAGCAGATGAAATCACATTCATATTCAGCTCAGAGCAGCTCCAGCATCTTCAGAACTGAACTCACTGTGTCTTTAAGTTACAAGATTTTATTTATTTATTTATTTTTTATTTAAAGATTTAAATATTTTAAAAATCAAAATGGAAACATACTGTTTATGCAAAGAAAAAAAAAAAGCTTAATATTTTTAATGCTTTTTAAAATATTTTTTTAAAACACACCTTTAGAACAACTGAATAAAGTCTGGATTTTTATTTTATTTTTATTTTTTTGTGGTTTTAGACTGATTATTTAGGAAAAGTCACAGAGTTTCATGGCCGTAAAATGAAGGAAAATTAAAAAAAAACAAAAAAACAATTAAGTCCAAGGAGAGCTTATAGGGTTAAAGACAATTCTTATGCACATCAAGGCTGCATTTATTTGATCAAAAATACAGAAATATTGTGAAATATTATTTCAGTTTAAAATAACTGTTTTCTATGTGAATATATTTTAAAATGTAATTTATTCCTGTGATGCAAAGCTACATTTTCAGCATCATGACTCCAGTCTTCAGTGTCACATGATCCTTCAGAAATCATTCTAATATGTTTTTTTTTCCCATTTAATATTAATGTTTTAAACAGTTGTGCTTTTTAGTATTTTTTGAAACCTGCAATACATTTTTTTCAGGATCCTTTGATCAATAAAAGGTTAAAAAGAACAGCATTTATTTAAAATAAAAAGGTTTTCTAACCTAAAAAGTTTGGGGGTCAGTAAATTTTATTTATTTATTTTTTTAAAGAAATTAATACCCATACTAATAATTTTATTAATACTTTTACTGTTATTCTGTTCCAAGGATGTGTTAAATTAATAAACACTGCAAAAATGTCTTGTTTCCAGCCAAAATATCTAAAAATTCTTAAATCAAGAATGATTTTTTAGACAAGTAAAAATTATTGATTAGTTTTCAGAAAAAATAAGTCAAAAATAAGTGAGTTTTTGCTTGAAACAAGCAAAATAATCTGCCAATGGGGTAAACAAAATAATCTTGTTTTCAGCTTGAAATAAGATTAATTTTTCTGAAAGCAAGACAATAATTTTTACTTGTCTAGAAAATCCTTTTTAGATATTTTGGTTGGAAACAAGACTAAAAATGTAAGTAAGAAAAGAGCATTTTTGTTTGCAGTGAAAATGATAGATTTACATTGTTAGAAAATATTTATATTTTAAATAAATGCTGTTCTTTTTAATGTGTTTTTAATCAAAGAATGCTGAAAAAAAAAAATCACAGGTTGCCAAAAAATATTTTTAGGGCAGCTGTTTCCAACATTGATTAAAAAACGTAATAATGATTTCCGAAGGATCATGTGACACTGAAGACTGGAGTAACAACTGATGAAAATTCAGCTTTGCATCACAGGAATAAATTATATTTTAAAGTATATTAAAATAAAAAACATTATTTTATATTGTAATAATATTTTGCAATATTACTGTTTTTTAATGTATTTTTAATCAAATAAATGCAGCCTTGATGAGCAGAAGAGCATTAACAATGTTTGAAATTTGCCCTAAAAGTGTTTTTAGTGCTTTTGTCTTCTCAGGATGGACTGTGGATGTTTTTATCAGCTGTTTGGACACTCATTCTGACGGCACCCATTCACTACAGATGATCCATTGGTTAGACAGTGATGGAATGACACATTTATACAAATAAGACACCTGTTTTTGATTATATCATAATGTAAAAATGCAAACTGCAGCAGATACAACAGATACAGGTGACCAGGTAACATGTTTTCCATGTATTTCTGTTTTTATAGCCAGTGTTTCTGGTTTATTGGTTGTGCAGTGTGAATGAATGCAGCGTTTTACTGTCATTATCAGCAAACCGCACACAGATGCTTTGCCATAGAAACAAAGGACATCTGTGCGTGGAGAAACAAGCGCGCTGCCATCTCATAATTACAGTAATTCCAGCTGCATTAGTGCAGAAACACACATCCACATGCAGATCCATTCTCACTGAGCACACAATGAGCAGCAGCTTCAGATCAAGCAGACTCAAGTACGCACTTCAGTGGCCAACAATCCCATGCAGCACAGAAGAGGAGCTCTGGTGCATTTAAGTCATGTGTGAAAAATCATATTTACAGCTGAAGTCAAAAGGTACTGCTAAATGTGAATTATTTTAGCAAAATAAGAGGGATCATGCAAAGTGCATGCTATTTTTTATTTGTATCTGACCTGAATAAGATATTTAAAATAAAAGATGTTCATATGCAACTATTACAGAAGGTTCAAACACTCACTGATGCTCCAGAAGGAAAAAACATGCATTAAGAGCCGGGGGTGAAAACTTTTGAAATTTGAAGATCAGGGTAAATGCAACTTATTTTGTCTTCTGGGAAACATGCAAGTATTTTCTGTAGCTTCTGAAGGGCAGTATTAAATGAAAACAAGATGATATTTAGGCAAAATGAGCAAAATGTACACATTTCCATTCTGTTCAAAAGTTTTCACCCCCCGGCTCTTAATGCATGTTTTTTCCTTCTGGAGCATCAGTGAGTGTTTGAACCTTCTCTAATAGCTGCATATGAGTCTCTCAGATCTCAAAATCATACAGTCATTGTTGGAAAGGGTTCAAATACACAAAAATGCTGGAAAACCAAAGAATTTGTGGGAGCTGAAGGATTTTTCTGAAGAACAGCAGACAGTTTAACTGTTCAGGACAAACAAGGGACTCATGAACAACTATCACTAAACTAAAAACACAGCAAAAAAACAAAACAAAACAAAACAAAACAAAACAAAACATTTTTTTGAACAATGTCTTTGCTATTACTTTTTTTTTTTTTTTTTAATTTAACACATCCTTGATGAATAAAAGTATTAATTTCTTTCAAACAAACAAAGAAAAAAATTACTGACCCCAAAAAAGGTAATGTATATTGTTATGAAATATATCTATTTTAAATAAATGCTAATAAATCAGTATATTAGAATGATTTCTGAAGGATCATGTGAAACTGAATCCTGGAGTAATGATGCTGAAAATTCAGCTTTGCATCACAGAAATAAATTCTATTTTAAAGTACAATGAAATAGAAACCCACTATTTTAAATTGCAATAATATTTCACAATATTACAGTTTTTTTCTGTATTTTTAATCAAATAAATGCAGCCTTGAAGAGCAGAAAAGCCTCCTTTAAAAAGCATTAAAAATCTTAAACTTTACACCTCATCTGTCACACATTCTATAGATATTATTTTGTAGATACAAAGGTAAAAATTGTTTTCAATCTTATGTAGAAAATGTACGTTGACATCTTGCTCTGACCAAAGTGATCTGAAAGCACTGACTTTAAATGAAGACTTCTGAACTCTTAAATACAACTTTAGTGACAATTCACTTTTCCAGTTGAAAATAAATGGTGAAGAATGCGAGACTGAAGCTGCCAAATCTTTTCAAGACTCAAAAATAGTTAATTAGTCTTTAAAAACGTATATTGGCCAAGATCATTTCTTTAAAACAGCCTTTTAATCCCTTAATTGTCAAGTTTACTTCACCATTTTACAAATAAATCCTAATCTAATCATGACAAACTATCGCTGGAAAGTCTCAAAATTCATCCTTTGAAAATGGTTTTAAAGTCAGACATTTCATTACCACAGAAAATGTACATCAAAATCATATTACAAAATGTTTTTGTCCTTGAATTAAAAAAAATTAATTTGAATACTGCATTTTCACATTAAACTTTTTTATTTTGATTTTTTTTTTATTTAAAAAACACTTATTTTGCTTATAAAGGTGCATCTAAAAAATTAGAATATCATGAAAAAGTTTTTTTTTATTTCGAAAACTGAAACTTTCATATATTCTAGATTCATTAAACATTTCTAAAGTGTGTTTTTTTGTTGCTTTAATTTTGATGATCCAGAAAAAAATCCAGTATCTTAAAATATTAGAATATTTCCTAAGATCAATCACAAAACGGATTTGCAAAACAGAAAAGTTCAAGTTCTTTAAAGTATGTTCATTTATGCACTCAATTATCTAATTGTGCTGATGCTGAGTTCAGAATATCAATAAAAACTTTCAGATTTTTTAAATTATTATTCAAGACCTCAAAATCAACAAGAAACAAGTGTTGGATTTCATTCAGGGCTGTAAAATGATATTTTTAAAAGACTTATTAACACATTTTAATTGAGTGAATGCATGCTATATTTATACTTTTATAAACTCAAATAGTGAAGAATGCGAGACTGAAGCTGCCAAATCTTTTCAAGACTCAACAATAGTTAATTAGTCTTTAAAAACGTATATTGGCCAAGATCATTTCTTTAAAACAGCCTTTTAATCCCTTAATTGTCAAGTTTACTTCACCATTTTACAAATAAATCCTAATCTAATCATGACAAACTATCGCTGGAAAGTCTCAAAATTCATCCTTTGAAAACGGTTTTAAAGTCAGACATTTCATTACCACAGAAAATGTACATCAAAATCATATTACAAAATGTTTTTGTCCTTGAATTATAAAAAATGTAGTTTGAATATTGCATTTTCACGTCTATTTTCGAAGATGGAAGTGACAGTTAAAGGGTTAAACTTTTTGATTTTGATTTTTTTTTATTTAAAAACTTTTATTTTGCTTATAAAGGTGCATCTAAAAAAATTAGAATATCATGAAAGTTCATTTTTTGTTTTTGTAACTTATTTCGAAAACTGAAACTTTCATATATTCTAGATTCATTACATGTAAAGTAAAACATGCTCATGAAAAAAATCCAGTATCTCAAAATATTAGAATATTTCCTAAGATAAATCAAAAAACGGATTTGCAAAACAGAAAAGTTCAAGTTCTTTAAAGTATGTTCATTTATGCGCTCCGTTATCTAATTGTGATGATGCTGAGTTCAGAATATCAATAAAAACTTTCAGATTTTTTAAATTATTATTCAAGACCTCAAAATCAACAAGAAACAAGTGTTGGATTTCATTCAGGGCTGTAAAATGATATTTTTAAAAGACTTATTAACACATTTTAATTGAGTGAATGCATGTTATATTTATACTTTTATAAACTCAAATAGTGAAGAATGCGAGACTGAAGCTGCCAAATCTTTTCAAGACTCAACAATAGTTAATTAGTCTTTAAAAACGTATATTGGCCAAGATCATTTCTTTAAAACAGCCTTTTAACCCCTTAATTGTCAAGTTTACTTCACCATTTTACAAATAAATCCTAATCTAATCATGACAAACTATCGCTGGAAAGTCTCAAAATTCATCCTTTGAAAACGGTTTTAAAGTCAGACATTTCATTACCACAGAAAATGTACATCAAAATCATATTACAAAATGTTTTTGTCCTTGATTTATAAAAATTAATTTGAATACTGCATTTTCACATTAAACTTTTTTATTTTGATTTTTTTTTTTTATTTAAAAAACACTTATTTTGCTTATAAAGGTGCATCAAAAAAATTAGAATATCATGAAAAAGTTTTTTTTTATTTCGAAAACTGAAACTTTCATATATTCTAGATTCATTAAACATTTCTAAAGTGTGTTTTTTTGTTGCTTTAATTTTGATGATCCAGAAAAAAATCCAGTATCTTAAAATATTAGAATATTTCCTAAGATCAATCACAAAACGGATTTGCAAAACAGAAAAGTTCAAGTTCTTTAAAGTATGTTCATTTATGCACTCAATTATCTAATTGTGCTGATGCTGAGTTCAGAATATCAATAAAAACTTTCAGATTTTTTAAATTATTATTCAAGACCTCAAAATCAACAAGAAACAAGTGTTGGATTTCATTCAGGGCTGTAAAATGATATTTTTAAAAGACTTATTAACACATTTTAATTGAGTGAATGCATGTTATATTTATACTTTTATAAACTCAAATAGTGAAGAATGCGAGACTGAAGCTGCCAAACCTTTTCAAGACTCAAAAATAGTTAATTAGTCTTTAAAAACGTATATTGGCCAAGATAATTTCTTTAAAACTTCTTTAATCCCTTAATTGTCAAGTTTACTTCACCATTTTACAAATAAATCCTAATCTAATCATAACAAACTATCGCTGGAAAGTCTCAAAATTCATCCTTTGAAAATGGTTTTAAAGTCAGACATTTCATTACCACAGAAAATGTACATCAAAATCATATTACAAAATGTTTTTGTCCTTGATTTATAAAAATTAATTTGAATACTGCATTTTCACATTAAACTTTTTTATTTTTATTTTTTTTTTATTTAAAAAACACTTATTTTGCTTATAAAGGTGCATCTAAAAAATTAGAATATCATGAAAAAGTTTTTTTTTTTTCCGAAAACTGAAACTTTTCATTAAACATTTCTAAAGTGTGTTTTTTTGTTGCTTTCATTTTGATGATCCAGAAAAAAATCCAGTATCTTAAAATATTAGAATATTTCCTAAGTCCAGAAAAGTTCAAGTTCTTTAAAGTATGTTCATTTATGCACTCAATTATCTAATTGTGCTGATGCTGAGTTCAGAATATCAATAAAAACTTTCAGATTTTTTTTCATGATTATTCAAGACCTCAAAATCAACAAGAAACAAGTGTTGGATTTCATTCAGGGCTGTAAAATGATATTTTTAAAAGACTTATTAACACATTTTAATTGAGTGAATGCATGTTATATTTATACTTTGATAAACTCAAATAGTGAAGAATGCGAGACTGAAGCTGCCAAATCTTTTCAAGACTCAAAAATAGTTAATTAGTCTTTAAAAACGTATATTGGCCAAGATCATTTCTTTAAAACAGCCTTTTAATCCCTTAATTGTCAAGTTTACTTCACCATTTTACAAATAAATCCTAATCTAATCATGACAAACTATCGCTGGAAAGTCTCAAAATTCATCCTTTGAAAATGGTTTTAAAGTCAGACATTTCATTACCACAGAAAATGTACATCAAAATCATATTACAAAATGTTTTTGTCCTTGATTTATAAAAATTAAGTTTGAATACTGCATTTTCACATCTATTTTCGAAGATGGAAGTGACAGTTAAAAGGTTAAACTTTTTTATTTTTTATTTTGCTTATAAAGGTGCATCTAAAAAAATTTGAATATCATGAAAAAGTGCATTTTTAGTTTTTGTAACTTATTTCGAAAACTGAAACTTTCATATATTCTAGATTCATTAAACATTTCTAAAGTGTGTTTTTTTGTTGCTTTATTTTTGATGATCCAGAAAAAAATCCAGTATCTTAAAATATTAGAATATTTCCTAAGTCCAGAAAAGTTCAAGTTCTTTAAAGTATGTTCATTTATGCGCTCCGTTATCTAATTGTGCTGATGCTGAGTTCAGAATATCAATAAAAACTTTCAGATTTTTTTTCATGATTATTCAAGACCTCAAAATCAACAAGAAACAAGTGTTGGATTTCATTCAGGGCTGTAAAATGATATTTTTAAAAGACTTATTAACACATTTTAATTGAGTGAATGCATGCTATATTTATACTTTGATAAACTCATTTGAAGGTGGAGGTGGAGTGTGAGTGCAGGTGTGTTTGCTCGTACCTGCTGTATCTGTCAGACTGTGTTACCTGTGCAGGTAAATCATGCGTGAGATTCTGCTGATCCACCGCATCTCCATCTGTCCTTCAGCACACGGGAGAAAAAATTCACTCGGCTCTTCCAGACAGCACTGAAACCAAATCAAGAGCAAACGGAGACTTTCTTCTCAGATGTTTCTCCTGGGAAAAAGCCAATCAGAAATCCCAATGTCAAACTGAGCTTTTCTGAGATACCAAAGATAAATGTAAACATTCATTTTTTGAATTACATTTCATTTTTATACTTGTCAAGTTTAAACTTAAACTTGGTTTTCATTTTAATTTTCATTTGAGTTTTTAGTAAGTTTTAGCAATTTTGTTAACATTTGTCATTTTTAAATATCTATATTTAACTTAAACTTTTTTATTTCAGAATGCTACCATATTTAGTCGTGTTTTTCTCATTGTTTATTTATTTTTTATTACTATTCAGGTTTAATTTATTTATATTTCAGTTTCAGTTCACGTTTAGTTCAGTTTTGTTCATATTTTCATATTCTTAGATTTTATTTTTACCTCAAATTTGATTTAATTCATTTTCATTTTAGTTTTAATAATTGTATGTCATTTTGTAAGTTCTGTTAATTTTTTATACATTCATATTTAACTTTAATGTATTTTTAAGTATTATTCATTATAGTACCTCAACTTATTTTTATTTCACAATGTTCCCATTTTTAGTCATTTTTTGTCATTTTATCATTATTATTCAGGTCATTAGTAATTTATTCAATTTAATAAATATTAAATATAACACTTATATAAAATATAATGTCTTAAGAAAGTCTTGAGTAATTAATTTGTTAATTTGTAAATATGTATAATAACATGTATTATTATAATTATTAATATTATTATTATAATGTGTAACCCTGGACCTTTTATTATTTTATGACAAAAATCATTAGGATATTAAGTAAAGATCATGTTGCATGAACATATTTAGTTAATTTTCCTAGCATAACTATATCAAAACTTATTTTTTAATTAGTGATATGCATTGCTAAGAACTTAATTTGGACAACTTTAAAGGTGATTTTCTCAATATTTCGTTTTTTTTGCACCCTCAGATTCAGTTGTATCTTGGCCACATATTGTCCATTATTAACAATACATCAATGGAAAGCATATTTATTCAACTTTCAGAAGATGCATACATCTACATTTCTAAAAATGGACCCTTATGAATGGTTTTGGACCAGGGTCACTGAATCTTTCATGATAACTATAGCTATTAAAATGCAACCTCAGAGCAATAGTTTTTGTTTGTTTTGTTTTGTTTTATGAAATTTCTTGTTTTTTATTGTTTGTTTGTTTGTTTTACTGTTCAAAAGCATCTAAAACATCAGCTTCGTTCAATATCCATCGATAAATGTAATGCATTATGAAAACCAACACCGAGCCCAGAGTAACGCACTGCATGATCAATAAATTGCAATTCCAAATGAGTTACAATCATTAACACAACTTTGTGAAAGCAGGTTACCATGACAACTCATTCAAGACAATGCAAACGGGATTTGCATAATACTGCAATCAAACGACTTCATGCCATTGTCACTGTGATGATGCAATGCACAACCAGCAAAAATAATCTGCATAATGAGGCACGAAAACGCCAATATGAAGCGTAACAGCACAAAGGAATGAGTGTGGAAATAATAATTAATGAAGCTCACTCATGAGCTCTTAGAAATGATTCAACTATTTATATGCAAATGTGTTGATGATTTTCTCAGAGCTGCCAAACTCATTTACTTTATCTGCCACTTCTCACCTCACAAACAAACCCGCCTGCTCTCAATCAGGTCCGCTGCTGTCCTATTTACAGCACATGTTCATCACTTTCATTACACCTGTATTTATATCCACTCAATTCTGCTGCTTTACATCATAAATGTGTGATTACCGAAACTTCTGATTTCTCTTTATTTTAGTATTAGGGACCAAGGATCAGTGATCTCCATGTAAAACTGATCGTTCAGACCAAACCGTAAGTCGTAGAGATATGAAACTTGGAGGGATGGTAGTACTCACAGGGTCTATAAGGTCACCAATGCTTGCCCCTATCGGCCTGATGGGGGCGCTACAGCGATCAAAAGTATGAAATCACTCATCACTCCTTAACCGCTCGTCACAGGCTCAAGTGTCTTATGTCATTGGAATCCTTGGCTCACATTGGATAAAACAAATGCCTTGAATGTGGATTTAAAATTTTGGGGTATTTAAAATTTTTTGAAAAACCTACTTTTTGCGAACTAGTCCTAGGTTTTTCACCCGATTGGAACCAAACCAGTGCAGGAAGATTCTCTGGAGAGCGGATATCAATAATTTTCCAAAAAAAGTTGAACTTTCGACTCTCCAAAATGTTTGAAAGGGGCAGGGCCACTTTTAGTAAAATGGCTATAACTATTGAATGGAATGAGATATTTTTGCCAACCTCAAAACGTGAATCATGGAGCTTGACTACTTGGTGGCGCTAAAAGAGGAAAATAAAAACGGACATAACTGCAATCGTTTGTCCTACCAACATGAAAATTGGTGCACACAGTCTTGGTCCAAAGTACCACAAGTGCCTATAAGGACATTTGGGTATCTCAAAAAACATAGCTGCCATTGGCCGATGAACTTTGAGCATCTATTAGACGAGATTAATGGAGATCGATCAAAATGGAACTCAACAGGTCTAAAGGTTTGTGGCAAATTTGAAAGAAATTGGCCACTGTGGGGCTGTTTTTTCCACACATGTGCATGATAGTCATATCAATGTATTAACAACTTTGCCTCTAGAACCACTGCTGTCAATCAAACCATTAGTTAATTGCTTGAGAAGATGTGAAAAACCTACTTTTTGGAACTAGTCGTAGGTTTTTCAGCTGATTGGAACCAAACCAGTGCAGGAAGATTCTATAGAGAGTGAATATCAATAATTGTCCAAAAAAAGTTTACCTTTAGACTCTCTGTTGCAAAGAAATGTGAAAAAAAACATGGAGCTTAGCTACTTGGTGGCACTAAAAGAGGAAAAAAAAATGGACATAACTATGCAATCGTTTGTCCTACCAACATGAAAATTGGTGCAAACAGTCTTGGTCCAAAGTGCCACAAGTGCCTATAAGGACATTTGGGTATCTCAAAAAACATAGCTGCCATTGGCCGATGAACTTTGAGCATCTATTAGACGAGATTAATGGAGATCGATCAAAATGGAACTCAACAGGTCTAAAGGTTTGTGGCAAATTTGAAAGAAATTGGCCACTGTGGGGCTGTGCATGATATTCATATCAATGTATCAACATCTTTGCCTCTAGAACCACTGCTGTCAATCAAACCATCAGTTAAATGCTTGAGAAGATGTGAAAAACCTACTTTTTGGAACTAGTCCTAGGTTTTTCACCAGTGCAGGAAGATTCTCTGGAGAGCAAATATCAATAATTATCCAAAAAAGTTGAACTTTCGACTCTCTGTTGCAAAAGAATACCAAAATGTTTGAAAGGGGCAGGGCCACTTTTAATGAAATGCCTATAACTCCTGAATGTGGAGCTTAGCTACTTGGTAGCACTAAAGAGGATTTAAAAATGGTCATAACTACGCAATCATTTGTCCTATCAACATGAAAACTGGTGCACACAGTCTTGGTCAAAAGTGCCACAAGTGTCTATAAGGACATTTAGGTATCTCAAAAAACATAGCTGCCATTGGCCAATGAACTTTGAGCATCTATTAGATGGAATTAATGGAGACTGATCGAAACGAAACTTGGCAGGTCTGTTGGACTCATGGCCTTAAAGGTCGGTGACAAATTTGAAAGAAATTGGCCTTTGTGGGGCGTTTTTCCACACATGTGCATGATATTCATATCAATGTATCAACAACTTTGCCTTTAGAACCACTGCTGTCAATCAAACCATTAGTTAATTGCTTGAGAAGATGTGAAAAACCTACTTTTTGGAACTAGTCGTAGGTTTTTCAGCTGATTGGAACCAAACCAGTGCAGGAAGATTCTATAGAGAGCGAATATCAATAATTATCCAAAAAAAGTTTAACTTTAGACTCTCTGTTGCAAAGAAATGTGAAAAAATCATGGAGCTTAGCTACTTGGTGGCACTAAAAGAGGAAAAAAAAAATGGCCATAACTATGCAATCGTTTGTCCTACCAACATGAAAATTGGTGCTAACAGTCTTGGTCCAAGGTGCCACAAGTGCCTATAAGAACGTTTGCGTATCTCAAAAAACATAGATGCCATTGGCCGAATGACTTTGAGCATATATTAGATGAGATTAATGGAGGCCGGTCGAAAAGAAACTTGGTGGGTCTGTTTGACTCATGGCCCTAAAGGTCTATGACAACTTTGGAAGAAATTGTCCACTGTGGGGCGTTTTTTCACACACATGAATGATATTCATATCAATGTATCAACAACTTTGCCTCTAGAACCACTGCTGTCAGTCAAACCATTAGTTAAATGCTTGAGAAGATGTGAAAAATCTATTTTTGCGAACTAGTCCTAGGTTTTTCACCAGTGCAGGAAGATTCTATAGAGAGCGAATATCAATAATTATCCAAAAAAAGTTTAACTTTAGACTCTCTGTTGCAAAGAAATGTGAAGAAAAAAAAAAATCATGGAGCTTAGCTACTTGGTGGCACTAAAAGAGGAAAAAAAAAATGGCCATAACTATGCAATCGTTTGTCCTACCATCATGAAAATTGGTGCACACAGTCTTGGTCCAAAGTGCCACAAGTGCCTATAAGGACATTTGCATATCTCAAAAAACATAGATGCCATTGGCTGAATGACTTTGAGCATCTATTAGACGAGATTAATGGAGACTGATCGAAACGAAACTCGGTGGGTCTGCTTGACTCATGGCCCTAAAGGTCTGTGACAAATTTGAAAGAAATTGTCCACTGTGGGGCGTTTTTTCACACACATGAATGATATTCATATCAGTGTATCAACAACTTTGCCTCTAGAACCACTGCTGTCAATCAAACCATTAGTTAAATGCTTGAGAAGATGTGAAAAACCTATTTTTGCGAACTAGTCCTAGGTTTTTCAGCTGATTGGAATCAAACCAGTGCAGGAAGATTCTCTGGAGAGTGAATATCAATAATTATCCAAAAAAGTTTAACTTTTGACTCTCCATTGCAAAGGGATGCCAAAACGTTCAAAAGGGGCAGAGCCACTTTTAGTAAAATGCCTAAAACAGCCATAACTATGCAATCGTTTTGTACTATCAACATCAAAAAAGATTAACTTTAGACTCTCTGTTGCAAAGAAATGTGAAAAAAATCATGGAGCTTAGCTACTTGGTGGCGCTAAAAGAGGTTTAAAAAATGTCCATAACTACGCAATTGTTTGTCCTATCAACATGAAAATTGGTGCACACAGTCTTGGTCCAAAGTGTCACAAGTGTCTATCAGGACATTTGGGTATCTCAAAAAACATAGCTGCCATTGGCCGATGAACTTTGAGCATCTATTAGACGAGATTAATGGAGACTGATCGAAACCAAACTCGGCGGGTCTGTTGGACTCATGGCCCTAAAGGTCTGTGACAAATTTGAAAGAAATTAGCCATTAGGGGCAACATCACATTTTTAAGGGCATAAACTAATTGTATATTGTGCAGTCAATCAAACCGTTAAATGTGAACTAGTCCTAGGGTTTTCACTCAATCTGAAAAAAAAAAAAAAAAAAAAACATTGCAGTACAATTTTCTGGACTCTCTAGATCAAAAATGATCTTTTTTTTATTTTATTTATCCTTTGGGAAGCTATAATGGGGTTGTTTAGAAAAGGTGTCTTCCCAAATATACCCAAAAGCCTAAGAAAAGCCCAACAAAAACTCTACACTGCAAAAAATGCTTTTCTAGCTTAGATTTTTTGTCTTGTTTCCAGCCACAATATCTAAAAATTCTTAAATCAAGAATTATACCCCATTGGCAGATTATTTTGCTTGTTTCAAGCAAAAACTCACTTAATTTTAACAACTTTTTTCTAAAAACAAGACATTAACGTGTACTTGCCTAGAAAATAATTCTTGATTTAAGAATTTTTTGATATTTTGGCTAGAAACAAGACAAAAAATCTTAGCTAGAAAAGCATTTTTTGCAGTGTAAACTTCACAAAACTTGCAAGTATGCAACGTTTTTGGTAGATTGCACCACAACTGCCGCTATAACAGTCATAAATGTTAAAAAACTTCATATTTGCCAATATGAAGTACAGATTTGCCAAAAAAGCTGTTTTTAATGATTGACCTAGGTGGTTGCAGGCTTGCTAAATAATATGTAATGTCTTAATGTGCTTGAATGCCATAAAGCTTGAACCCTGGTAATCGCTGCTTGCAGCTATATTTCTATTTGCTTCCTTCGGTGAATTCATTTGAACACTCAGTTTAGTTCAGCTGGTTTGCTGGCAGATCTTTCACCTCAGCAGCAGGTCGAAGCCGAATGTCAGATGGCAGCAGATGATTGTGGATGATCATTTGTCCTTTCAGGCTTCATTCAGCGGCGGCCTGACGAATGAGCGGCTCTCAGGAGAGAAGCTGCTGTTTGAGAGATAAGAGAAACAATGACAGATCAAACCCATGAGGAACACGAGGATAAAGCAGGACCAATGAAGCCATGCAGAGCTGCCCTTAAACACGGCTGTGGGAGAACAAACCACAAACAGCTAAATGAGACACATTACTCAATAAAAACACATGTGCAATGTTAAAAATCATTGCCAGAGTGATGAAGAGTTGCTTTGTCATCAGACCACTGCATTGTGGTTGATAAGCAGTTGTTATCTAGTTGCTAGGATGCAAAACAGTGTTATTTTAGTATTGTTTACATAATATTACTCTATAAAAAAGGCTGGGTTAAATGGAAATATTTAATTATTTATTCCATTTATGTTCTTTTTTTTTAACATATTAATGAATGTTTATTTACAACCTATTCTGGGTTCATTTTAGGGGTTCAAGCTTAAACTCAAACTTAGTTTTCATTTTTCATTTTAAATTTTTTGTAATTTTGTTAACATTTGTCATTTTAAAATTATTTCTAACTTAAACATTTCTATTTTTTATTTTTTAAGTATTAATCATTTTAGTACTTCAACTTATTTATTAATTATACTTATTATTTATTTTAGAATATTCCCATTTTTAGTAATTTTGTTAAGTTTTTTTTTGTTAATTAATTTGTTTTAATATATTACTAATTAGATATATTTTTTTAAATATCAGTTTTCATTTTATTTAGTCTTTTGACAAACTTATTTCAGTTCATTACCAAATCAACATTTCTAATTTAGGTTTTAAGTTTTAACTTAAGTATTATTATTTTAATTTTTTTTAAGTTTTAATAATTTTGTTAACATTTGTCATTTAAAAAAAACGAACTTTTTTTTCCAGAATGTTGTCATTTTAGTCATGTTCTTATGTGATTTTATTTTTTTTTGTCATGTTTGTATGTGCTCTCCTCATTATTTATTTATTACCATTCAGGTCTAACTAATTTATATTTCAGTTTGTTTAAGTTTAGTTTGGTTAAGTTTTATTCATATATTCATATTTTTATATCTTATCTGTAACTCAAATCTAATTTTATTTTTCATTTTTATTTTAATTTCAGTAATTTAATGTTTTTGTAAATTGTATGTGTTTTTTTATATTCCTATTTAGCTTTAATTTATTTTTAAGTATTAGTCATTTTAGTACTTTAACTTTAACTTATTTTTTATTTCAGAATGTTCCCATTTCTTATTTATTTATTTATTTTTATTATTATTATTTTTTTTAAATATCACTATTTAGGTTTTAATTTATTTTTATTTTAGTTTTAATTTCAGCTCTGCTTTTTATTTTATTTCGTCAGTAATTTTAGTCTTTCAACTTCAGTGCCAAATCAACATCACAAGTTTTAAATATTTTCTTTTTTAAATATTTTATTTTGTACTTCTAAAAAAATAATAAATTGTAGTTTAAAATAATTTTAATGTACACAAACATTTTAATAGTTTTAGTTAACAATAATAACATACATGATACAAACAGTGTAGTATTTAAAGGTTCTGATTGGTTCTGAAATCACTAAATTGTGAGCAACCGTAAAGCTTGACTTGTAGGACTTTGTTCTGTAAATGAGTTTCAATCCGGTGTAAAT
>CM065124.1:1125460-1292960 GCA_033026305.1 Cirrhinus molitorella | reverse complement strand
TCTTTTACAGTTACAAATCAAATCACTGTATGACTCTCAATTGTTTTGTTTTAGCTACATAATGTGCAAATTAATTAATCGTATATTAATATTTATTAAGAAAAGTCACATATATAGCAATTTATACAATACAGATGGTTTCAAAGCGGCTTCACAGAAATAAACAGGAAAATAAAGTGTTAATCAGCCATGAAAACTATTTTGTAAGTAACTAGTAAAGTAACGCATTACTTTTTCATATACAAGAAAATATCTGAGTTACTTTTTCAAAAAAACTAACGCCAGTTACTTTTTGTTTCCTTTATGTATTTAATCTCATTTTATTAACCAATGACTTTGCTGCTGACCTTTGATCCAATTCAAGCGTACACTGCAAAAATACTGCTCTTACTTACATTTTTTGTCTTGTTTCCAGCCAAAATATCTAAAAATTCTTAAATCAAGAAGATTTTCTAGACTAGTAAAAATCACTGTCTTGTTTTCAGAAACAAGAAGTTAAAATTAGACGAGTTTTTGTTTGAAACAAGCAAAATTATCTAGTTTTCTGCTTGAAATAAGAATATTTAGCTTGTTTTAAGCAAAAACTCACTTCATTGTGACTTATTATTTCTGAAAACAAGACAATATTTTTAGCTTGTCTAGAAAATCTTCTTGATTTAAGAATGTTTAGATATTTTGGCTGGAAACGAGAAAATAAATCTAAGTAAGAAAAGCATTTTTTGCCGTGTACATTGATCAGCATTAATGATGTAAGTTAAAATTAGACGAGTTTTTGTTTGAAACAAGCAAAATTATCTAGTTTTCTGCTTGAAATAAGATTATTTTGCTTGTTTTAAGCAAAAACTCACTTCATTATGACTTTTTCAGTTTTTTTCTGAAAACAAGACAATTTTTGCTTGTCTAGAAAATCTTCTTGAAACTTCTGGCTGGAAACAAGACAAAAAATCTAAGTAAGAAAAGCATTTTTTGCAGTGTACATTGATCAGCATTAATGATGTAAAACCACTGATCAAACTCATGGCTTATGCTCTTTTCTTTTACAGTTACAAATCAAATCACTGTATGACTCTCAATTGTTTTGTTTTAACTACATAATGTGCAAATTAATTAATCATATATTAATATTTATTAAGAAAAGTCACATATATAGCAATTTATACAATACAGATGGTTTCAAAGCGGCTTCACAGAAATAAACAGGAAAATAAAGTGTTAATCAGCCATGAAAGCTATTTTGTAAGTGACTAGTAAAGTAATGCATTACTTTTTCATATACAAGAAAATATCTGAGTTACTTTTTCAAAAAAACTAACGCCAGTTACTTTTTGTTTCCTTTATGTATTTAATCTCATTTTATTAACCAATGACTTTGCTGCTGACCTTTGATCCAATTCAAGCGTACACTGCAAAAATACTGTTCTTACTTACATTTTTTGTCTTGTTTCCAGCCAAAATATCTAAAAATTCTTAAATCAAGAAGATTTTCTAGACTAGTAAAAATGACTGTCTTGTTTTCAGAAACAAGAAGTTAAAATTAGACGAGTTTTTGTTTGAAACAAGCAAAATTATCTAGTTTTCTGCTTGAAATAAGAATATTTAGCTTGTTTTAAGCAAAAACTCACTTCATTGTGACTTATTATTTCTGAAAACAAGACAATATTTTTAGCTTGTCTAGAAAATCTTCTTGATTTAAGAATGTTTAGATATTTTGGCTGGAAACGAGAAAATAAATCTAAGTAAGAAAAGCATTTTTTGCCGTGTACATTGATCAGCATTAATGATGTAAGTTAAAATTAGACGAGTTTTTGTTTGAAACAAGCAAAATTATCTAGTTTTCTGCTTGAAATAAGATTATTTTGCTTGTTTTAAGCAAAAACTCACTTCATTATGACTTTTTCGGTTTTTTTCTGAAAACAAGACAATTTTTGCTTGTCTAGAAAATCTTCTTGAAACTTCTGGCTGGAAACAAGACAAAAAATCTAAGTAAGAAAAGCATTTTTTGCAGTGTACATTGATCAGCATTAATGATGTAAAACCACTGATCAAACTCATGGCTTATGCTCTTTTCTTTTACAGTTACAAATCAAATCACTGTATGACTCTCAATTGTTTTGTTTTAACTACATAATGTGCAAATTAATTAATCGTATATTAATATTTATTAAGAAAAGTCACATATATAGCAATTTATACAATACAGATGGTTTCAAAGCGGCTTCACAGAAATAAACAGGAAAATAAAGTGTTAATCAGCCATGAAAACTATTTTGTAAGTAACTAGTAAAGTAACGCATTACTTTTTCATATACAAGAAAATATCTGAGTTACTTTTTCAAAAAAAACTAACGCCAGTTACTTTTTGTTTCCTTTATGTATTTAATCTCATTTTATTAACCAATGACTTTGCTGCTGACCTTTGATCCAATTCAACCGTACACTGCAAAAATACTGCTCTTACTTACATTTTTTGTCTTGTTTCCAGCCAAAATATCTAAAAATTCTTAAATCAAGAAGGATTTTCTAGACAAGTCATAATTATTGTCTTGTTTTCTGAAACAAGAAGTTAAAATTAGACGAGTTTTTGTTAGAAACAAGCAAAATTATCTAGTTTTCTGCTTGAAATAAGATTATTTTGCTTGTTTTAAGCAAAAACTCACTTCATTATGACTTTTTCATTTTTTTTCTGAAAACAAGACAATTTTTGCTTGTCTAGAAAATCTTCTTGAAACTTCTGGCTGGAAACAAGACAAAAAATCTAAGTAAGAAAAGCATTTTTTGCAGTGTACATTGATCAGCATTAATGATCTAAAACCACTGATCAAACTCATGGCTTATGCTCTTTTCTTTTACAGTTACAAATCAAATCACTGTATGACTCTCAATTGTTTTGTTTTAACTACATAATGTGCAAATTAATTAATCATATATTAATATTTATTAAAAAAAGTCACATATATAGCAATTTATACAATACAGATGGTTTCGAAGCGGCTTCACAGAAATAAACAGGAAAATAAAGTGTTAATCAGCCATGAAAACTATTTTGTAAGTAACTAGTAAAGTAACGCATTACTTTTTCATATACAAGAAAATATCTGAGTTACTTTTTCAAAAAAACTAACGCCAGTTACTTTTTGTTTCCTTTATGTATTTAATCTCATTTTATTAACCAATGACTTTGCTGCTGACCTTTGATCCAATTCAAGCGTACACTGCAAAAATACTGCTCTTACTTACATTTTTTGTCTTGTTTCCAGCCAAAATATCTAAAAATTCTTAAATCAAGAAGGATTTTCTAGACAAGTCATAATTATTGTCTTGTTTTCTGAAACAAGAAGTTAAAATTAGACGAGTTTTTGTTTGAAACAAGCAAAATTATCTAGTTTTCTGCTTGAAATAAGATTATTTTGCTTGTTTTAAGCAAAAACTCACTTCATTATGACTTTTTCAGTTTTTTTCTGAAAACAAGACAATTTTTGCTTGTCTAGAAAATCTTCTTGAAACTTCTGGCTGGAAACAAGACAAAAAATCTAAGTAAGAAAAGCATTTTTTTTGCAGTGTACATTGATCAGCATTAATGATGTAAAACCACTGATCAAACTCTATGCTCTTTTCTCGTCTTTTACAGTTACAAATCAAATCCCTACAGGGCTCTCAATTGTTTTGTTTTAACTACATAATGTGCAAATTAATTAATCATATATTAATATTTATTAAGAAAAGTCACATATATAGCAATTTATACAATACAGATTGCTTCAAAGCGGCTTCACAGAAATAAACAGGAAAATAATCAGTTAATGATGCAAAATCAGCCATGAAAACTGTTTTGAAAGAGTCTCTTAATACTGTAAAAAATCTGAAATGTTATTACAATGTAAAATAGCTGTTTCTATGTAAATATCTATTAAAATGTAATTTATTTCTGCGATCAAAACTGTATTTTCAGCATCATTACTCTCTTTAGCATCACATGATCCTTCAGAAATCACTCTAATATACTGATTTGCTGCTTAAGGAACATTTATGATTATTATCAGTGTTGAAATCAGTTATTTTTGTGGGTATGTTTTATTTTTCAGGATTCACAGATGAACAGAAAGTTCAAAAGAACAGCATTTATTTGAAACAGAAATCTTGTGTCACGTTATAAAGTCTTTACTGTCACTTTTAAACAAATAAATGTGTCTTTGATGAATAAAAAAGTTTTAAACAAGACTTTTAAACCCAAACTTTTAAACAAGAGTTGAATGTTGAAAATTCAGCTTTGTATCACAGAACTAAATAACATCTTAAAATATATTTCAACAGAAAACTGTGATTTTGAATTTGTAATCATATTTTTATTGTATATATTACTATAATATTTATTACTGTCAGCCTAAACCAACCCAGGCGGAAAAAAGTGCACTTCCATAAGGGAAATAAATAATAATAATAACTAAATCTTAATTTTAATACAGAGGTAGTTTGTTAAAAGCACATTTTAGTTCATTTCCAGTCCCAAAGTACACTTAAATGCTCTTAAGATTATTTTTAGAGGTACTAGAGAATATTTTTTCTGCAAAATTAGTGCATGAAAATAGAGCACTTTAAGTATTTCTGCAACTAGAAAAAGCTGAAGAAGTTTATTGAGTACATTTAATGCGAAGCTGTTATTAGAATGGACTAAGTGGAAATATTTCCCACTTAATAATTGATTTTCAGGGTCATTTTTAGCTGCACAGTGTTTGTCGAAGCACTAAACACATCATGAGCCTAAAAAAGCATGTTATGAAATATATGAACATAACAGTTACATAAGAGCTATAAAAACAGAGGAGGTTTTCTGATGTGCCTTGTTGCCTTCTGCATTCTTATCTTTTTTTCCTTGCAATCTCTTAAAAATGTATATGATTAAAGGCAATTATGTCATCTGAGATTTTAGCAAATTAAATACTAAGACACTAAATAATTAAACAATTAAATGGGGAAAAGTGTAGATCAGCACTAATAAGAAATTAAGACACATTTTGTGTATTATAAAATCAATGAATTAAAGGATAGATTGAAGGCTTTAGAGTAATTCGGTAAAAAATATTTTTCATTTTAAGTTGTAAACAAAAAGGTTAGTAGAGTAAATTTCAGAAAATGCTATTTCAGTTTTTCTACTTCTAAATGTTAAATTTAATGCAATGTGTCACTAGCCATTTCTTTGTAATTGTGAAATTTACTAGCAGTTTGTGAGTGGAAATAGTTTAAACCCTATTTTTTTTTTTTTTTTTTAGTGGTGACTTATTTTCTAAAAATAAGTTAGAGTTAATGGCCATTGTAAAAAACAAAAAACATAAAAAAAACAAACAAACACATTTGTGGATATAGAATTGTAATATACAGTAATGTCAAAATATCAAAATATCAAAACCACAATCCTTCTTTAAGTTGATTTGAGACTGTCCTCAAAGAAAATACGACCCAGTTGTACGTTTTTGAATCGACCAAATACGATCCATTCTTACGTTTTAAAGTTAAGCGCCCTCTAGCGGTCGTAAAAATAATGACAGCGTCGCGTTGGATCTGACGTCATCGAATGACGTATGAGTTTTTATACGATTTCAGGGTAATTTAAACGTGTTTTACTAGGTGTAATTCGTATATATGACCACACCTAACCCTACCCTAAACCTACCCCTTACAGAAATAGTGCAAAATCATGATTTCTAGTGCATATTTAAAAAAAAAAAAAAACATACAATGAAAACATATGCGTTCTCTGGAATCGAATCTGTGTTCATATGATTATACAATTTCGCAGTGCAACGCGCTACTAATTGACCTACACATAATGCTAATGTTGAGTTAGATACCTGTTACTGATAAGGGAGCAAATGTTGACTACGCTTTACAGAGACGTATTTGAGGATTTGTGAAAACGACTTTAGTCGGTCGTATAAATTGGAGGACATGTTGGTTTTTAGTTGTAGTCGACTAAATCTACAGTAAAATGTAAAGGGTTTAGTTACAGTGCAATGCATTTATTAAGCATTTCTCTAACATTTACAAACTCATTATATAGGTTTGATATTAAGCTTTTAATCATGATAAACAGAATTTAACTGCGGTGATGCACAACATGCCTTAATATTATAATGAAATAAAACCACTTCTCATAAAGAACATGGTCTTCTCTTCAAATAAATCCCAATGGTTATATCGGCTAATGATGCATTCTTTATAGTCACTTGTTTACCATATTCTTCATTCTTTCAGACATGAACAGACATGTTTATTTCTATAAATTAATTTAGATTCAGCTCTGTAAGTGATTCAGTCAAGAGCAGTGAGTGGTTTTCTGTCTTTCTTTTGTTGCTTGATGAACATCAGTGACTCAATAGACACTAAATGTGGCTGCTGTCCCTTTAAATCCAATGCAATGCACTGATACACTTTCTCTCTACTGTTTACATTCATTTAAGAGTAATCTGCTGTCTTTACGTGAATACTAGTCAAAACGGACAATTCAAGATCATTTTGAGTGTATTTCTCAGTTTATGCAACGCTAAAGAGTGTGAGGCGTGTTTTCTGTGTGTTTGCTTCAGTGTCTGCATCAGAAAACAAGACCCAATTGAGTTCTCTCTTGCGTCGTCAAATTTATCCATATGTCTGCACTTCTCCCACATATTGACATTTCAGCAAGTGTATTTTAGCTTGTGTCTCGCCGGTTTGTACGCATCTAATCTCCTTCTACGCAACAGATTTCGAAATTAACACCGCTGTGGACAGATGAGATAAAAGTAGAGGCTTTTGGTAAAGGACATCATGGCATGGTTTACAGAAAAAGTCAAACATGGTGGAGGTTCAAAGATGTTTTGGGGTTGCTTTGCTGCTTCTGGCGCTGGACGCCTTGACTGTGTGAACGCTATCATCAAATCTGAGGATTACCAAAGAATTTTGTGTCGGTGTCAGAAAGCTGCATCTCCACACTGCAAAAAATGCTTTTCTTACTTAAAGTTTTATCTTGTTTCCAGCCAAAATATCAAAAAATTCTTAAATCAAGAAGGATTTTCTAGACAAGCAAATTTTTTGTCTTGTTTTCAGAAAAAAAAGTCAAAATTAAGTGAGTTTTTGTTGAAACAAGCAAAATAATCTGCCAATGGGGTAAGCAAAATAATCTAGTTTTCGGCTTGAAATAAGATTATTTATAAGATTATTTTGCTTGTTCTAAGCAAAAACTCACTTAATTTTGACTCCTTTTTTCTGAAAACAAGACAATTTTTACTTGTCTAAAAATTCGTTCTTGACTTAAGAATTTTTAGATTTTTTTGCTGGAAACAAGACTAAAAATCTAAGTAAGAAAACATTTTTTGCAGTGTGTCAGAAAGCTGCGTCTCCACACTGCAAAAAATGCTTATTTTAATCTTAATCTTATATCAAGAAGGATTTTCTAGACAAGCAAAAATTGTCTTGTTTTCAGAAAAAAAAACAAGAAGTCACAATTAAGTCATAATTTGCTTAATACAAGCAAAATAATCTGGTATTCTGCTTGTACACTGCAAAAAATGCTTTTCTTACTTAGATTTTTGGTCTTGTTTCTAGCCAAAATGTCTAAAAATTCTTACATCAAGAAATAATCAAAATAATCTTATTTCAAGCAGAAAACTAGATTATTTTGTTTACCCCATTGGCAGATTATTTAGCTTGTTTCAAGCAAAAACTTAATTTTAACTTCTTTTTTTCTGAAAACAAGACAATATTTTTTACTTGTCTAGAAAATCCATAGACATTTTGACTGGAAACAAGACACAAAATCAAAGTAAGAAAAACATTTTTTCCAGTGCACCAGAGCTCAGGTCTTCCAGCAGGACAATGACCCCAAAAACACACTTCAAAAAGCACTCGGAAATAATGGTTACAAACAAAGCGCTGGAGAGTTGTGAAACGATCAGCAATGAGTCCAGATCTGAATCCCATTGAACACCTGTGGAGAGATTCTCAAAACAGCATCCTTCAAATCTAAATCTGAGCAGTTTGCAAAAGAAGACTGGCCATTAAATCCAGTAGAGAGGTTTTAGAAACTCATTCGTGGTTACAGGAAGCCATTGATTTCACTTATTTGTTCCTAATATTAAGTTAAGGGTGCCAATAATTTTGTACAGTGCATTTTTTGGGTTCTGTCCGCTTTTTTTTTTGTGTGTGTGTGTGTTGTTCCAATGCTAAATGTCTAAATGTACATGTACATTTTTCATGTAAATTCACAATATACTGTACGTCCTTTGCCATAAAAATTAAACATCTCTTTCATTGAGTAAAATTGAAAAAAAAAGAAAAAAAAAATCACACTGCAAAAAATGCTTTTCTTAGATTTTTTTGTCTTGTTTCCAGCCAAAATATCTAAACATTCTTAAATCAAGAAGGATTTTCCAGACAAGCAAATTTAAAAAAAAATATTGTCTTGTTTTCAGAAAAAAGAAGTCATAGTTAAATGAGTTTTTGCTTAAAACAAGCAAAATAATCTTATAATAATAATCTTAGAAAAACTAGATTACTTTGCTAACCCCATTGGCAAATTATTTTGCTTGTTTCAAGCAAAAACTCTCTTAATTTTAACTTTATACACACACACACACATACATTTTTTTTGGAACCTGTGATACTTTCTTCAGGATTCTTTGATGAATAAAAAATTAAAAAGAACAGCATTTATTCAAAATAGAAATCTTTTCATACAATATAGGTCTTCACTATCACTTTTTATCAATTTAACACATCCTTGCTGAATAAAAGAGAGAAAGAAAGAAAAAAATATCTGACCCCAAACTTTGAACGAGGTGTTTATTGTAACAAATGTTTTTTTATTGTAAATAAATGCTGTTCTTTTTAACATTTTATTTATCAAATAATCATAAAAAAAGTATCACAGGTTCCAAAAAAAATTAAGCAGCACAACTGTTTCCAAAACTGATAATAAATCAGTATATTAGAGTGATTTCTGGAGGATCATGTGACACTGAAGACTGGAGTAATGATGCTGAAAATTCAGCTTTGCATCACAGGAATAAATAATATTTTAAAGTATATTAAAATAGAAAACCACTTTTTAATATTGCATTAACATTTCACAATATTACAGTTTTTTTTCTGTAGTTTTAAACAAATAAACACAGCCTTGATGAGCAGAAAAGACTACTTTTAGAAAGCATTAAAAATCCCAAACTTTTGAGCATCAGTGTATATATAAAGTTACCTTATTGGTAAATCAAAAATATCTGTCTCCTTTCAAGGTAGCATTTACAAATTGTGATTTCCAAAAACCTATGGCCAAAAGAACACTAGATATTTGGCAAATTGTTCTATTATAATAATGGATATTACATTTAATTGTCTAAATGCATACATTGATTGCTGGGTCTTTTTTTTACCCAACATTATTTATATATGTGGGGCATTCAATAAGTGAACACATTTCTTATTTGGGAGATTAGTATAGAGAAATATGTCAAAGGTGAACTTTCCATTTTAAATACAGCATGCAAATCCAAACATTAGTAAATACATCCCCAATGCAGTGCACTGCAAAAATGCTTTTCTTACTTTGATTTTTTGTTTTGTTTCCAGCCAAATTATCTAAACATTCTTAAATCAAGAAGGATTTTCTAGACTACTAAACATTATTGTCTTGTTTTCAGAAAAAAATATGTTAAAATTAAGTGAGTTTTTGCTTAAAACAAGCTAAATAATCCGCCAATGGGGTAAGCAAAAAAATCTTGTTTCAAGCAAAAACTATCTTTGAGGATATGTGGGAATGCACAACAGTCAAGCAGTGAATTTAACTGAATAGTACTCATGATTCTGATCCTGTCCTGCTGTTTTCAACCCAAAGACACTTGTTTAACTGAGTTTAATTATAAACCAAACCGTAGGAACGCAGCTCTTCTTGAGCAAGAATGAGGGACAGCAAATAACTCAATAAATGATCAATTAAACAGTTTCAGGCCCACTTATATATACAGCTGTCAAGTAATCAATCAATCCAGTGATTAGTTATCCATATATATATATTATATTAATATATTATATTAAAAATATCAAATATATAATAATATTATATATATATATATATATATATATATATACATATTAAAAAATATAAAATATATAAAAAATATCAAATAAATATTATATATATATATATATATATATATATAAATATTATATATATATATATATATATATATATATATCAAATACATAAAAATAATATTTTATATATATATATATATATATATTCAATAAAAATATCAAATAAATTATATAGATATATATATATAAAATAATAATAAAGAAAAAATAAAGAAACAAATAAATATCAAATAAATAATAATAATATATTATATGTATGTATGTATATATATATATATATATATATATATATATATATATATATATATATAAAATCTAAAATATATAAAAAAATAAATATTAATATTATATATATATATATATATATATATATATAAAATATATAAAAAATAAAATAAAATAAATATATATATGTTATATATATTATATTATATTATATTAAAAAATATCAAATATATAATATTATATATATAAATATATATATATATATATAAAATAATAATAAAAATAAAAAAAAAATAAAAAAAATATAAATTAAATAATAATAATATCAAAAAATATAAATAATAAATAAATAAAAAATCTAAAATATATATTTATATATATATATATATATTACATTATAAATATATATAAAATGTAAAATATATATAAAAAATACAATAAATATTAATATTATATATAAATATAAATATAAAATATATAATAATAATATATATATATATATATATATTAATAATATTATATATATGTATATATATATATATATATATATATAAAAGTAATTAAACCTGGAATTTGTGAAACCTGGGCAAATGTGTTTAATAATTAAAAAACACAATTAATCAATAAACAAATGTAAAATATTTTAATCAGCAATCTGCTACCTGCGGAAGTTAATTGGGTTATTTTTCACTGCTTTTTAAAACAATAATTAGTTTCAAATAATTAGTGCAAAACTTAACGACGTGGCCCTACTAATCACTAATGATCTGACCAGAGATGAACCAGAGATGAACTATAAATCAATCATGGGAAGGCTTCACACACACACCTCCGCATCAGTGTAGTGTGTAGATCAGAGGTGGGCGAGAACTCTGAGCTTCTCCAAACCTTCAGCCAAAAAACTCCCCAAACACATTCAGATGCGAGTTCCAGGAACAGTGAGACATCAGCCGGGGGCAGAAAGAGAGACGCACCTCAGAGACACACTCCTCAATGCTGTGTGTGTGTGTGTGTGTGTGTGTGTCACTCTCCTCACTGGTTCTTGGCCGTCTATCAGAGCTGGAGGCGCTTCATACAGATGGAACACACACTGATTTCATGCTTGTGCTTCAAGCGACACACACACACACACACACACACACACACACACACACACTCTTACTCTCAGGTGTGTGTGATGGGGCTCCTCCACTAGATGTCTCTGTGAAGTCGTGTTGATGCTGCAGGCGTCGTAAACTCAACCCTCATCAAACAACGGCAGGCAGATGGAGATTTACTGCCTGTGAAAGACTTGGAGAAGAGAGACGATCAAAACTTCATCAGAGTCATTATACAGTCATATCTGTTCCGTACACAATCCTTTATAGATGACTTTTAGTAGTTTAAAGCTTTTCTATAGTTGTTTTTGTGGATGTTTACCAATAGAGGGAGACAGAGACTTGAGGCTGATCTGCTTTAAAGATGCTGAGATGCTCTTTAGGACACAAAGAATGAGGAAGTGAAAATGCTTTTCTAGCTTCGATTTTTTTAATGTCTAAAAATTCTTAAGTCAAGAATTATTTTCTAGACAAGTACACGTTGATGTCTTGTTTTCAGAAAAAATAAAGTTAAAATGAAGTGAGTTTTTGCTTGAAACAAGCAAAATAATCTGCCAATGGGGTCAAAAAAATAATCTAGTCAGTATTTTCATTATTTTGCTTGTTTTAAACAAAACCTCACTTAAGTTTGACTTCTTTTTTCTGAAAACAAGACAATAATTTTGACTTGTCTAGAAAATCCTTCTTGATTTAAGAATTTTTAGATATTTTGTCTAGAAACAAGATGAAAAATCTTAGCTAGAAAAGCATTTGTGGAGTCAAAATATCTTAATATCTTTTGCATCAAGAAGGATTTTCTAGACAAGTAAAAATGATTGTTTTGTTTTCAGAAAAAAGTCTAAATTACGTGAGTTTTTGCTTAAAACAAGCAAAATAATTTGCAAATGGGGTAAACAAAAACAAAAAAACAACAACAAAAAAACAAAAAGAAATCTAGTTTTCTGCTTGTAAATAAGAGTATTTTGCTTGTTCTAAACAAAAACTCACTTGATTTTTTCTGAAAACAAGACAATCATTGTTACTTGTCTAGAAAATCTTTCTTGATTTAAGAATTTTTAGATATTTTGGCTGGAAACAAGACAAAAAAATCTAAGTAAGAAAAGCATTTTTTGCAGTGTGCTCTCCAGCTGTATTTAAGAAGACTGCAAAAAAATTATTATTATTATTTTTTTTTTTACTTAGATTTTTTTGTCTTGTTTCCAGTCAAAATATCTGAATATCTTTTGCATCAAGAAGGATTTTCTAGACAAGTAAAAATCATTGTTTTCAGAAAAAAAAAAGTCAAAATCAAATGAAAAAAATCTGCCAATGGGGTAAACAAAATAATCTTATTTCAAACAGAAAATTAGATTATTTTGCTTGCTTTGAGCAAAAATGCATTTAATTTTATAAACAAAAAATCTTTTTTTTACTAAAAAAATCCTTTTTGATTTAAGATTTATTTTTTATTTATTTTTTTTATATTTTGGCTGGAAACAAGACAAAAAGAAAAAAATAAAATAAATAAATCTAAGTAAGAAAAGCATTTTTTTGCAGTGTGCTCTCCAACTGTATTTAAGAAGACAGCAAAAAAGTTTTTCTTACTTAGATTTTTTTTGTCTTGTTTCCAGCTAAAATATCTAAAAACCTAAAAATATCTATTCTTAAATCAAGAAGGATTTTCTAGACAAGTAATATATATATATATATATATATAAATAAACCTAGAACGACAAGTAAAAAATATTTATATACATATAAAAAAGTCAAAATCAAGTGAGTTTTTGCTTAGAACCAGCAAAAATGTGCTTCATTTTAAAAACAAAAAAAATTTTTTTTTTTACTAGAAAATCTTTCTTGATTTAAGATTTATTTTTTATTTTTTTTAGATATTTTGTCTGGAAACCAAGTAAGAAAAGCATTTTTTTGCAGTGTGCTCTCCAACTATATTTACGAAGACTGCAAAAAAATTATTATTATTATTTTTTTTTTACTTAGATTTTTTTGTCTTGTTTTCAGTCAAAATATCTGAATATCTTTTGCATCAAGAAGGATTTTCTAGACAAGTAAAAATCATTGTTTTCAGAAAAAAAAAAGTCAAAATCAAATGAAAAAAATCTGCCAATGGGGTAAACAAAATAATCTTATTTCAAACAGAAAATTAGATTATTTTGCTTGCTTTGAGCAAAAATGCATTTAATTTTATAAACAAAAAATCTTTTTTTTACTAAAAAAATCCTTTTTGATTTAAGATTTATTTTTTATTTATTTTTTTTATATTTTGGCTGGAAACAAGACAAAAAGAAAAAAAATAAAATAAATAAATCTAAGTAAGAAAAGCATTTTTTTGCAGTGTGCTCTCCAACTGTATTTAAGAAGACAGCAAAAAATGTTTTTCTTACTTAGATTTTTTTTGTCTTGTTTCCAGCTAAAATATCTAAAAACCTAAAAATATCTATTCTTAAATCAAGAAGGATTTTCTAGACAAGTAATATATATATATATATATATAAATAAACCTAGAACGACAAGTAAAAAATATTTATATACATATAAAAAAGTCAAAATCAAGTGAGTTTTTGCTTAGAACCAGCAAAAATGTGCTTCATTTTAAAAACAAAATTTTTTTTTTCTTTTACTAGAAAATCTTTCTTGATTTAAGATTTATTTTTATTTTTTTTAGATATTTTGTCTGGAAACCAAGTAAGAAAAGCATTTTTTTGCAGTGTGCTCTCCAAATATATTTACGAAGACAGCAAAAAATGCATTTCTTGCTTAGATTTTTGTCTTGTTTCCAGCTAAAATATCTAAAAACCTAAAAATATCTATTCTTAAATCAAGAAGGATTTTCTAGACAAGTAAAAATTATTATGGTACTTTGACCAGTGCCTTGGTATTCAGTGACAGCCATATTCATATACCATGATTTTTACATGGTATTCCAATATTTATATTACTATAGTAAAAACCATGGTACTGGATGATTAACATATTCAGTCCAAGCAAGGTATTTACAATGCATTAGTACTTTAAATAGATTAAAACCACACTATCTATCTAGTAAAACAGCATTACCATGGTACTCGGAGCAGTGTTTCTGTTCAGTGAGTTTGAAGCCGCGGACGGGAGCGCGCACAGCCGAAGCCGCGCGCGTGACCTCAATCAGACCCGCAACCGCAGATTTACCACCAAAATCACGACTGCGAGATTATCACTCGATACATCCGCTCAACCAGGGTGGTAAATGTCACCGGCTTTTCAATTAATTTCAATTAATCACCCGGGGGACTAACGAGCGCCGGGATCACAGTGGGCTCTAACGAGGGCGCTGTGATTAATTAAGGTCTTCTTTTTCCACCCCTGCCTGCAAATGTTAAATGCCACAGAGAATATGATCCATTGTTTCACGAGACAACATGAAGTTCTTGTTAGAGTTTAACCCCTTGAAGACCGACGAGATCCTCAGTGAATGACTGAAATGCTTTGTTCTACCATTTATGTTTAAATTTGAATCCAGAGCCCGTGATATGGAATCAGATATTAGGCCTAATCATTTAGAGAATATTTCAAACTTACATTCTGAACTTCAAAAACCATTAAACTGGTTTAAAGGCAAGATATTTAAACAAACCTACAATTTCCATTGTCTCAGGCAAAAAATATTGAACCGAATCTGACTGAATCGCTAACCGAATCAGAACGATTCGCGACCTGACTCAGAATGAATCGTGAATCACAGATTTCAGACAGAATCAAACTCATTCAGATCTGTAAACCGAATCAGACTGAATCGCTAACCAAATCAGAATGATTCACTTAGACTGAATCGTGAATCACAGGCTTCAGACTGAATGAAACCTATTTAGATCCGCTAACCAAATTCACGAAACGAATCAGACTGAATCACTAACCACATCAGAACAATTCATGAACTGACACAGACTGAATTACGAATCAAAGACTTCAGTCAGAATCAAACACATTCAGACGAGCAAAGCGAAATTACGAACGGAATCAGAACGATTCGCAAACTGAATCAGAACAATTCAAGAACTAACTCAGAACGATTCACGAATCAAAGACTTCAGTCAGAATCAAACACATTCAGACGTGCAAAGCGAAATTACGAACCGAATCAGATTGAATCGCTAACGGCATCAGAACGATTCATGAACTGACTCAGACTGAATCGCGAATCAAAGACTTCAGTCAGAATCAAACACATTCAGACGCGCAAAGCGAAATTACAAACTGAATCAGAACGATTCGCAAACTGAAACAGAACGATTCGCAAACTGATTCAGACTGAATCGTGAATGACAGACTTCAGACCAAATCGAACTTATTAGAGATCCGCAAACCGAATTCACGAACCGAATCAGACTGAATCGCTAACCGAATCAGACTGAATCGCTAACCGAATCAGAATGATTCGCAAACTGACTGAGACTGAATCACGAATTACAGACTTCAGTCAGAATCAAACTCATTCAGATGCGCAAAGCGAAATTACGAACCAAATCAGACTGAATCGTTAACTGAATCTGAACGATTCACGAACTGAATCAGACTGAATCGCTAACCGAATCAGAACGATTCGCAAACTGGCTCAGACTGAATTGCGAATCAAAGACTTCAGTCAGAATCAAACTCAATCAGACGTGCAAAGCGAAATTACGAACCGAATCAGACTGAATCGCTAACCACATCAGAACGATTCATGAATCAAATCAGAGTGAATCACGAATCACAGACAGACAGAATTGAACTCATTCCACTGATGTAAGTGACTTGTGTGATTCAAATCAAAGAAACACTTTTCTGCTACAGCAAACATCACAAACTGTGTATTTTCTAACAAACTTGATCTAAGATTACTATCATTTTTTTCCCTTCAGAACTTGTTCATTATAAGGAAGACAATCAGAATGTGTTTCATGTCAGAAGGTTTTGGAGCCTGACTTCGCAATAACAGACGAAATACTTCAGCAGACTGCTAATGTGAGAATTGGGATGCACCATTATTCAACACAGAAGATCCACCGGTGACCGTGAAAAGTGCCGGTGAATCAGTGAGTCTAAGAGGGCCCCGTGAACGTCCTTAAAACAATGAAAAAAGACGTTTCCATAATAACAAGCCACCTGTGAGCCGTTCAGCAGCTTTTATTGATGCGCTCCGGCTGATCAGAGCAACATTATTCCAGCCGGCGCCGCTGCTCTTCCCTCCTCTGGGAAATATGGAAATCAACAGCGATTCTGTCTGATTCAGTTTGTAATTTCACTTCGCACATTTGAATGAGCTTGATTCTGACTGAAGTTTGTGATTCGCGATTCAGTCTGACTCAGTTTGCGAATCATTCTAAATTCACTAACCGAATCAGAACAATTCATGACTTGACTCAGAATGAATCGCAAATCACAGACTTCAGACAGAATCAAACTCATTCAGATATGCAAACCGAATCAGACTGAATCTTTAATCAAATCAGAATGATTCGCATACTGAATCACAAATCACAGATTTCAGACAGAATCAAACATATTCAAACATATCCTCTTAAAATGCTGCAGGAGAGCTGGGTATCCGACCAGAAGCTGAGGTGCAACCTATTGGATTATGTGAGTTCTTTTCGCGAGCGATTGCATAATGCATGTAAATTGGCTCGTACTACTTTGGAGCACTCGCAATCAAAAATGAAGAAACGTTTTGATAGAAATGCTGTTTTCCGTTCATTTTCTGAAGGAGACAAAGTGCTGGTTTTGCTGCCAATTCAGGGTGCTGCTTTGCAGGCTAGATTTTCCGGACCATATATCATTGATAAAAAACTGAGCGACACAAACTATGTTGTTCGAACTCCTGATCGACGGAGGAAGACTCGTCTCTGCCACATAAACATGCTGAAGCTGTATGTGAGTCGGGAAGAGGATTCGGAGTTAAAAAGCTCCGTGACCACCCCTGTAGCTTCTGCTGTTATAGTCTCTGGCGGTGGACCAGACGAAGATGGGCTGAATTTGCAGAGCCCATTAGCTTCGAGTGGCAGATTAAATAATTCTAAAGTCTTGGAGAATTTAGATTCGCATTTGTTACATTTGTCTGATGATCAGCGAGCTGGTATGGTGGAGTTAATTAATTCTTTTTTATGCCTGTTCTCAGATGTCCCGTCTCGAACACACGTGTTGGAACACGATATCGACGTGTGTGACCATCCGCCAATTAAGCAAAGTGCTTACCGAGTAAATCCTTCCAAACGGAAAGTTATGGAAGAAGAGGTAAAGTACTTGGTGGAGAATGGTCTCGCAGTTCCGAGCGCTAGTGCATGGAGCTCGCCATGTTTATTGGTTCCCAAGTCTGACGGTACGCAACGTTTCTGCACGGATTATAGGAAAGTAAATGCCGTGACGAAGCCAGATTCGTTTCCCCTCCCGCTTATGGAGGACTGTATTGATAAGGTAGGCTCTGCACGCTTCGTCACAAAATTAGACCTCTTAAAGGGGTATTGGCAAGTCCCCTTGACGGAGCGTGCTGTCGAGATATCTGCTTTTGTTACACCCGATGATTTTCTTAATTATACAGTAATGGCGTTCGGGCTCCGGAACGCGCCCTCCACTTTTCAGCGCTTGATGAGTAGAGTGCTGGGTGGAGTGTCAAAGTGTAAAGCTTACCTAGACGATATCGTTGTTTATTCGGACACATGGGACGAGCATCTGTCAACTTTGAGAACTGTTTTCGAGCGCTTGCAGGATGCTTCCCTCACGCTCAATCTTGTCAAGTGCGAGTTCGGCAAAGCAACTGTTACCTATCTGGGGAAGCAGGTGGGGCAAGGACAAATTCGACCTGTTGCCTTGAAGGTACAGGCTATCCTCGATTTTGCAGTTCCCCGTACGAAACGCGAACTCAGGAGGTTCCTGGGAATGTCCGGGTACTATCGAGGGTTTTGCAAGAATTTCTCAGATGTTGTATTGCCTTTAACAAATTTGCTTCGTGCCTCGCAAGATTTTAAATGGACTGATGAGTGTCAGTCTGCGTTTGACACTGTTAAAACTCTTCTTTGTAGTGCACCAGTTCTCGCTGCTCCACGTTATTCATGTTCTTTTAAATTAGATGTCGATGCCAGCGCTACAGGCGCAGGTGCTGTCCTTTTGCAGGATGATAAAGATAATATCGAGCATCCTATTGGGTATTTTTCAAAAAAATTCCTAAAGCATCAGTTAAATTATAGCACCATCGAGAAGGAAACCCTTGCACTGTTGATGGCCTTACAGCACTTCGAAGTCTACATTGGCTCTAGCTCTCTCCCCGTGGTCGTATTTACTGATCACAATCCGCTAGTCTTTTTATCCCGAATGAAGAATTCAAATCAGCGAATTATGCGCTGGTCGTTGTTTGTTCAGGATTTTAACCTCGCGATTCATTACAAGAAGGGTAAAGACAACGTACTGGCAGACGCATTATCACGGTCATTCGATCTTGAATAATCTACCAGTGGTAGATTCTTTGTGTGTGGGAGTGTTATGGGTATGATTGCTTTTGTTTTGATATTTTTTTTTTCGGTGTTGTATTTTTGCTTTCATTTTTTTTCTCTTTATTTCATAGGGCGCGTGATGCTGGAGTTCTGTCATGCTATTGGTCGCTCTATTAGGGCGGGGTCTTTTTAAGAACGCCGGTTGCAGGCAGCCGACGAGCTCATTGTTGGTGCGGACGCGGAACAGTTCGGAGCTCCTGGATTCCTCCTCCGGTCGGCAGCCAAACTCACTTTGATTCAATGACGCTTTTGTGGCTGAATAGTGCTCATTTGGTCAACAATCTTACACACCTAGTGAAACAGAGCGAAGGGGTGTCCTGCCTTTTTCTTTTGTGAATTCGTTTGGGCTTTGTTTTTTGGTTAGGCAGTTAGGTTAGTTATTTGTATTTTTCTTTTACAATCAGGTAATTTATTTTCCTTTTTTTTTGTTCTAGATTTCTTTTGTTTGTTATGTTGGCCTGTGGCCACCCCGAAGAGATGCTCTTTGTGTTTCACATTTCTCCTTTAAATAAACAATCATAATATTTCTACCCTAACTGGTGTGTTTGTTTGGTCCCCGGCCGGAGTGATATTCTATCTCTGTGGAATCCATCACCTTTATTTTTGTTATGCCCTAAAGGTTCCCTAGACGCGGGGCGTAATATGCGCAAAGCAAAATTACGAACCGAAACAGACTCAATCGCTAACGAATCAAAATAATTTGCAAACTGACTCAGATTGAATCGCGAATCACAGACTTCAGTCAGAATCAAAATCATTCAAACGTGCGAAGTGAAATTACGAACCGAATCAGACTGAATCGCTAACTGAATCAGAATGATTCGCAAACTGTTTCAGACTGAATCATGAATCGTGAATCAAAGGCTTCAGTCAGAATCAAACTCATTAAAACGCGCAAAGCGGATTTGAGTCAGAATCAAACTCATTCAAAGGTGCGAAGCGAAATTACGAACCGAATCAGACTGAATCGCGAATCACAGACAGACAGAATTGAACTCATTCCACTGATGTAAGTGACTTGTGTGATTCAAATCAAAGAAACATCACTTTTCTGCTACAGCAAACATCACGAACTGTGCATTTTCTAACAAACTTGATCTAAGATTACTATCATTTTTTCCCTTCAGAACTTATGAGGAAGAAAACCACAATGTGTTTCATGTCAGAAGGTTTTGGAGCCTGACTTCGCAATAACAGACGAAATACTTCAGCAGACTGCTAATGTGAGAATTGGGATGCACCATTATTCAACACAGAAGATCCACCAGTGACCGTGAAAAGTGCCGGTGAATCAGTGAGTCTAAGAGGGCCCCGCGAACGTCCTTAAAACAATGAAAAAAGACGTTTCCATAATAACAAGCCACCTGTGAGCCGTTCAGCAGCTTTTATTGATGCGCTCCGGCTGATCAGAGCAACATTATTCCAGCCGGCGCCGCTGCTCTTCCCTCCTCTGGGAAATATGGAAATCAACAGGCACTGCTGACGAATAACAAAATTTAATTTGTGTCTGACGGCACTGAGCAGAAATGTTAAACTGTTATTTGCCCAGGAACGGGTAATATGATTCTCCGCTCGTCCCACGGGCCCCAAACAAAAGAACTGCTGTGTAATTAGGTAGAAGATATTGACACGCTGTTTTTCGCCGCTAGTTCAACATATTGAAATGTGGAAAGTGCCGTAATGAGGTTTAACGCTGGAAAATTTGCAAACCTGATTAGGTGCGCTAGACTTCCTGCAGGAAGCGCTCGATGCATCTGTCGGGTTTCGTACGGCTGCATTTATCGCAGCATTTCATCTCATTCTGAGCGCATCAGACTCAGCCTTGACCGCATGCATGCAGGGCTCTTCGACATCGCTTGTGCTTCGGCGGTGGGTGATTAGTTCAGCCTGAGAGCAGTTTGTTAAACAGGAGGCCTGAGGATCAGCAGAAACAATGCTCACCTGTTACAGAGACAGAAGTCAAACAGCAAATATAGGCAATACCAATGATAAAGAGTCTTGAAACTTGTGAAGCTTTGTGATCATTTGTTGTGAAAATCTCTCAACAGAATGCTTTTCTTACCTAGATTTTTTTGTCTTGTTTCCAGCCAAATGATCTAAAAATTCTTAAATCAAGAAAGGTTTTCTGGATGAGTAAATTATTGTCTTGTTTTCAGAAACAAATGTTAAAATGAAGTGAAAAGAAAAGAGTTTTCTGCTTGAAATAAGATTATTTTTCTTACCCCATTGGCAGATTATTTTGCTTGTTTTAAGCAGAAACTCACTTAATTTTGACTTTTTTTGTCTGAAAATAAGACAATAATTTTTCTTTATCTAGAAAAACCTTCTTGATTTAAGATTTATCAGATATTTTTGCTGGAAACAAGACAAAAAATCTAAGTAAGAAAAGCATGTTTTGCAGTGCATACTTGATATCAGATCAATTTTATACACTTTTTATGAAACATATAACAAAAAGGAAAAGTAGTAGTTGAAGAAGTTGACTTCCAGACTTGTCATCCAAGATGTTCATGTCTTTCTTTCTTTCTTTCTTTCTTTCTTTCAGTTGTGAAGAAATTATGTTTTTTGAGGAAAACATTTCAGGATTTCTCTCCACACTACAAAAAATGCTTTTCTTACTTTTTTTGTCTTGTTTCCAGCCAAAATATCTGAAAATTCCTAAATCAAGAAGGATTTTCTAGACAAGCAGAAATTATTGTCTTGTTTTTAGAAAAAAAATAAGTTAAAATGAAGAGAGTATTGTCTTGTTTTCAGAAAAAAAGATGTTAAAATAAAGTGAAAATAAAAGAGTTTTTGCTTGAAACAAGCAAAATAATCTAGTTTTCTGCTTGAAATAAGACTATTTTGCTTACCCCATTGGCAGACTGTTTTGTTTGTTTTAAGCAAAAACTCACTTAATTATGACTTATTTTTTCTGAAAACAAGACAATAATTTTTGTTTGTCTAGAAAATCCTTCTTGATTTAAGATTTTTCAGATATTTTTGCTGGAAACAAGACAAAAAATCTAAGTAAGAAAAGCATTTTTTGCAATGCATACTTTTTTAATTTTATACACTTTTTATGACGCATTTATTTATTTAAAAGTTGTAGTTAAAGAAGTTGACTTCCAGACTTGTCATCCAAGATTTTCATGTCTTTCTTTCTTCAGTCGTGAAGAAATTATGTAAACATTTCAGGATTTCTCTCCACACTGCAAAAATGCTTTTCTTACTTAGGTTTTTTGTCTTGCTTTCAGCCAAAATATCTGAAAATTCCTAGATCAAGAAGGATTTTCTAAACAAGCAAAAATTATTGTCGTTTGTTTTTAGAAAAAAATAAGTTAAAATTAAGAGAGTTTTTGCTTGAAACAAGCAAAATAATCTGCCAATGGGGTAAACTAAATAATCTAGTTTTCTTCTAGATTATTTTGCTTGTTTTAAGCAAAAACTCACTTAATTATGACCTTTTTTTTTTAAAACAAGACAATAATTTTTGCTTGTCTAGAAAATCCTTCTTGATTTAAGAATTTTTTTTTTTATTTTGGCTGGAAATCTAAGTAAGAAAAGCATTTATTTATTTATTTATTTTTTGCAGTGCATACACTCTTAAAAATAAAGGTGCTTCACAATACTGTAGAACAACCTTTTTTTGTTTGTTTGTTTAGATGGTTCCTTAAACATCTGAAGATCATTCTTTGAGGCGAAAGAAGGTTCTTCAGATTATAAAAAGATAAGAAACAGATGGTTCTTTGTGGAACCACAAATGGTTCTTCTATGAAGAACCTTTTAAAGCACCTTTATTTTTAGTGGACTTTCAGTTTCAGTGGAGCTTCAAAGGGATCTAAATGATCCCAGCCGAGGAAGAAGGGTCTTATCTAGTGAAATGTTTGGTTATTTTCTAAAAAAATTTTATCAACTATATACTTTTTAACCTTAAATGCTTGTCTTGTCTAGCTCTGTGATGCACATGTGTACTCCAGTTCAATATAGTTAGGGTATGTCGAAAAACTCTCCAACTTCTCCTCCAACTTACCTTTTTTTTGTAAAGGGTGTTTGTATATCTATAGTAAGTTTTCTTTGCTAGATAAGACTCTTATTCCTAGTCTGGGATCATTTAGAGCCCCTTGAAGGTGCATTTTGAAAGTTCAAACTCGAGGACACCATAGAAGTCCACTATATGGAGAGAAATCCTGAAATGTTTTCCTCAAAAAAATAATTTTGTTACGACTGAAGAAAGGAAGACATTAACATCTTGGATGACAAGGGGATGAGTAAATGATCTGTAAATGTTTTGTTCTGGAAGTGAACTTCTCCTTTAACTTGAACTTATTGGCCTGAAAGGCCAAGCTCTCCATAAAAGAAGCAAAACAAGCCCAACAAATGAATAAAATAACACATAAAGACACTTCATATTTAGGGGTTCAAGCATGTAGTGCTAAAACCATATTGTACTTATTAGAATGGCCAAGGATCAGCAATCTCCATGTAAAACTGATTGTGCAGACCAAATTGTAAGCCATAGAAACTTGAAGGCTTACCACAAATGGCCTAATGGGGGCTCTACAGCGAACAAAAGTGCGAAATGGCTCACACTGTAACTCCTAAACCCTCAGTCACAGGTTCAAGTGTGGTAAAGTTTCTGAGTATTTTGGATTTTTTTGAAAAACCTACTATTGCGAACGAGTCCTAGGCTTTTTTACTCACTCGGAACCAAACCAGTTCAGGAAGATTCTCTAGAGAGTGAATATCAATAATTTTCAAAAACTGTTAAACTTTCGACTCACCGTCACGATGGGACGCAAAAATGTTTAGTAAAATGCCTATATCTTCACCAAACTCATGTAAGAGCACAAGAAAATCACTGTCTATAAGGACATTTGCCTGTCTCAAAAACATGGCCACCATTGGCTGATTTTTTTAGACATGGTTAACGGAGGACGATTGGAATGAAACTTGGTGGGCTTGTTCGACTCAAGGCCCCAAAGCTCTGAGAGAAATTTGAAATGTTGCATTTTTTCCAAAAAGTTTTTACAGACTTTTTCATAAAGTTACTGCAACACAATATATACACAATGTATTCAATATACACAATAAATACATTTGCAAATCGCAAACTTCAGATATAATCACATTTGCGAACTGACTCAGAATCGTGAATCCCAATCTTCAGACATTCAGATTTGTGAACTGATACAGGCTCTTTCAGATCTACGAACCAAATTCAAGAATCAAATCAGAATGAATCGCCAACCGAATTAGAAAGATTTGTGAACTGATTTATACTGAATCATAAATAGCAAACTAAACTAAAAAATTCAGATTCACAAACTGACTCAGACTGAATCGCAAACTTCAGACAGAATCAAACTGATTCAGAATTACAAACTGACTCAGACTGAATCGCAAACTTCAGACAGAATCAAACTGATTCAGATTCACAAACTGACTCAGACTGAATCACAAACTTCAGACAGAATCAAACTGATTCAGATTTACAAACTGACTCAGGTTCTTTCAGATCTGCAAACAGAATTTGCGATCTGAATTAGACTGAATCACTAACTGAATCAGAATGATTCGAGAACTGTCAATTGTAAATCGCAAACTATAGACAGAATCAAACTCATTCAAATTTACAAAAGACTTATTATCTTTCAGATACGGAATCCAAATTAGACTTAATCACTAACTGAATCAGAACGATTCAAAACTGACTCAGACTGAATTGCGAATCGCAAACTTCAGACAGAATCAAACTCATTCAGAATTACAAACTGACTCAGGCTGAATCGCAAACTTCAGACAGAATCAAACTGATTCAGATTCACAAACTGACTCAGGTTCTTTCAGATCTGCAAACAGAATTTGCGATCCGAATTAGATTTAATCGCTAACTGAATCAGAATGATTCAAAACTGACTCAGACTGAATTGCGAATCGCAAACTTCAGACAGAATCAAACTGATTCAGATTTACAAACTGACTCAGGTTCTTTCAGATCTGCAAACAGAATTTGCGATCTGAATTAGACTGAATCACTAACTGAATCAGAATGATTCGAGAACTGTCAATTGTAAATCGCAAACTATAGAGAGAATCAAACTCATTCAAATTTACAAAAGACTCATTATCTTTCAGATACGGAATCCAAATTAGACTTAATCACTAACTGAATCAGAACGATTCAAAACTGACTCAGACTGAATTGCGAATCGCAAACTTCAGACAGAATCAAACTCATTCAGAATTACAAACTGACTCAGGCTGAATCGCAAACTTCAGACAGAATCAAACTGATTCAGATTCACAAACTGACTCAGGTTCTTTCAGATCTGCAAACAGAATTTGCGATCTGAATTAGACTGAATCACTAACTGAATCAGAATGATTCGAGAACTGTCAATTGTAAATCGCAAACTATAGACAGAATCAAACTTATTCAAATTTACAAAAGACTCATTATCTTTCAGATACGGAATCCAAATTAGACTTAATCACTAACTGAATCAGAACGATTCAAAACTGACTCAGACTGAATTGCGAATCGCAAACTTCAGACAGAATCAAACTCATTCAGAATTACAAACTGACTCAGGCTGAATCGCAAACTTCAGACAGAATCAAACTGATTCAGATTCACAAACTGACTCAGGTTCTTTCAGATCTGCAAACAGAATTTGCGATCTGAATTAGACTGAATCACTAACTGAATCAGAACGATTCGAGAACTGTCAATTGTAAATCGCAAACTATAGACAGAATCAAACTTATTCAAATTTACAAAAGACTCATTATCTTTCAGATACGGAATCCAAATTAGACTTAATCACTAACTGAATCAGAACGATTCAAAACTGACCCAGACTGAATTGCGAATCGCAAACTTCAGACAGAATCAAACTCATTCAGAATTATGAACTGACTCAGGCTCTTTCAGATCTACAAACCAAATTCACGTATCAAATCAGACTGTATCACTAACCGAATTAGAATGATTCGTGAACTGACTCATACTGAATCGGAAATGGCAAACTTTAGACAGAATCCAACTCATTCAGATTCACAAACTGAATTCGTGATCTAAATTAAACTTATTTGCTAACTGAATCAGAACGATTTGAGAACTGACTCAGACTGAATTGCAAATCGCAAACTTCAGACAGAATGAAACTCATTCAGATTTGGGAACTGACTCAGACTGAATCACGAATCGTAAAACGTAAGAATCAAACTCCATTCATTTCACCAATCTATCTAAAAATGATCCACAAACTAAATTCTCAATCTGAATCGGACTCAATCACTAACTGAATCAGAACGAATCGAAAACTAACTCCGACTGAATCGCGAATCGCAGACTTTAGACAGAATCAATCTATTCAGATTTGCAAACTGACTCAGACTGAATCGCGAATTGTAAAACTTAATCTATCTAAAAATGATTCTAAACATACAACAGCAGATATGAGACACAAAACATTAAAATATTGTGTGGGAAAATGATTCTAAGGCTGTTAATAAAATAACAAAATAAAAATGTGAATGATTCAGAAATGTAAGTGTAAATGTTTGATGTAATGCTCAAATGTATTATGTCAACAAACCTCTTTAAAATCACATTTGCAGCTTAAAAGGTTGAAGAGAAATCAATAAATCTGAATGTTTAACTTTAACCATGTGTTTATTTGTAATTCAGGCAGGATAATATGGCGTGTGAGAGCATGCATTGTGATGCGGCAGCAGTATTTATTCAGTAGTCAATGACTGTAGTTGATTTTGATTTATGTGAACACCTCCTCCAGCTCCTGCAGCCCCTGGGCACTGAGCGATGTTCAAACCCTGTATCCCATGATGCATTATTCCTGAGCTCACCAGCGGCTGGCAGCAGCTCCTCAGTCCTGCGGTGGGAACGAGTTCGTGTGCCAGACTCTCTGTGTCTCGGGGCTCTGTTATTGGCCTTCATGTGCTCCAGCGGCGCCAGCGGCTCGAACCGGGCACCGGACCAAACCAGCACCTGCTTCACTGCTGCCCTTCTCACAAACAAACTACACTAGTAGGCATACTAAGTGATCAGACTTTGCTGCATGACAGAAACAGGTGAAAACATCCCACAGAAACAAGCTCCAGCTATGATGCAGGACTCTTGAACACTATATGGGAAGAAAATCACCCACAAGACCCTAGCAACTCTTAGCGACCCTCTTAGTTGTGGTCAAAAGTTTTCACCCCCGGCTCTTAATGCATGTTTTTTCCTTCTGGAGCATCAGTGAGTGTTTGAACCTTCTGTAATAGTTGCATATGAGTCTCTCAGTTGTCCTCAGTGTGAAAAGATGGATCTCAAAATCATACAGTCATTGCTGGAAAGGGTTCAAATACACAAAAATGCTGGAAAACCAAAGAATTTGTGTGAGCTGAAGGATTTTTCTGAAGAACAGCAGACAGTTTAACTGTTCAGGACAAACAAGAGACTCATGAACAACTATCACTAAACTAAAACACAACTGTGGATCATTCAGGAACAACACAGTATTAAGAATCAAGGGGATGTAAATTTTTGAACGGGCCATTTTTATAATTTCAACTATTATTTTCTCTTGTGAAATCTTTTATGTGAAATATCTTATTAAGGTCAGTACTAAATAAAAAAAAATAACATGCATTTTGTATGATCCCTCTTATTTTGCTCAAATAATTATCATTTTGCAGATTCTATAAACTTTTGACCTCAACTGTAACTCTAACATCATAACAATGTTATTATATATATAAAGCAAAATTTTCAAAAATTATTTAGTGTAACCCAAATCTAAAAAAAATAAAAAATTAAAAAAATTAAAATTAAAATTAAAGAATTATATATATATATATATATATATATTGCATATTTTGCACAGGCAAAAACTGCTCACATTTACTGCAGAAAATGTAAAGATGTAGTTTAGCACTTAAATATTCCCAACACAAAATGGGGATACTGTAGACGTTTATTGGTTTTATACAGTATCTCACAAAAGTGAGTACACCCATCAAATCTCAGCAACCATTTTAGTATATCTTCTCAAGGGACAATACTATAGAAATGAAACTTGGATATGTTTTACAATAGTCTATGTGCAGCTTGTATAGCAGTATATATTTACTGTCCCCTGAAAATGACTCAACATACAACCATTATTATACCTGATTATATAAGGCAAAAATTATTTAGTGTAACCAAAACCTCAAAACAAACAAACAAACCAAAACACACACACACACACAGACACACACACATATACACATATATGTGTGTGTGTGTGTATATATGTGTATATATATATATATATAGAAAGTTATTATAGGACTGTATAAGTATTATTTTTTTCTAAATATATATTTTATGTGTAAAAATATATGTAAAAAAAAATATTTCTATATTAACATACATACTTAATAATTAATATATAAATATATATTTAATATTTCACTCTTGCCTACAAACTATGAGTGTCACACCACAGCATTGTGAGATTATGACACACACACACACACACACACACACACACTTACTGTGAAATCTTACTCACACAAAACTGTGAAACCTGGCGTTACAAATGCGCAACATTTAACAAAACAAAATGTAGATCAAATATCAAATGATGATTCAGAATTCTCTTCACTGCTGTTGTGTGTGTTTCTGAGTCCATCATTATTAATAAACAGCCAATATAGCACAGATCACGCTTCATATGATCTAGTAAAGAGGTTTGTTATATTGACAAACTCATGTTACATTATTCAACATATATAAACAAATACACGTGTGTGTGTGTGTGTGTGTGTGTGCACTGCAAAAAATGATTTTCTTACTAAGATTTTTTTGTCTTGTTTCCAGCCAAAATATCTACAAATTCTTAAATCATCTTATTAAAATAAGTCATAATTAATATGATTGATTTCTGGTTAAAAAAACAAGCAAAATAATCTTATTTCAAGATGAAAACTAGATTATTTTGCTTACCCCATTGGCAGATTATTTAGCTTGTTTCAAGCAAAAACTCTCTTGATTTTAATTACTTTTTTTCTAAAAACAAGACAATAATTTGTCTAGAAAATCCTTCTTGATTTAAGAATTTTTAGATATTTCGGCTGGAAACAAGACAAAAATCTAAGTAAGAAAAGCATAAAAAAAGACTAAATAACTAAAATAAAAAGAAATAATATCTACATAGTATTTTTTTTTTAAATAAAAAAACAAAAACAAAAAACTACCAAAATAAATAAATAAATTAACAAAATATTAATAATAATAATAATAAAATAATAATAAAGAAAAGTGAAACATAAAGTAAAATTTAGCTGAATTTTATTTTTTTTTTTAGATAATTTGGCTGGAAACAAGACAAAATATCTAAGAAAGAAAAACATGTTTTTTTTTAAATAAAAAAGACTAAATAATAAAATAAAAATAAAATCTACATAGTATTTTTTAAAATAATAATAATAATAAAAAAATATTAAAATATACCCAGAAAACGGAAAAATAAATAAATACTAAAAACTACTCAAAATAAATAAATAAATTAACAATATAAAAATAATAAATTGATTTATTATGAAAAATAAAATAAAATAAAAAATAAAAATAGGATTCTGAATAAAAAAAAAATAATAGTATGCTTACAAAATAAAATAAAATAAAATTTAGCTGAAAATTTGTAGATATTTTGACTGTAAACAAGACAAAAATTCTAAGTAAAAAAGCATTTTTTTTTTATTTTTTTTTTAATCAGACATAATGAAGTGTTTTGAGAATCTAAATGCCTGTAGTTTTGTCTGAAGGGTAAGGGGATAGAAAATACAGTTTGTACAGTAGAAAATCCATTACTCCTATAGAATGAACCCATAAAATATGGAAAGTGTGTGTGTTATTCGCCGGTGCTCCATCAGGGAGTCTGAAGGTGTCAGAAACACAATTGGTTTATATTGAGTTCTGCTGGATCAGCAACATACAGACCTGGTTTAGAAACAAACCACAAGCTCCACATCTCTCTCTCTCTGATTCCTCTGATCATTATAGCTGCTGTCTTGCGTCGTGTGCTGGATAACCTGGATAGGTTTCTCTCTTGTGGGTCACGGCTGGTTCATTTATCATGTTGTTCCTGTTTCCGTTTACAGTGATTTATGTCTTTTAAGCACACTTTACCCCGTTCACACGCGCACAGCTTCTAGTTCAGATGGAGATGCATGTGTTCGCGGCTCAGTTCTACATTAAGCTTCTGTACCGGATGCGTGTAATGACTTCGGCTGATAAAAACACACGCGTGAACCAGGAATGACATGTGTTTCTCTAGCGACTGGGTTTGAAAAGATCAACCAGCAGTGTATCTGCTCAAGATAAAGGTCAAAACAGAGAAAAATGTGAGGTGAGGCCACAGATTTACTAAAAATGGCAAAGGTTTTGATCACATTAGTCCTTTAAAAGTAAGCTGAAGTACTTAGAGGTTAATCATTAAAACTAAAATAAGTAAAATAAAAATAAATAATATTTATAAAAAATGACTAAAAACTACCCAAAATAAATAAATAAATTAATTAGCAAAATAAAAATAAAAAAAGATAATAATTAAATTAAATTAAAAAGAAAATGGCAGTTTAATTGTTGAATTAAATATTAAATGAATACTAAAAACTACTCAAAATAAATAAATGAATAAACAATATAAAAATAACAAAATAATAAAGAAAACTGAAAAATAAAATAAAATAAAATAGGATTCGGAATTAAAAAAAATAATATATGCTTATCATGCTTACATTTAATCAACTTCAATCATTGAGCATTGAAGGCTCATGAACATCTGGATAAAAAAAAAATGATAAAAAATAAAATAAAATAAAATAGGATTCGGAATTTAAAAAAATAATATATGCTTATTATGCTTACATTTAATCAACTTCAATCATTGAGCATTGAAGGCTCATGAACATCTGAATAAAAATAAAATAAAATAAAATAAAATAAAATAAAATAAAATAAAAATAGGACTCAGAATTAAATATATGCTTATCATGCTTACATTATCAACTTTACAGCACTAAAGGCTCATGAACATCTGGATAAATTAAAATAAAATAAAATAAAATAAAATAAAATAAAATAAAATAAAATAAAAGGATTCAGAATTTAAAAAAAATATATGCTTATGTTTAATTCAGTCAGCACTGAAGGCTCATATGCATCTGGATAAAAAAAAAAAAGCTTCTCTATCGGCTCATATGCATCTGGATAAAAAAAAAATAAATAAAAAATAAAATAAAATAAAATAAAATAAAAATAGGATTCAGAATTTAAAAATAATATATGCTTATGTTTAATTCAGTCAGCACTGAAGGCTCATATGCATCTGGATAAAAAAAAAAAAAATAAAATAAAATAAAATAAAATAGGATTCTGAATTTAAAAAAATAATATATGCTTATTATGCTTACATTTAATCAACTTCAATCATTGAGCATTGAAGGCTCATGAACATCTGAATAAAAATAAAATAAATGCATTTTTGGCTATTACCAAAAGACTGTTTTTGTGCTCCAGGGTCACATATATATCTTTATTTAAAAATGCTTAGAACTGAAAAACAAGACAAACACAGAGGAAGAAAGTAATTTCTGCAGTGCTTTGCTTTACAAACAGTTCAGTGTGCATCTTCTTTGCGACTGATCTTCATGCAGGTTTGAGGTAGTTATAAAGTCCTTTCAGACCTCCGCGCAGAACCTCTTTGATGGGTTTCACCAGCGGGTTGTGCACAATATGCAGACCTTTATCCAGAGGATGGCAGGCGAGCTTCTCCAGCCTCCGGAGCTTATAGATCTCGTGGGGAACGCTCTGCAGCTCGTTGAAGTCCACATTGAGGAGCTCCAGCCCCGTCAGACAGCACAAGCTCCTGGGAAGAGCGTGCAGCGAGTTCTGCTCCACGATCAGGATCTTGAGGTTCACCAGCTCCTGGATCTTATCGGCCAGGTTCTCCAGAAGGTTGTTGGCGAGGTGCAAGAAGACGAGGCTCCTCATGCTGTAGACGCAAGCCGGGACGTGCTGGACGCGATTGTGGCTCAGGTTGAGCTTGGTGAGCTTGCGCAGCTCCGACAAGCTGTTGGGAAGCGTGCTGATCTGGTTGTTGGCCAAACTCAGGACCTCCAGGTTGGTGCAGCGGCCCAGTTCTTCAGGGACGTCTCTCAGACGGTTTCTGTGAGCGAAGAGCACCCTGAGCTTCCCGAGGCGTCCGATCTCCGGCGGGAGGTTGAGGAGCTCGTTCCCCCACAAGTTGAGGATTAACTTATAAATAAAAAAAATAAATAAAATACAAAAAAAAAAATAAATAAATAAAATAAATAAATAAATGAAATAAAAATTAAATTAAATTAAATAAATAAATAAATAAATAAAATTAAATAAAAAAAATAAAAAATAAAATATAATAAAATAATATAATAATAATAATAATAATAATAATAATAATAATAATAATAATAAAATAAATAAATAAAATAAAAAATAAAAATAAAGTTAAATTAAAAATAAAATAAAATAAAAAACAAAAATAAATACAATAAAAAAAAAATCAATAAATAATAAAAAATAAAATAAAATACAAAAATAAAAATAAAATAAAAAATAAAATAGAAAATGATAAAAAATAAAAAAGAATAAAATTAAAAAATAAATAAAATAAAATAAAAATACAATAAAATTAAATAAAAATAAAAAAATAAATTACAAAACAAAAAATACAATTAAATACAATAAAAAAATTAATTAAATAAAATTAAATAAAAAAATTAAATAAAAAACAAAAAATAAAATAAAAAATAAAATAGAAAATGATAAAAAAATAAATAAAAAAAGAATAAAATTAAAAAAATAAATAAAATAAAATAATAAAAATAAAAATACAATAAAATTAAATAAAAAATAAATTAAAAAACATAAAAAATACAATTAAATACAATAATAAAATAAATAAATAAATAAATTAAATTAAATAAAAAAAAACAAAAAAATACAAAAATAATAATAATAAAATAAAATAACAATAAAAATAGGATTCAGAATTTAAAAAATAATATATGCTTATTATGCTTACATTTAATCAACTTCAATCATTCACCACTGAAGGCTCATGAACATCTGGATAAAATAAAATAAATCACCAGGTTCCCGAGGTTCCCCAAGTTGGACGGCAAAGCGGAGAGAGCGTTCAAGGAAAGGTTGAGCTTCTGAAGCTCCTGGAGCTCCCACAGTTCGTCCGGCGGCTCTTCCAGTCCTCGCATGGCCAAGCTGAGCGTGCTGAAGCCCAAATGTTTGGTCGCATGTTTGCGGATTCGATCGACAGACGATAAACTCTCAACGCAGCTGGGCTTGCGTCGCATTTGCCTCTTGGAGTCGTCGCAGTTGGCTTTGCGGCCGGCGTTCCTCGCTGCGGCCTCGTTGCTCGCGTGCTGCTTTGAGATGTTCTGCCTTAAGAGGAACATCTTTCGGCTTTTAGGTCTCAGTCCAACTCAAAAGCGTCCAGAACGTTGGTGGCTCTAGTTTTGAGCTCTGAATCTTGCTCTGGTCTTGTTCAGGAGGAGAAAGCGTTGGAGTGACGTTTGCAGGAGCAGCTGTCGTTGTCATTACGGCTGAAGCGAAGGCCGTTAATGCAGATAAGTAATGGAATCACTGCGAAGTCATTAAACCTTTTCTACATGCGCTCGGATGTATTTATACACGCTTGCTATTAGCAGACATGCATGCCATGTGTTACTGCCAGCTGAAACTGCTAGATATGTGTTCATTAGCACAGTATATCAACTAAAACTATAACAGTAACAAATTAAATTCGAGGTAGCACATCTTTTTTCACTTATTTTGTGAATTTTGCTACCAATTTCTGAGTTTCAAAGTAAAACCGAAATAAAATATGCAACAATAAACTAAAACCATAACAAAGACATTTGAGCTACTTGAAATATATGTATATAAAAAAAAAATTATATATATATATATATATATATATATATATATATATATATATATATATAAGAAAAAAGTTAAAAAAGGCACATAATGACCGTGTTTTATTTACTTTGAAAAATCTTTTTTATTATGTCTGCACACACTGCAAATAAATAAATAAATAATAATAATAATAATAATAATAATAAATAATAATAATAAAATAATAATAAATAATCATTTTTGTTTTCCAGTAAAAATATCTCAAGATTTCTAAATTAAGAAACATTCACTGAATAAAATTATTCATTTTTTGCTAGTTTTAATTTTAAATATTCTTAAAAAAATAATAAATAAATAAATAAAATAAAATAAAATAAAATAAAATAGGATTCAGAATTAAAAAAAGAAAAAACTAGCACTTACTTAAAACTAATACTTCAAGTAAAATTAATGTGGAAACAGGAAATATATACTGAATTTTACTACCAATTTCTGACTTTCAAAGTAAACCTGAAATAAAATATGCAACAATAAACTAAAACCAACCATAACAAAAACATGTGAGCTACTTGAGCTGATCTGCCTAAATAAACTAAATACAAAGAAATATTGGCAGATATTTTCTTGTTTTAAACAAATTTTCAACATTTTTTAAAAAACTTAAGTCATTAGTAAAAATATCTTTATTTGAAATGTTTAGAAATTGCATGTTGCAATTACATGTTGAAGTTGAAAAATGACTAAATTGTTTTTTTTCTTGCAAAACATACTCTATTGCTTTTGGTTTACTTTTTTCACTCAGAAATTGCTAATAAATACAAAGGAAAAAGTTAAAAAGGAACATAATGACTGTGTTTTATTTACTTTGACAAATCATTTTTATTATGTCCACCCACTGAGAGAAAAAAAAAAATTAAAAATTAAAAAAATCTCAAGATTTCTAAATTAAGTAACATTCACTGAAGAAGCTATATATATATATATATATATATATATATATATATATATTTATATATATATATATTTTTTTTTTTTTTTTTTTTTTTTTTTAGAATATTTAAAAGAAAAACTAGCACAAAATGACTAATACTTTAAGTAAAATTAATGTGGAAGCAGGAGATATATACTGAATTTTACTACCAATTTTTACAACCAATTTCTGACTTTCAAAGTAAAACTGAAATAAAATATGCAAAGTGCACATATACATATATATATATATATATATATATATATATATTAAAAGAAAAACTAGTACAAAAACATTACACAAACACACAAAACAAATGACTAATACTTTAAGTCTTTAAGTAAAATTAATGTGGAAACAGGAAATATATACTGAATTTGAATTTAACTACCAATTTCTGAGTTTCTGAGTAGAACTGAAATAAAATGTGCACCAATAAACTAAAACCATAACAAAAAAGTAAAAGTAAAAAGTAAAAGTTACATGAAATATTTATTTAAAACTTACACAAAACACAAACATTTCTCATTTTCATTAAGTAAATTGAAGTACTAAAAACACTAAATCCAAATAAATAAATAAATAAAATATTTAAAAGAAGAAGAACTAGTACAAAAAAAAAAAAAAATAAAATAAAATAAAAAATAAATCATCACAAAACAAACAAAACTAATTACTAAAACTTTATACATATAAAAATGTATTTCAATATATATATTATATATTATATATATATATATATATATATATATATATATATATATATATATATATAAATAAAACTATAACGGTATATCAAAAATAACAATCCAGAAACCTGAACTGGAACTAAAACTAACTAATAAAATTTAATTAATACTACTATATAGACATTTAAATATAAACTAAAAGAAATGGCAAAACACACATCACAATTACTAAAAAAAATGTAATGACATGAATGTATTGAAAATATAAAGTATAAATATTTTCATATGAAAATTAAAAAAATAAAGTCTTATTATCTCAGTGATTCTGAAATAGCACTGGCATGCTTGTCGATGCTCATATATACTGTATATATATATCCTTGTGCAGCTGCATCATGACTGAAAGTACAGTTAAGCCGACTGGTCTTCATATTTTCCATCATAATCCCATTGGTGAGACTGGACAAAGAAGCGTCTAACTTTATACAGCACACTAAAACAAAGATTATTAGAAAATACTGTTTAAGATAAGATTAAATATTAAAACATTAAATAATTTTACTACCAATTTCAAAGCAAATCCTACTCAGTATGAAGCATTTGCTTTTGAAGCAAGTATATTTTCTTCTTTTAATGATAAATTTGCTTGATTTTAAACCATTTTTTACAAAACAAGTCAAAAGTAATAAGTAAAACAGTCTTTTTTTTTTTTTTTTTGCAGTGAAGTGTGTTTTTTGTTTTGACATTAAATAAGAATTTCACAAGACTGTGCAAACATCAAATGAAACTAGATAAAAAAAAGTTTGTCAAGACACAGTTTAGGTTGGCTTGAGAAAGCCTGACCAGAAAGTTTTAAAAAGTTTTTAAATGTTTGACGGTTTTCAGTCTGACATAGTTTTAAGTTTACAGTAGTTTTAAAGCTTAAAGCATGAATGTTTTGAAGGCAATACAGTCAGATAGATAGATAGGTTGCTAAGCTGCTATGTGGTTGCTAGGGTACTCGGGGTGGTTGCTAGGGTACCTGAGGAGGCTGTTAGGGTGGTTGCTAGGGTGTTGCTATGCAGTTTCCAGGGTACTCAAAATGGTTGCTAAGATGCTGCTATGTGGTTGCTAGGGTACCTGAGTAGTTGCTAGGGTGTTGCTATGTGGTTGCTAAGGTACTCGGGGTGGTTGCTAGGGTGTTGCAATGTGGTTGCTAAGGTACTCGGGGTGGTTGATAAGCTGCTATGTGGTTGCTAGGGTACTCGGGTGGTTGCTAGGGTACCTGAGGAGGTTGCTAGGGCGGTTGCTAGGGTACCTGGGGTGGTTGCTAAGGTGTTGCTATGCGGATGCTAGGGTACCCAGGGTGGTTGCTAGGGCGGGTTGCTAGGGTACCTGGGGTGGTTGCTAGGGTGTTCTTATGTGGTTGCTAAGGTATTCTGAGAGGTTGCTAGGGTGTTGCTATGTGGTTGCTACTCTGGGTGGTTGCTAGGATGTTGCTAAGGTACTCTGAGTGGTTGCTGGGGTGTTGCAATGCGGTTGCTAGGGTATTTGGGGTGGTTGCTAGGGTGTTGCTATGCAGTTGCTAGGGTACCCGGGCAGTTGCTATGGTGTCCTATGGTGCTATGTGGTTGCTAGTCATTTTTTTTTTGCAGTGAAGTGTGTTCTTGTTATTGTTTTGACATTAAATAAGTATTTCACATGACTGTGCACAAGTTTTTTTTGCTGTGCAAACATCAAATTAAATAATTAAATAATGCACAACACATTAATGGTGTTTTGCAAGCTACTATTTAAGATCTAAAAATGAAATCAAAAAGCAACATTATTTCTAATATTTTGAGTTATTCTAAATTCATTTATTTTCTATATTATGTCACATCAAATGCGTCTCACTGACAGATGAGAAAAACATCAAAATATAATATGAATTTCATAACAAAGCTGTTTCCACTGAATGAATCAAAAGAGCTGCAAAAATCTTTTTTTGAACATTGACCGTTTATTTTCTATTCCTAAAGGAAAATCTGAGACAAAGTTGCTACTTAAATGAAATACTGCCGGGAAGTGTGTTTCCGGAGCTATGAAAGAGCAACCCCAGCGATAAAATGTTCTTCTCTGGATTTATAAGATCTTCACATTTACTGGCGTGAGACGAGACCATAAAAAAGACAATGGTAAGTTACAGCCTTGGTTTTTATTGTGTCTTTAATATGCGCTCTTGATTCGGGCGGGTTATGATAAGGTCTCAATCAGCTTCAAACGCGTGATAAAAACCCCGAATGCACGCAGAAGATCAGCGGCAGCAGGTCAACGCTATTTCTGTCGTCTTTAAGCTGCCGGTCTTAGTTTCTGCTTGTTCATGGAGGGTGAAGGACTGACCTCGCCTGTCACAAACACATTATGAAACAAGACTATAGATGCAATGAACACACAAACACAAAGATTCACTGAACTTCAGGATGAGAAACAACTGATTCACAAGCAACAAAAGATATGACCTGAAAAATGTACACTGCAAAGAGTCTTGTTTTTCAGTACAAATATATAAACGATCCTATGCTTTTACTGGTGAAGCAAAATTACTTAAAATACTAATTGTTTTTTGTTGTTGTTTGTTTCTTGTCTTTGTCATTTGGAGCGACCACTCATCATGTGGTGCGACCAATAATAACAATAACGTATTAAATTATTATAAATTTCTAAACTCAAAAGAAATGCAAATTCTAATTACTTTAATTTCTGAGAACATCTGAAAAATGTTAAGCATGTTAAGGAAATTAATTAAGTTTAATATAAATCATGGTCGCACCGCATGACATTTTAAAGACTATGACAAATTCATCTAGATGAAAAAAAACACTACAATCACTTAATTTACATTTTTTATTTGAATTTATGTTTACACAACATTTTTAATGTTTGAACAATTACAATAGATATTATTATTTTTGTATTTTAAAATTGGCCTGTCAAAAATCCTTATATGTCAATGACATATATATATATATATATATATATATATATATATATATATATATATATATAAATATATATATATATATAAATCTTCTAAAAATCCTATTTTTTAAAGCAAAAAACTCATCTAATTTTCCGAAAATAAGACTTTCTTAGGTTAAATAGATTGTTAATGATATAAAGTCTTTGTGTCATTCGGAGCAACCATCATGTGGTGCAACCAATAATAACAATAACTGTATTAAAATAAATGATAATGGAATATCTAATTTCTGTGGCTGAAAGTGAAATAAAAACTTTTTTATCCATTTTATACAATTTACAGGAAAAATAAGTCTAAACTAAAATACATTTAAGAAGGCAACTCTAATAGAAATTAATAGAAATCATGGTCACACCACATGACATTTTAAAGCCTACTGCAAATTCATCTAGATTTAATTTATTTTAAATTTTACTTTGATTTTATGTGTGCACAATATTCGTAAACTTTGAACAATTGCAATAGATATTATTATTATTATTATTTTTTTTTTAAAACTGCCCTGTCGAAAATCCTTATATGTCAATGACCCATATATAAAAATAAAAACTAATTTAAAAAGATTCAAAAACTTAACTAATTGTCAGAAAATAAGACTTTCTTTAGTCATTTTGCTTCTCAAGTGAATGTATCTTGATTTAAGAATGTTTAGATATCTGTTCTGGAAAACAACAGATCATTTTCTGTATCCTCTATAGTTTTATCCGTACCCAGGGTGGTTGCTAGGGTGTTGCTGTGCAGTTGCCAAGGTACTCAGAGTGGTTGCTAAGATGCTGCTATGTGGTTGCTAGGGTACTTGGGGTGGTTGCTAGGGCGCTTAGGGTGTGTTGCTAGGGTGTTCTTATGTGGTTGCTAAGGTATTCTGAGAGGTTGCTAGGGTGTTGCTATGTGGTGCTACTCTGGGTGGTTGCTAGGGTGTTGCTGTGTGGTTGCTAAGGTACTCTGAGTGGTTGCTGTGGTGTTGCAATGCGGTTGCTAGGGTATTTGGGTGTTCTGGAAAACAACAAATCATTTTCTGTGTCCTCTATAGCAGGATCAAACATCTGTATCCATAAATACAGTAACTTCATTTTGTCAGCAGTTTGGGTTTTGGAAACACAAAGCCCATACCCGTTCGTCAGACAAAAATGATGGATTTGGTGTTTTGATTGGTCAGTTCTCCTGTTTATCAAACTCAGAAAAGTTCAGAAATAACTGGGTGTAAAGAAATGCCTGCAGTTAATTCCATGTGCTGCACTTTTCACACGTCTCTTTCAATAGATTTTTAATATAAGGTCTTTGTCATTTGGAGTGACCACTCGTCATGTTGTGCGACCAATAATAATAATAACTGTATTAAATTTAAAATAAAATATCTAATTTCTGTGGTTGAAATATGGATCACTGCTACAGTATGCTTAAGTGAATGGTATTTTGGAAACATATTTATCCGTTTTATACAATTTACAGAAAAAAATAAGTCTAAAGTAAACTACATTTCAGAAGGCAACTCTGAAATTGTAGAACAAAAGTATGAGATCATTATTTACAAAAACTAAACACTTTAATTACTGAGAACATCTAAAAAATGTTAAGCATGTTAAGGAAATTGATGAAGTTTAATATAAATCATGGTCGCACCGCATGACATTTTAAAGGCTATGGCAAATTCATCTAGATGAAAAAACACTACAATCACTTAATTTAAAAAAATCATTTTAATTTGTGTGTACACAGCATTCTTAATGTTTGAACAATTACAACAGATATTATTATTTTTGTATTTTAAAATTGACCTGTCGAAAATCCTTATGTCAATGATCCATTAAAAAAAAAAAAAAAAAACTCTTTTAAAAATCCTATTTTTTAAAGCAAAAACTCATCTAATTTTCAGAAAATAAGACTTTCTTAAATCATTTTCTTAACATGCTTAACATTTTTTTTAGATGTTCTAATATTGATCTCATATTTTTGTTCTATAATTTCAGAGTTGCCTTCTGAAATGTAGTTTACTGTAGACTTATGTTTTTCTGTAAATTGTATAAAACGGATAAAAACATTTACTTACTTTACTTAAGCATACTGTAGCAGTGATCCATATTTCGACCACAGAAATTAAATATTTTATTTTTAATTTAATACAGTTATTGTTATTATTGGTCGCACCACATGATGAGTGGTCGCTCCAAATGACACAAAGACCTTATATCATTAAAAATCTATTTAAAGAGATGTGTGAAAAGTGCTGCAAATGGCATTAACTGCAGGCATTTCTTTAGACCCAGTTATTTCTGAACTTTTTCTGAGTTTGATTAACAGGAGATCTGACCAATCAAAATGTCAAATCCAGTCCAAACCAATTTTTGTCTGATGAACAGGAATGGGATTTGTGTTTCCGAAACCCATACTGCCGATAAAATGAAGTTGAAGTTGAAGTTAGATAAGTTTTTGAATCTTTTTAAATGATCTAATTGTCAGAAAATAAGACTTTCTTAAGTAATTTTGCTTCTCAAGTGATTGTATCTTGATTTTAGAATGTTTAGATATTTGTTTTGGAAAACTGCAAGGATCAAGCGTCTGTATCCATAAATACAGCAACTTCATTTTGTCGCCAGTGTGGGTTTTGGAAACACATTAAACTGAGGTTATCACAAGCAAACATCATATCACATCTATAGTTTGATGCAGAAACAATGAAAGAAACTTTTAGACTGTCGTATTTTAACCAGTCAACAATAAACTAATCCAACCTGTCATCTCAATATGTCAATTTACACACACAAACACTTCCTGCTTCCTCTTCCAAACACATAATTAACCAAACGCATTGTAAACATAACCATCTATATATATATAAAACCATTCAAAAACAACAGAAGCATTCAGCTGTGGTCAGACAAATGAAGGAACGCCTCAAACATCCAGACTGACATCTGACACGCAGTTGTTATGTGTGATTTATCACGGGTTATTATTGACAAACTGACGCTGACAGACGCCGCAGTGAATATGATCCGCATTGAGCCGCTTTATTACAAGCGCACAGTCCGACTGCAGGCTTTGTTGTTCCTGTCACTGGGATTGACTCGTCTCTTGAGGTGCTTTAACAGTCACACGCTTCAATTAAACAATAAACGCTGTGTTTTGATTGAAAACAGTCCAGCGCTCAGTGAATGTGACTTAAATAGCAACTGGCAAAACTTCAGCTGACAAGATCTCAGTCAAGATAACACATGCACAGAGAGACTAAAAACTATTCAGACACTTGCATGTTATTGCATTACTGTTCTGGTTTGGTATTTTAACAACAATTAAGTCTACAGTACTTAGTGGCATTGCCAAACCATCAGCTAAACTAAAATACATTTATTATAAATGATACACTTCTGAATGTTATTGCATTATTGTTCTCCTATTTATTGGTTATTATTTTAGCAGCAATCAGCTCTACAGCAATTAAAATCGAAACCATAATAAAGTATGTATGATATCTCCACTACAGAGGAAAATTATAATTATAAATGTATATATTATAAATTATAAAATAATTAGAAAAATATATAGTTATCATTTTTTACCGTTTTCCTTTTTATTGGTATTTTAACAACAAATCAGTCTACAACAAGAACTAATTATTAAGAACAATAGTGACATTGCATACAAACCTTAAAATAATACTACTAATATATATATATATATATATATATATATATATATATATATATAAAAAATACTAAACAGCATAAATAGATAAATAAATAAATTATATAATTATAAAATTATAATTGTATAAATGGCATTATGTTTCTGTATATTATATATATTACTACTATTATATATATATATATATATATATATATATATATATATACATATATATATAATACTAAACAGCATAAATAAATAATATAATTTTAAAATTATAATTATATAAACAGCATTACTTTTCTGTTTTTTGTTTTTTTATTTGCATTTTAACAGCAATTAAGTTAACTGCAAGAACTAATTATTAAGAACAATAGTGGCATTGCATACAAACCTTAAAATAATACTACTATTTTATATATATATATATATATATATATATATATATATAATAATAATAATAATAATACTAAACAGCATAAATAAATAAATTATAATTATAATTATAAAAATGGCATTACTTTTCTGTTTTTTATTTGCATTTTAACAGCAATTAAGTTAACAGCAAGAACTAATTATTAAGAACAATATTGGCATTGCATACAAACAAAAAATGAAATAAAATAAAATGGGTGTAGTATATTTATTATAGTAGAATGGAGACAAATGATAATTGTCTGAATGTCATTGCATTACTGTTCTCTTTTTTATTGGTTATTATTTACTCAATTTACTCATTGCATTTTCGGTCCCCTATTTTTTATTGGTATTTAAACAGCAATTAACTCTACAGCAATTAAGAACAATTGTGATATTGCATACAAACCATAAAATAATAATATTATATAAATAATAACAAACAATACTATAAAATAATAATACAACACATGATAAATAAATAAATAAAGCATATGGAGAAAAATACAATTATATAAATTGGCATTACTTTTCTGTTTTTATTTGCATTTTAACAGCAATTAAGTTAACAGCAAGAACTAATTATTAAGAACAATATTGGCATTGCATACAAACCAAAACAAATAATGACAAAAAAAAAATCTAATTATATATAAAACTAATGTTTTTTAAAATATATGACACTTGCTTTGAACATTTGTTGTTCAAATGAAAAATAAATAAATAAATAAAACATTTAGATATTTTTAAGTGTGACTTGCATGCCTAAATAACTTTTCTGGCACCATTTTATATTCATGCACTGGGAAATAAAATTATTTTTGCAGTATAAAACTACTCAAGAGATGTAAATACAATGTGGCAAATCACAAAAGTCGTTTGGCCTTGCCAATAAAACTGATTAAAAATCAAATTCTGACTGATGTGTTTGTGTTTGAGGAACAACGGCTCCCTCTATGGGCTCACCCTCAAAAATACCTAAAAAACTCAAACCCAGCTCAGTTCCTCATGATAGTTTAGAGTTGCTCAGTTTTAAATCACAGCAGTCTCACATGGACCGCTTTGTCCTTTAGCTCGAGCCTCACCTTGCGCTGTCCGTCCGCTCTGCTAATATTGGGCTCAAGGGCTCCATCACAGTCAAGGTCGGGCCGGTGTATTTAATCAGTGAGACATGATAACACAAAATATTAAACATGGCCGCCAATCAGCTAATCAAGTAATGATGCCGAGACCTTTGAGGAAGGTCAGCGGCGTAAGCTAATTAGCAGGACACATTTGCAGCGTTCAATCACGTTAGTGCACACAGATGTGCATGCACTTTTAATGCCTTTCTCAGACAGTTTTAGGAAATTGCGATCTGTTGCATGCTGAATAAACTTTCTGGATTGTGTCACGGATTCGAGTGTCTCTCATTTTGCCAGGATGTCTTACAAATTATGCGGCTTTCTGAGACAGTTTTAGGAAATTGCGATCTGTTGCATGCTGAATAAATTTTCTGGATCGTGTCGCGGATTCCTGTGTCTCTCATTTTGCGCGGGATTTTTTTTTTTTTTTTTTTTTTTTACAAATTATGCAGCTTTCTCAGATTTGTAGGAAATTGCGATCTGTTGCATGCTGAATAAATTTTCTGGATCGTGTCACGGATTCGAGTATCTCTCATTTTGCACGGGATTTCTTACAAATTATGCGGCTTTCTCAGACAGTTTTAGGAAATTGCGATCTGTTGCATGCTGAATAAACTTTCTGGATCGTGTCACGGATTCGAGTGTCTCTCATTTTGCGCGGGATTTTTTTTACAAATTATGCAGCTTTCTGAGACAGTTTTAGGAAATTGCAATCTTTTGCATGATCAATAAACTTTCTGGATCGTGTCACGGATTCGAGTGTCTCTCATTTTGAGTGGTATTTCTTCCAAATTATGCGGCTTTCTCACACAGATTTAGGAAACTGCTGTTCTGTTGCATGCTGAATAAACTTTCTGGATTGTGACACGGATTCGAGTGTCTCATTTTGCGCGGGATTTCTTACAAATTATGCGGCTTTCTCAGACAGTTTTAGGAAATTGCGATCTGTTGCATGCTGAATAAACTTTCTGGATTGTGTCAGATTCAGTGTCTCTCATTTTGCGCGGGATTTTTTTTTTTTTTTACAAATTATGCAGCTTTCTGAGACAGTTTTAGGAAATCGCAATCATTTGCATGATCAAACTTTCTGGATTGTGTCACGGATTCGAGTGTCTCTCATTTTGCGCGGGATTTTTACAAATTATGCAGCTTTCTGAGACAGTTTTAGGAAATTGCGATCTGTTGCAGCTGAATAAAGTTTCTGGATCGTGTCAGATTCAGTGTCTCTCATTTTGCGCGGGATTTTTTTTTTTACAAATTATGCAGCTTTCTGAGACAGTTTTAGGAAATTGCAATCTTTTGCATGATCAATAAACTTTCTGTATGGTGTCACGGATTCCAGTGTCTCTCATTTTGCGCGGGATTTTTTACAAATTATGCGGCTTTCTCAGACAGTTTTAGGAAATTGTGATCTGTTGCATGCTGAATAAACTTTCTGGATTGTGTCAGATTCAGTGTCTCTCATTTTGCGCGGGATTTTTTTTTTTTACAAATTATGCAGCTTTCTGAGACAGTTTTAGGAAATCGCAATCATTTGCATGATCAATAAACTTTCTGTATCGTGTCACGGATTCGAGTGTCTCTCATTTTTTTACAAATTATGCGGCTTTCTGAGACAGTTTTAGGAAATTGCGATCTGTTGCATGCTGAATAAATTTTCTGGATTGTGTCACGGATTCGAGTGTCTCTCATTTTGCGCGGGATTTTTTTTTTTTTTTTTTTTTTTTTACAAATTATGCGGCTTTCTGAGACAGTTTTAGGAAATTGTGATCTGTTGCATGCTGAATAAACTTTCTGGATTGTGTCAGATTCAGTGTCTCTCATTTTGCGCGGGATTTTTTTTTTTTACAAATTATGCAGCTTTCTGAGACAGTTTTAGGAAATCGCAATCATTTGCATGATCAATAAACTTTCTGGATTGTGTCACGGATTCGAGTGTCTCTCATTTTGCGCGGGATTTTTTACAAATTATGCGGCTTTCTCAGACAGTTTTAGGAAATTGTGATCTGTTGCATGCTGAATAAACTTTCTGGATTGTGTCAGATTCAGTGTCTCTCATTTTGCGCGGGATTTTTTTTTTTTACAAATTATGCAGCTTTCTGAGACAGTTTTAGGAAATCGCAATCATTTGCATGATCAATAAACTTTCTGGATTGTGTCACGGATTCGAGTGTCTCTCATTTTGCGCGGGATTTTTTACAAATTATGCGGCTTTCTCAGACAGTTTTAGGAAATTGCGATCTGTTGCAGCTGAATAAAGTTTCTGGATCCTGTCAGATTCGAGTGTCTCTCATTTTGCGCGGGATTTTTTTTTTTTTACAAATTATGCAGCTTTCTCAGACAGTTTTAGGAAATTGCGATCTGTTGCATGCTGAATAAACTTTCTGGATTGTGTCAGATTCAGTGTCTCTCATTTTGCGCGGGATTTTTTTTTTTTTACAAATTATGCAGCTTTCTGAGACAGTTTTAGGAAATTGCGATCTGTTGCAGCTGAATAAAGTTTCTGGATCGTGTCAGATTCAGTGTCTCTCATTTTGCGCGGGATTTTTTTTTACAAATTATGCAGCTTTCTGAGACAGTTTTAGGAAATTGCAATCTTTTGCATGATCAATAAACTTTCTGTATCGTGTCACGGATTCGAGTGTCTTTCATTTTGCGAGGGATTTTTTACAAATTATGTAGCTTTCTGAGACAGTTTTAGGCAATTGCAATCTGTTGCATGCTGAATAAACTTTCTGGATCGTGTCAGATTCGAGTGTCTCTCATTTTGCGCGGGATTTTTTTTTTTTTTTTACAAATTATGCGGCTTTCTGAGACAGTTTTAGGAAATTGCGATCTGTTGCATGCTGAATAAATTTTCTGGATTGTGTCACGGATTCGAGTGTCTCTCATTTTGCGCGGGATTTTTTTTTTTTTTTTTTTTTTTTTTTTTTTTTTTACAAATTATGCGGCTTTCTGAGACAGTTTTAGGAAATTGTGATCTGTTGCATGCTGAATAAACTTTCTGGATTGTGTCAGATTCAGTGTCTCTCATTTTGCGCGGGATTCTTTTTTTTTTACAAATTATGCAGCTTTCTGAGACAGTTTTAGGAAATCGCAATCATTTGCATGATCAATAAACTTTCTGGATTGTGTCACGGATTCGAGTGTCTCTCATTTTGCGCGGGATTTTTTACAAATTATGCGGCTTTCTCAGACAGTTTTAGGAAATTGCGATCTGTTGCAGCTGAATAAAGTTTCTGGATCCTGTCAGATTCGAGTGTCTCTCATTTTGCGCGGGATTTTTACAAATTATGCAGCTTTCTGAGACAGTTTTAGGAAATTGCGATCTGTTGCAGCTGAATAAAGTTTCTGGATCGTGTCACGGATTCGAGTGTCTTTCATTTTACGCGGGATTTTTTACAAATTATGTAGCTTTCTGAGACAGTTTTAGGAAATTGCGATCTGTTGCAGCTGAATAAAGTTTCTGGATCCTGTCAGATTCGAGTGTCTCTCATTTTGCGCGGGATTTTTTTTTACAAATTATGCAGCTTTCTCAGACAGTTTTAGGAAATTGCGATCTGTTGCATGCTGAATAAATTTTCTGGATTGTGTCAGATTCAGTGTCTCTCATTTTGCGCGGGATTTTTTACAAATTATGTAGCTTTCTGAGACAGTTTTAGGCAATTGCAATCTGTTGCATGCTGAATAAACTTTCTGGATTGTGTCACAGATTCGAGTGTCTCTCATTTTGCACGGTATTTCTGACAAATTATGCTGCTTTCTGAGACAGTTTTAGGAAATTGCTGTTCTGTTGCATGCTCAATAAACTTTCTGGATTGTGTCACGGATTCGAGTGTCTCTCATTTTGCGCGGTATTTCTGACAAATTATGCGAATTTCTGAGACAATTTTAGGAAATTGCGATCTGTTGCATGCTGAATAAACTTTCTGGATCGTGTCACGGATTCGAGTGTCTCTCATTTTGCGTGGGATTTTTATTTTTATTTTTTTTTACAAATTATGCAGCTTTCTCAGACAGTTTTAGGAAATTGCTGTTCTGTTGCATGCTGAATAAACTTTCTGGATCGTGTCACAAATTCAAGTGTCTCTCGAACAGCTTTATGGCGCAGCAGCTCTGATGTCAGTGACGAATGTGTTACAGTTTGCGCGGGATTTCTTACAAATTATGCGGCGGCATGACGCCTCGTCAAATGAGCGGGAAATCTGCCAATCACAGGCACTTTCAACACTTGCTTTCTGCCAGCTTTGTAAATAGTTTGCCTTTTCTTTGCTGTTTTGTTTTGCTAAATGACGACGCTACAAAACAAGTGTGTTAAATCAATTTGAGTGGCGCTTGTTTGTGTTTTTTTTTTACATGAAAGTCCTCAGATTGCGTTGATCCTGTCACGGTAACTCGGGAGTATTATCTTAATAACGTCTCAGGATTATTGTGGCTTAATCTCATAAAAGAAAATGCCATTACGCTCGCTGCTGGATCCGAAAGAAGATTGCATTTTTATTTCCTATATCAGTCATAGCATATTTGAGGCTATTCTCAGTTGAACGAGCTTTATGACTGCACATTAGTTTGCTGTTTTTTACTGTTTTTGTGTTGCTGGTTTTTATCGGCTTGTTTTATGGCAGTTAAATCTCCTGAATCTCTATTGTTTCTTAAAATATGATTCACTATGAGCGACGCTGTTTTGCGTATGATCTGATTTGAGTCCGGCACTGCGTTTGTCTCCTGACACCAATTATGTGGCTGAACCTTCAAACCCTCATGCCGTCTGGAAACAGGAGTCTTTAACACCAGATGACTAATTACTGGAGAGTTGTGCTCCGGAGCTCAGCAGGAACGTATGTACACAGCACGCTTATGCTCGCGCTCTTAAGGTTCGGGATAATGATTAGTTATATGACGCGAGCTAATCTTAGAAACATGCGTCCACACGCTACTGTATGTGCTGCCAAAGAAGAGCAGGCAAACATTTTAAAAAGCATCATATTCTTATAACTGAACTGCTAAAATGAGGGCCTTAGAGAATTACTGCCTCAGTGTTTTTCTGTGGAGTTGCTTTGAAATCATAAAAAAATTAAACTGACTTGACTAGATTGGATGGACGGAAACAGAATGATACAGAACAATAGATACATAGACAAGCAATATATAACAGAATGATAGATAGATAGACAGATAGACAGACAATATATAAACAGAGCGACAGATAGATGAATAGATAATATATAAACAGAATGATAGATAAGCAATATATAAACAGAACGATAGATAGAATGATAGATAGATAGATAGGCAATATATAAACAGAAATATAGATAGATAGACAATATATAAACAGAAATATAAATAGATAGACAGACAGACAGACAGACAGTATATAAACCGAAAGATAGATAGATAGATAGATAGACAGACAATATATAAACAGAGCGACAGATAGATGAATAGATAATATATAAACAGAATGATAGATAAGCAATATATAAACAGAACAATAGAACGATAGAACGATAGATAGATAGATAGATAGATAGACAATATATAAACAGAACAATAGATAGATAGACAATATATAAACAGAAATATAGATAGATAGACAGACAGTATATAAACAGAACGATAGATAGAACGATAGAACGATAGATATATAGATAGTTATACAAAATATAAACAGAACGACAGATAGATGAATATATAGTATATAAACAGAATGACAGATAGACAATATGTAAACAGATAGATATATAGACAATATATAAACAGAACGATAGATAGAAAATATATAAACAGAACGATAGATAGGCAATATATAAACAGAAATATAGATAGACAGACAGACAGTATATAAACCAAAAGATAGATAGATAGATAGATATACAGACAATATATAAACAGAACGATAGATAATGTATAAACAGATTGATAGATAGATAGATAGATAGATAGATAGACAGACAGATAGACAGATAGATAGATAGACAATATATAAACAAAAATATAGATAGATAGACAGACAGTATATAAACCGAAAGATAGATAGATAGATAGATAGACAGACAGACAATATATAAACAGAATGATAGACAGAATGATAGATAGACAATGTATAAACCGAAAGATAGATAGATAGATAGATAGATAGACACAATATATAAACAGAACGATAGATAGATAGATAGATAGATAGTTATACAAAATATAAACAGAACGACAGATAGATGAATAGATAATATATAAACAGAATGACAGATAGACAATATGTAAACAGATAGATAGATAGATAGATAGATAGACAATATATAAACAGAACGATAGATAGACAGTATATAAACAGAACGATAGATAGAACGATAGAACTATAAATATATAGATAGATAGATAGACAATATATAAACAGAACGATAGATAGGCAATATATAAACAGAAATATAGATAGATAGACAGACAGACAGTATATAAACCGAAAGATAGATAGATAGATAGATAGATAGATAGACAGACAGATAGACAGACAATATATAAACAAAGATAGATCTTAATAAAGATCTTAAAAACAGCGTTATCTATCTATCTATCAATCTGTTTATACATTGTCTATCTATCGTTCTGTTTATATATTGTCTGTATATCTATCTATCTATCTATCTATCTATCTATCTTTAGATAGATAGACAGTATATAAACAAAGATAGACAGACAGATAGATAGATAGACAATATATAAACAAAGATGGATAGACAGACAGATAGATAGATAGATAATATATAAACAGAAATATAGATAGATAGACAATATAAACAGAAAGATAGATAGATAATATATAAACAGAAATATAGATAGACAATATATAAACAGAAAGATAGATAGATAGATAGACAATATATAAACAAAGATAGATAGATAGACAGACAGATATATAGATAGATAGATAGATAGATAGATAAATAGACAATATAAACACAAAGATAGATATATAGATAGATAGATAGATAGATAATATAAACAGAAAGATAGATAGATATATAGATAGATAGACAATATATAAACAGAAATATAGATAGATAATATATAAACAGAAATATAGATAGATTGACAATATAAACAGAAAGATAGATAGATAATATATAAACAGAAATATAGATAGACAATATATAAACAGAAAGATAGATAGATAGATAGACAGACAGATATATAGATAGATAGATAGATAAATAGATAATATAAACAGAAAGATAGATAGATATATAGATAGATAGACAATATATAAACAGAAATATAGATAGATAGATAGATAGATAGATAGATAGATAAATAGATAATATAAACAGAAAGATAGATAGATATATAGATAGATAGACAATATATAAACAGAAATATAGATAGATAGATAGATAGATAAAGCTGCTCTGAAACAGTAGGTGAAACTGAAGTTGTATGTGTTGATGATGAGTGCGTGTGTTAAGTTTTGAATCTCAGCAGTATTTCGGGCTGTGAATGAACGCAGACTCGAGTGTCCAGCTGTATCTCGCTCTCAGTGGGAGGAGATGAAGCACGACACCAGAGAACCAGTCAAAGCTCCCGCACACCCTCTACCGGAGAACACATCCGCCCGCCCGCCCGGTAATCTACAACTCGCACTCACTCACGCCCGCCACGGCTCCGGGAGAGCCGGAGAAACACTTCCACAAGAGCCTGAAACCGACCGAGAGCCTTCTTAAAACAGCCGCACCTGCACAGAGTTCGGCCCGCGGGCAGTCCGGGCTTCACGGTACCGACACCGACAGGATGGACAAACTTTTGGCGTGCCTCCTCATCGCGATCGGCGTCTTGGTGTCCGCGCGAGCGCAGGTGTTCAAAGGTAAGAGCTCGTGTGGATATATGTGGCGCTGGCTTACCTCAGTTTCGGGATTCGGTCACGGCGAGGTCTCCGCTAAACTTGAGCGCGGGCACTTTGCGCGTCTGGGTCCGCGCCACGCCGCGGGAGCGTCGCGTGATTCGGCGTTTGTTTTGGAGTCTCTCGTAAAGTTTGATGGGCAGCGGAGGAACGCTAATGACAGGCCGGTAATGACGGGTTCCGTGTTCTGATTTAGAAACATCCCCGCAGACCCGGTGCCTTTGAGAGTCGGGCTGTTTGTCGCGCAAGATGTTTGGATCATACAATCGGACTTTAGTGGAAGCACCTGTTTGTGCCCAGTTTATGATAGTTATTCAGAAACCCAAACGCACATAAAACTTTAATACTGTAAAAAAGGTATAATTTGTAGCATCTAAGAGAGAGTGTGTGGGAATGCGACCTCACATGCGTTACTCTGTTGATTTCTGTCTGATGAAACATTAGTTTGTTGGATTGATTTATTAATGGATGCAAAGGTGGCAGCCTCACCGAAGTTTTGATAAGCTCCAGAACATTTGTGCATTGCTTATGTTTATTCTGGCAATCACATCTGCTAATATGCCTTGATATGCACGTGCATAAGTGGTGAATCGGACCCCTGTGCATTGCATTTGCCCCTGGTGCATTGGAATGGCATGCATTCTCGTGCTGTTCACAAATGAGTCCTTAATTGTGTTTGCTTGCGATGGTGGCAAATAGTCTGCTTAAAGATTCAGAGCCCGTTGGACATATTTAGGATGCAACACAAGCCCATCAGGTCCAATGCAACTCAGATTTGGTTCTCTTGTAGCCCGAAGGGACGCAAAACGGAGCTTAAAAGGGGTCGTTTTAGCTGTCTGAACAATAGATTTTCCTGTGTGTAACAACAGGGACATTAGTGAGGTTTAATCGATACGTGTGAATGCATAGATAATGCTGCGTAATGTGTCGCTCGCAGTAGGTTTTTATTTTTTATTTGCTTTTTATATGGAATGAAGACTAGTTGTTATTAAATGTTTAATTGCATGAGATTTGATATCAATATTGGCATTTATGCGCGGATTCAGTGATCATATTGTGATTTTTAATATGTTAGTTGCACTTCTGACACCTTTTTGAATCTAAAACATAACAGCTACTGATTGCATATATAAACTTTCCCATGCATATCTTTGAATAATGTGTCTAAGTCGAGGTCTATTGTGTGTCAGTTCCTCCTTTGGCCTGTGGGAGGCAGCATGGCTCACTCAGTGACTGTATGTACTGTATGCATATGTCCATCAAGTCTGATTTACATCAGCTGTGCTGCTTTTCATCAAACTGCTGCTGATCTTCAGCGATGGCTTTCCGTTTACTGATCGGAGGCGTGCAGATGCGCAGGAGTAAATCAGCAGAGATTGATCAGCTAGAGCAGCAGCTTCGATCACTAATGCACATATTTAAAGTGATAAACATGTCAGTGGAAAGTTTTATCCAAAGAGCTCTGAAGAAACAAGCATCTGCGATTTAAAACAATAAGATTGTGCTTAACAGAGATTTTCTTACTCCCCTTTGAGTTTTGACTGGTAAAACACTGTAATGTACATCTGTGAGGTGTTTTATAGCTTATTAAAACATTAAAGATGCATTTAATAATTGCTAAATATTATTAAACACAATCCATGCAACTCTCATCAATATTCATTAGTATGTTGTTTATGGTTGCCAAGTCCTGATAATACCATCCTACTTTGATAAATACCATGTTTCTGAATTGCCAAATGTGCTCTGAGGTACTTTAAAGAATACCAAGGTCACAGCTAATAAAACTGTGCTAAGAATGAACACACTGAGTTATGAAAATGCCCTTTTTCATGTTTTAAAATAATTTATTCTTTGTTATGTGAACAAACCCATTAAGTTATGAAAACGTCACTTGATTTCCTTTTTTATTTATTTCCTTTCAGGTGTGGCATATTTTGAGTTTGCGTTTCACTGTTTTTATTCATTTAAAGGAATACTGAATCTGTTTTTTTGCAAGTAAGATGAATGAATGCATTTTCACATTTAGTCTAGAAATACAGTAACATCATGTTTACACAGTGTCTACACTTACTCCTGATTTCTCTCAACATGGGGACAGGAGACTTGTCAGTCAATAAATGGGAAAACAGAGTAACTGGCGTTACTTATTTGTAAAAGTAACCTGATGATTAGTCACTTGTGTTACTTGTGATGCATTGCCCCCAGCGCTGCTTATGAAAATGTTACTTCTCAGAACTTTTCGAAAATGTCGAAAATTTAAAAATTTTTTATTTTGAAAATGTTAAAAATACAAGTTTTTAAAACATTGATTCAAGGTTACTAAAATTTTACTTCACAAAACATTCAAAACAACCAAATGCTTATTTTTGGTTATTTAAACATTCCTTTTAACTTAAAAAAAATGTTACTTCTCAGGAAGTTCAAAAGTTCAAAACTTTTCGAGATGTCCATTTTTTTTTGTTTGTTTTTAGTTATTTGAACATTCCTTTTAACTCGAAAATGTTACTTCCCAGGAAGTTCAAAAGGTCAATTAAAAATAGAAGTTTAAAAAATGTTGATTCAAGGTTACATGAACGTTACTAAAATTTTACTTCAAAAAACATTCAAAAAACCAATTTCTTTTAATGTCTTAATGTTTATTTTTGGTTATTTGAACATTCCTTTTAACTTACGAAAATGTTACTTCTGAGAAAGTTCAAAAGGTCAATTAAAAATAAGTTTTAAAAACGTTATGTGAATGTTACTAAAATTTTACTTTACAAAACATTGAAAATGACCTGTTTTTTTTTTTTTTTTTTTTTTTTTTTTTTTTAAATGCTTATTTTTGGTTATTTGAACATTCCTTTTAACTTACAAAAAAATGTACTTCTCAGAAAGTTCAAAAGGTCAATTAAAAATAAAAGTTTTAAAAATGTTGCTTCAAGGTTTTGTGAATGTTTCTTAAAATTTACTTCATAAAACATTCAAAACAACCAGTTTTTTAGGATTTAAAAATGTTTATCTTTGGTTACTTAACTTATGAAAATGTTACTTCTGTTACTACAAGTTGTAAAAATGTTGATTTCAAGGTTATTTGAATGTTACTAAAATGTTACTTCTCAAAACATTCAAAACAACCAATTTCTTTTAATGTCTTATTGTTTATTTTTGGTTATTTGAACATTCCTTTTAACTTACGGAAATGTTACTTCTCAGTAAGTTCAAAAAGTCAATTAAAAATAAAAGTTTTAAAAACGTTGTTTCAAGGTTTTGTGAATGTTTCTTAAAATTTACTTCATAAAACATTCAAAGCAAAAATTTTTATTTTTGGCTATTTTAACATTCCTTTTACCTTACAAAAATGTTAATTCTCAGAAATTTCAAAAGGTCAATTAAAAATCTAAGTTTTAAAAATGCTGATTCAAGGTTTGTGAACGTTACTAAAATGTTACTTCTCAAAACATTCAAAACAACCAATTTCTTTTAATGTCTTAATAATGTTTATTTTTGGTTATTTGAACATTCCTTTTAACTTACAGAAATGTTACTTCTCAGAAAGTTCAAAAAGTCAATTAAAAATAAAAGTTTTAAAAATGTTGCTTCAAGGTTTTGTGAATGTTTCTCAAAATTTACTTCATAAAACATTCAAAACAACCAGTTTTTTATGATTTAAAAATGTTTATCTTTGGTTACTTAACTTATGAAAATGTTACTTCTCAGAAAGTTCAAAAAGTCAATTAAAAATACAAGTTGTAAAAACGTTGATTCAAGGTTATTTGAACGTTACTGAAATGTTACTTCTCAAAACATTCAAAACAACCAATTTCTTTTAATGTCTTAATGTTTATTTTTGGTTATTTAAACATTCCTTTTAACTTACGGAAATGTTACTTCTGAGAAAGTTCAAATAGTCAAATAAAAATAAGTTTTAAAAACGTTAAATCAAGGTTAAATGAACGTTACTAAAATTTTACTTTGCAAAACATTGAAAACGACCTGTTTTTTTTTTTTTTTTTTTTTTTTCTCAAAACATTCAAAGCAACCTGTTTCTTTAATGTTTTTAAGATGTTTATTTTTGGTTATGTGAACAGTAAAGAAAACATCTAGGGTTCAGTGTTCAGTTTCCTCATTTTACAAACATTACAAACTTTTGAATGTTTTCTTAACCATCAAAAAAAAAATAGATGAATGGTAAACTAAACATTTTACACAATACTAAACATTAAACAATAGATGAATGGCAAAATAAACATTTTATGAATAAATATTTTTTTGTGCTTATGTTTTGATAACATTACTAGACCAGATAACATTGAGTAAACGTTCTAATAACATTACTAAAAGAACATTTGTGACCCTGTACCACAAAACCAGTCTTAAGGGATTTATCCAGTCATTTTGAGATAAATTGAGATTTATACATCAGTGAGCTTATTTATAGCTGAATAAATAAGCTTTCCATTAATGTATGGTTTAAGATATGACTATATTTGGCTGAGAGACGACTATTTGGATGCAAAAAAATCTAAATATTGAGAAAATCACCTTTAAAGTTGTCTTAGCGATGCATATTACTAATCAAAAAATAAGTTTTGATATATGGTAGGAAATTTAGAAAATATCTTCATGGAACATGATCTTTACTTAATATCCTAATGATTTTTGGCATAAAAGAAAAAAATGATGTATTTTTGGTTATTGCTACAAATACACCCATGCTACTTTTTGTTCATAACTTTGCCAGAACGTTTCCTGTTTGCTGTGGTAAAAACCTGCAGTAGTGTAATGTTTCATGAGTGATTTCTCCTCTATGTGTGTGTGTCAGAGTCAGATCTGCTAACTTATAGTGTGAAGCGTTAACCACACGATCAGAGGAGAGTGGATCTCTTTAGCATGCGTGTGATTTATAAGCATCTCTCGTCTCCTCGGAGCGCTGCGGCTATCATCGATTAGCGCTGGGTAATTCCTGGACGTGCCGCATAAATATAACACGCGCTCCGGTCTTCCAATAGTCCGATGATTGATGGCGTTCGGTGCCGCGGGGCCCCGAGATCCGCGGGCCGACTGACTGACACCTACTGGTGCTTTAATTCACCAGAAGACTCGCTCGTAAGTTTGAGGCGTCACTCAAAGTCTGTCCGCCGGCTGATTACTGCCGCTCGCCTCGACTGGGAGCCCATCAAAAAGAGCGGAACAGAAATGCTTCAAACTGTCAGAAGTTCTGCTAAGAACCTAAAGCATGTCTTATTTTTCTTTCGTGTTCTTAAAATTGTTGTGAGTGAGTCATTAAATGACTGACACAGAGACTTTGTGAAGTTTTTAGAGCAGCAGGTCTTGTGCAATAAGGTTGATATCTATGGAAGCCAGTTTCCGCCACTGAATAAAAAATAAAGGTAATTGCGACTTTTTATCTCACAATTCTGACTTTATATCTAGCAATACTGACTTTAATTCTCACAATTGTGAGTTTTTGTCCCGCGATTCTTACTTTATATCTAGCAAGACTGACTTTATTTCTCACAATTGTGAGTTTTTATCCCGCGATTCTGACTTTATATCTAGCAATACTGACTTTATTTCTCACAATTGTGAGTTTTTATCCCACAATTCTGACTTTATATCTAGCAATACTGACTTTATTTCTCACAATTGTGAGTTTTTGTCCCGCGATTCTTACTTTATATCTAGCAAGACTGACTTTATTTCTCACAATTGTGAGTTTTTATCCCACAATACTGACTTTATTTCTCACAATTGTGAGTTTTTATCCCACAATACTGACTTTATTTCTCACAATTGTGAGTTTTTATCCCACAATACTGACTTTATTTCTCACAATTGTGAGTTTTTATCCCACAAGACTGACTTTATTTCTCACAATTGTGAGTTTTTATCCCACAATTCTGACTTTATATCTAGCAATACTGACTTTATTTCTCACAATTGTGAGTTTTTATCCCACAATTCTGACTTTATATCTAGCAATACTGACTTTATTTCTCACAATTGTGAGTTTTTATCCCACAATTCTGACTTTATATCTAGCAAGACTGACTTTATTTCTCACAATTGTGAGTTTTTATCCCACAATTCTGACTTTATATCTAGCAATACTGACTTTATTTCTCACAATTGTGAGTTTTTATCCCACAATTCTGACTTTATATCTAGCAATACTGACTTTATTTCTCACAATTGTGAGTTTTTATCCCACAATACTGACTTTATTTCTCACAATTGTGTTTTTATCCCACAATACTGACTTTATTTCTCACAATTGTGAGTTTTTATCCCACAATACTGACTTTATTTCTCACAATTGTGAGTTTTTATCCCGCAATTCTTACTTTATATCTAGCAATACTGACTTTATTTCTCACAATTGTGAGTTTTTATCCCACAATTCTGACTTTATATCTAGCAATACTGACTTTATTTCTCACAATTGTGAGTTTTTATCCCACAATACTGACTTTATTTCTCACAATTGTGAGTTTTTATCCCGCAATTCTTACTTTATATCTAGCAATACTGACTTTATTTCTCACAATTGTGAGTTTTTATCCCGCAATTCTTACTTTATATCTAGCAATACTGACTTTATTTCTCACAATTGTGAGTTTTTATCCCACAATACTGACTTTATTTCTCACAATTGTGAGTTTTTATCCCACAATTCTGACTTTATATCTAGCAAGACTGACTTTATTTCTCACAATTGTGAGTTTTTATCCCACAATTCTGACTTTATATCTAGCAATACTGACTTTATTTCTCACAATTGTGAGTTTTTATCCCACAATTCTGACTTTATATCTAGCAATACTGACTTTATTTCTCACAATTGTGAGTTTTTATCCCACAATTCTGACTTTATATCTAGCAAGACTGACTTTATTTCTCACAATTGTGAGTTTTTATCCCACAATTCTGACTTTATATCTAGCAATACTGACTTTATTTCTCACAATTGTGAGTTTTTATCCCACAATACTGACTTTATTTCTCACAATTGTGAGTTTTTATCCCACAATACTGACTTTATTTCTCACAATTGTGAGTTTTTATCCCGCAATTCTGACTTTATATCTAGCAATACTGACTTTATTTCTCACAATTGTGAGTTTTTATCCCACAATTCTGACTTTATATCTAGCAATACTGACTTTATTTCTCACAATTGTGAGTTTTTATCCCACAATACTGACTTTATTTCTCACAATTGTGAGTTTTTATCCCACAATACTGACTTTATTTCTCACAATTGTGTTTTTATCCCACAATTCTGACTTTATATCTAGCAATACTGACTTTATTTCTCACAATTGTGAGTTTTTATCCCGCAATTCTTACTTTATATCTAGCAATACTGACTTTATTTCTCACAATTGTGAGTTTTTATCCCACAATACTGACTTTATTTCTCACAATTGTGAGTTTTTATCCCACAATACTGACTTTATTTCTCACAATTGTGAGTTTTTATCCCACAATTCTGACTTTATATCTAGCAAGACTGACTTTATTTCTCACAATTGTGAGTTTTTATCCCACAATTCTGACTTTATATCTAGCAATACTGACTTTATTTCTCACAATTGTGAGTTTTTATCCCACAATTCTGACTTTATATCTAGCAATACTGACTTTATTTCTCACAATTGTGAGTTTTTATCCCACAATTCTGACTTTATATCTAGCAATACTGACTTTATTTCTCACAATTGTGAGTTTTTATCCCACAATTCTGACTTTATATCTAGCAATACTGACTTTATTTCTCACAATTGTGAGTTTTTATCCCACAATTCTGACTTTATATCTAGCAATACTGACTTTATTTCTCACAATTGTGAGTTTTTATCCCACAATTCTGACTTTATATCTAGCAATACTGACTTTATTTCTCACAATTGTGAGTTTTTATCCCACAATACTGACTTTATTTCTCACAATTGTGAGTTTTTATCCCACAATACTGACTTTATTTCTCACAATTGTGTTTTTATCCCACAATTCTGACTTTATATCTAGCAATACTGACTTTATTTCTCACAATTGTGAGTTTTTATCCCGCAATTCTTACTTTATATCTAGCAATACTGACTTTATTTCTCACAATTGTGAGTTTTTATCCCACAATACTGACTTTATTTCTCACAATTGTGAGTTTTTATCCCACAATACTGACTTTATTTCTCACAATTGTGAGTTTTTATCCCACAATTCTGACTTTATATCTAGCAATACTGACTTTATTTCTCACAATTGTGAGTTTTTATCCCACAATTCTGACTTTATATCTAGCAATACTGACTTTATTTCTCACAATTGTGAGTTTTTATCCCACAATTCTGACTTTATTTCTCACAATTGTGAGTTTTTATCCCACAATACTGACTTTATTTCTCACAATTGTGAGTTTTTATCCCACAATACTGACTTTATTTCTCACAATTGTGAGTTTTTATCCCGCAATTCTTACTTTATATCTAGCAATACTGACTTTATTTCTCACAATTGTGAGTTTTTATCCCACAATTCTGACTTTATATCTAGCAATACTGACTTTATTTCTCACAATTGTGAGTTTTTATCCCACAATACTGACTTTATTTCTCACAATTGTGAGTTTTTATCCCGCAATTCTTACTTTATATCTAGCAATACTGACTTTATTTCTCACAATTGTGAGTTTTTATCCCGCAATTCTTACTTTATATCTAGCAATACTGACTTTATTTCTCACAATTGTGAGTTTTTATCCCACAATACTGACTTTATTTCTCACAATTGTGAGTTTTTATCCCACAATACTGACTTTATTTCTCACAATTGTGAGTTTTTATCCCACAATTCTGACTTTATATCTAGCAAGACTGACTTTATTTCTCACAATTGTGAGTTTTTATCCCACAATTCTGACTTTATATCTAGCAATACTGACTTTATTTCTCACAATTGTGAGTTTTTATCCCACAATTCTGACTTTATATCTAGCAATACTGACTTTATTTCTCACAATTGTGAGTTTTTATCCCACAATTCTGACTTTATATCTAGCAATACTGACTTTATTTCTCACAATTGTGAGTTTTTATCCCACAATACTGACTTTATTTCTCACAATTGTGAGTTTTTATCCCACAATACTGACTTTATTTCTCACAATTGTGAGTTTTTATCCCGCAATTCTTACTTTATATCTAGCAATACTGACTTTATTTCTCACAATTGTGAGTTTTTATCCCACAATTCTGACTTTATATCTAGCAATACTGACTTTATTTCTCACAATTGTGAGTTTTTATCCCACAATACTGACTTTATTTCTCACAATTGTGAGTTTTTATCCCACAATACTGACTTTATTTCTCACAATTGTGTTTTTATCCCACAATTCTGACTTTATATCTAGCAAGACTGACTTTATTTCTCACAATTGTGAGTTTTTATCCCACAATTCTGACTTTATATCTAGCAATACTGACTTTATTTCTCACAATTGTGAGTTTTTATCCCACAATTCTGACTTTATATCTAGCAAGACTGACTTTATTTCTCACAATTGTGAGTTTTTATCCCGCAATTCTTACTTTATATCTAGCAATACTGACTTTATTTCTCACAATTGTGAGTTTTTATCCCACAATACTGACTTTATTTCTCACAATTGTGAGTTTTTATCCCACAATACTGACTTTATTTCTCACAATTGTGAGTTTTTATCCCACAATACTGACTTTATTTCTCACAATTGTGAGTTTTTATCCCACAATTCTGACTTTATATCTAGCAATACTGACTTTATTTCTCACAATTGTGAGTTTTTATCCCACAATTCTGACTTTATATCTAGCAATACTGACTTTATTTCTCACAATTGTGAGTTTTTATCCCACAATTCTGACTTTATATCTAGCAAGACTGACTTTATTTCTCACAATTGTGAGTTTTTATCCCACAATTCTGACTTTATATCTAGCAAGACTGACTTTATTTCTCACAATTGTGAGTTTTTATCCCACAATACTGACTTTATTTCTCACAATTGTGTTTTTATCCCACAATTCTGACTTTATATCTAGCAATACTGACTTTATTTCTCACAATTGTGAGTTTTTATCCCACAATTCTGACTTTATATCTAGCAAGACTGACTTTATTTCTCACAATTGTGAGTTTTTATCCCACAATTCTGACTTTATATCTAGCAATACTGACTTTATTTCTCACAATTGTGAGTTTTTATCCCACAATTCTGACTTTATATCTAGCAATACTGACTTTATTTCTCACAATTGTGAGTTTTTATCCCACAATACTGACTTTATTTCTCACAATTGTGAGTTTTTATCCCACAATACTGACTTTATTTCTCACAATTGTGAGTTTTTATCCCACAATACTGACTTTATTTCTCACAATTGTGAGTTTTTATCCCACAATTCTGGCTTTTTTTCTTAGAACTGTGAGAAATAAACTAACAATTGCATGTTATAAAGTCAGTATTGCTAGATATAAAGTCAGAATTGTGGGATAAAAACTCACAATTGTGAGAAATAAAGTCAAAATTGTGAGATATATACGCAATTCTGAGAAAAAGTCAGAATTGTGAGACAAACTTGCAACTGCGAGTTATAAAGCCTATTTCTGAGATGAAAAAAATACTGTTTCTAAGTTTGTTTCTGTATCTCATGATTCTGATTTAACTCGCAGCTGCAAGTTTGTCTCACAATTCTGACTAAAAGTTAGAATAAAGTTAGAATTGCGGAATAAAAACTTGTGAGAATTAAAGTAAAAATTGTGAGACATAAACTCACCCATCAAAAAGAGCGGAACAGAAATGCTTCAAACTGTCAGAAGTTCTGCTAAGAACCTAAAGCATGTCTTATTTTTCTTTCGTGTTCTTAAAATCGTTGTGAGTGAGTCATTAAATGACTGACACAGAGACTTTGTGAAGTTTTTAGAGCAGCAGGTCTTGTGCAATAAGGTTGATATCTATGGAAGCCAGTTTCCGCCACTGAATAAAAAATAAAGGTAATTGCAATCTTACAATTTTGACTTTTTTTCTTAGAACTGCACTGCAAAAAATGCTTTTCTTAGATTTTTTGTCTTGTTTCCAGCCAAAATATCTAAAAATTCTTAAATCAAGAAGGATTTTCTAGACAAGCAAAAATGATTGTCTTGTTTTCAGAAAAGCAAAATAATCTGCCAATGGGGTAAGCAAAATAATCTTGTTTTCGGCTTGAAGATTATTTTTCTTACCCCATTGGCAGATTATTTTGCTTGTTCCAAGCAAAAACTCACTTAATTTTGACTTCTTTTTTATGAAAACAAGACAATCATTTCAAAAATTTGTTCTTGAATTAAGAATTTTTAGATATTTTGGCTGGAAACAAGACAAAAACACTAAGTAAGAAAAGCATTTTTTGCAGTGTGTGAGATATAAACTCACAATTGCAAGTTATAAAGTCAGAATTGCTAGATATAAAGTTAGAATTGCGGGATAAAAACAGTTGTGAGAAATAAATTCAAAATTGCGGGATAAAAACAATTGTGAGTAATAAAATCTAAATTGCGAGAGAGAAACTCACAAATCGGACTTTTTTTGCTCACAATTGTGAGTTTTTATCTTGCAATTCTGACTTTATTTTTCATAATTGTGAGTTTTTATTCTGCAATTCTGAGAAAAATTCAGAATAGTAAGACAAAATTGCAAGCTATAAAGCTTATTTCTGAGATGGAAAAAAGTTTATATCTCACAATTCTGACTTAACTCACAATTGCGAGTTTATATCACTTCATTTCTCAGAATTGCGTTTTTTTATCGCACAATTCTGACCTTTTTTCTCACAATTGCAGGTTTATATCTCACAATTGCGGGATAAAATCTCACAATTGCATGAAATAAAGTCAGAATTGTAAGACAAACTTGCAATTGCGAGTTATAAAGACTATTTCTGAGATGAAATAAAGACTCAGAAAAGTTTCTAAGTTTATATCTCATGATTCTGACTTAACTCGCAATTGCGACTTTTTATCTCACAATTCTGACCTTGTTTTCTCACAATTGCAGGTTTATATCTCACAATTCTGACTTTTTTCTTGCAATTGTGAGAGTTTACATCTCGCTATTCTGACTTAATGTTAGAATAAAGTTAGAACTGCGGGATAAAAACTCACAATTGTGAGATATAAACTCACAATTCTGACTTTTTTTCAGAGTTTGTCTCGCAATTGTGACTTTTTCAGTTGCAATTCAGTTGCGAGTTTGTCTCAATTCTAAGAAAAATTCAGAATAGTGAGACAAAATTGCGAGTTATAAAGCTTATTTCTGAGATGGAAAAAAATGTCTAAGTTTATATCTCACGATTCTGACTTAATTCGCAATTGCGAGTTTATATTCTGACTTCATTTCTCAGAATTGCAAGTTTATATCTCACAATTATGACGTCATAACTTGCAATTGCGACTTTATATCTCCCAATTCTGAGAAAAAAGTCAGAATTATGAGTTTGTATCACACTTCTGAGAAAAAGTCGCAATAACCTTTTTTTTTAATTCAGTGTTGAAAAAGGGCACAAACGCTTTTACAATAAAAGAAAAAAAACCATGATTTTTTTGTATGTTTATAGTCTATGTTTAAGTCTCTTCTGCTTGCTAAGCATGCATTTATTTGATCAAAACGCACTAAAAATAGAGAAATATTATTACAATTTAAAATCGACATTTTCTATGTGAATATCTGTTAAAATGTAATTTATTTCTGTGATGCAAAGCTGAATTTTCAGCATCATTACTCCAGTCTTCAGTGTCACATGATCCTTCAGAAATCATTCTAATATACTGCTTTGCCACACAAGAAACATTTCCAATTATTATCAATGTTGAAAACAGATTTAAGACTTAAAAAGAAGAAATGAATATCTGGATTCATGAAGGAAGGATGCATTAAATGCAGTTCTTTTGAACTTTCTGTTCATCAAAGAATCCTGAAAAACAAAAACTAACACGGTTTCTCTCTCATCTAATCATTTTCAAGCTCACATTTAGACCATTTACAAACATGCTTGATGCATCTATGGGTCCTTGGCAAATTGGTATATGATGAAAAGTCCAATCTTTGAATGAATTTCAATATAAAAGTCCTAAAATCATAGTTTCTTGATGGTCGCAACACATGATATTTCATAAAATTGAGATTATCGGACAAAGTTTTTTTGAATATTATGATGGAAATATAAATGCAAATGCTTCGCAATTTTATACAAGATTACAAAACACTTTGGAAAACATGCCAACTAGTGCAAAAATGTATTTGAATAAATTTAGGGTAATTTCAAAGATGTTTCCAAAACAAAAGTTATGGCCGGACGGTCGCACCGCATGATGTTTTGACACTTTGAATAACAGAAAAATTATAAATAACTAATGTTTTTTGAAAAGTTAAAGTTGAGACATATGTGGGATAGGTACTACTTATATATGACGTTTTTTTTTTTTTTTTTTTTTTTTTAATAAATGTAACCTAATTTTTAATGGAAAAAGGGGGAAAATTAATGTTTTTTTTTGTTTTTTTTTAAGCATTTGCTTTTTTAATGTCTGTTTAAGCATTTGCTTGCTAAGCATTTGATCAAAACACACTAAAAATACTGAAATGTTATTACAATTTAAAATAGATATTTTCTGTGTGAACTGATGTTAAAATATAATTTATTTCTGTGATGTGCAGCTAAATTTTCAGCATCATTACTCCAGTCTTCAGTGTCACATGATCCTTCAGAAATCATTCTAATATACTGCTTTGCCACACAAGAAACATTTCCAATTATTTTCAATGTTGAAGTTAATAAAAGAAATTAATAGCTGGATTCATGAAGAATGCATAAAGGATAAATGCAGTTCTTTTAAATTTTCTGTTCATCAAAGAATCCTGAAAAATAAAAACGATTACAGTTTCTCTCTCATCTAACATTTTCAAGCTCGCATTTAGACCCGCCCCAATTTTCAAATGCCACACCCACATCTCAACATCCAATCAACAACTGATGCTTGATGCATCTATGGGTCCTTGGCAAATTGGTATATGATGAAAAGTCCTATCTTTGAATTAATTTAAATCTAAAAGTCCCAAAATGGTAGTTTCTTGACGGTCGCACCAAATGATATCTCATAACATTGAGATTATCGGACAAAGTTTGTTTGAATATTATGATGGAAATATAAATGCAAATGCTTCGCAATTTTATACAAGATTACAAAACACTTTGGAAAACATGCCAACTAGTGCAAAAATGTATTTGAATAAATTTAGGGTAATTTCAAAGATGTTTCCAAAACAAAAGTTATGGCCGGACGGTCGCACCACATGATGTTTTGACACTTTGAATAACAGAAAAATTATAAATAACTAATGTTTTTTTGAAAAGTTAAAGTTGAGACATATGTGGGATAGGTACTTCTTATATATGACTTTTTTTTTTTAATAAATTTAACCTAATTTTTAATGGAAAAAGGGGGAAAATTAATGTTTTTTTTTTTGGTTTTTTTTAAGCATTTGCTTTGATGTCTTTTTAAGCATTTGCTTGCTAAGCATTTGATCAAAGCACACTAAAAATACTGAAATATTATTAAAATTTAAAATATATATTTTCTATGTGAACAGATGTTAAAATATAATTTATTTCTGTGATGCGCAGCTGAATTTTCAGCATCATTACTCCAGTCTTCAGTGTCGCATGATCCTTCAGAAATCATTCTAATATACTGCTTTGCCACACAAGAAACATTTCCAATTATTTTCTATGTTGAAATTAATAAAATAAATTAATAGCAGACTCATGAAGGATAAATGCAGTTCTTTTGAATTTTCTGTTCATCAAAGAATCATGAAAAATAAAAACGCTCACAGTTTCTCTCTCATCTAACATTTTCAAGCTCACATTTAGACCCGCCCCAATTTTCAAATGCCACACCCACATCTCAACATCCAATCAACAACTGATGCGTAGCACCAAGTCCCGCCTACTTTTTCTTTTTTACACTTGAATGTATGCCACAGTTCTCAAGTGTTGAGTGTTTCTGCAGTTAGTTTGGAGGTTCTTGGCTCACATGTGTTCACGTGACGGAGCTGCAGCTGTAGGCGTGTTGTGGGCGCGTGTTGCAGGTGTCAGTAGGTGTTTGTCAGAGGACAGACTCAGAGATGACGCTCTGCTCTGTGCTTGTAAGCGTCTGTCCACCTGTGAGCTGCGGACGGGACGCTCTAATGACTGCATCTCTGTCACGGCTGACTTTTACCCTGACGAAAACAACAGCAGGTCTTACTCACGACTAAACAACACGTGTCCATCCGCCGACTGTCCCTCTCTCTCTGACGCTGGCTTTATGTTTGTGTTGTTATTTGTTAAAGAGAGGCATGAAATCACACTGAGATCAATGTTTAAAGGAACCGTTCACGCTAAAATAAGCTGTCATTATTTATAGCTGGTACAAATACAGAATAATGATTTTTGTCCAGCGATGTGCTGCTGGTGGAAAATAAACGATTGTCTCAGGTTAAAACAAATACAAAAGTTTTTTTGAAACTGATTGATTCTCTTAATCGATTAAGGAATAATTAATCTAAAAAATATGACCCTGGACTATAAAACTAGTCTTATATTTGTAGCAATAGCCAACAATACATTGTATGGGTCAAAATCATTGATTTTTCTTTTATGCCAAAAATCATTAGGATATTAAAGATCATGTTCCGTGAAGATATTTTGTAAAATTCCCACTGTAAATATAGCAAAACTTAATTTTTGATCAGTAATATGCATTGATTTTTCTTAATATTTAGATTTTTTTTTTTTTTGTCAGATTGCAGTTTTTCAAATCAGTAGAAAGCTTATGTTACATAATTTATCATGGTCCAAACTGGGATGCAGTTTTATTGTATCAACATTGAGAGATTCTAATGCAATTTTATTTGTTTTAATTTTTTTTATTTTGATATTAGTCTTTTTCCTTTATAGATTTTATTCATTTTTGTTGAAGTTTAAGTAATCTTGGTGTACTTTTTCCTTTATAGATTTTATTCATTTTTCTTGAAGTTTTAGTAATTTTAGTGTACTTTTTCCCTTTATAGATTTTATTCATTTTTCTTGAAGTTTTAGTAATTTTAGTGTACTTTTTCCCTTTATAGATTTTTTTTTTCATTTTTGTTGAAGTTTAAGTAATCTTGGTGTACTTTTTCCTTTATAGATTTTTTTTTTCATTTTTGTTGAAGTTTTAATAATTTTAGTGTACTTTTTCCCTTTATAGATTTTTTTTTTCATTTTTGTTGAAGTTTTAATAATTTTAGTGTACTTTTTCCTTTATAGATTTTATTCATTTTTGTTGAAGTTTTAGTAATTTTAGTGCATCAAATTAAACTACATAAAAATGAGAAATGTTACCTTGCAACTAGCTAAAATAAGTTTGTTTACATTATTTTAAATATTTTTTATTACATTTTATTTCACTTAAAGCTTTTTATTATTACATTTAAATGTAATTTAATTAAAAAATGTTAGTTTTAGTTTAGTTTAACCCTGCAAATTATGATTTTGTCAGCAATGGACCTCATTGACTTTTATATATATTTTGGAAAAAAATATAAAAGAATAAAAAAATTAAAAAAAACATGAAAAAAAAAATCATTCTTGGAAATTTGTTCTTATTGCTTTTTTTCCATGTTGTTCCAAACCTGTGTGACTAGATGTGGAACACATAATTAGATATTTTGAGAAATCTCTTTGGAAGTCAATGGTGACCAAAACTGTTTGGTTGGCATCATGGTTTCTAGGGAGTTCAGAGTGGTTGCTAGGGTTTTCTATGTCTTGTTTTCAGAAAAAAAAAGAGGTAAACATTAAAACAAGCAAAATAATTTGCCAATGGGTAATCAAAATGATCTTATTTCAAGCAGAAAACTAGATTATTTTGCTTACCCCATCAATTTTATGGAAAGTAATGAATTACAATGTTGCGTTACTCCCTAAAAAGTACTTTCCATAAAAGTAACAAAGTTTCAAAATTAGTTACTTTTTAGGCAGTAATGCAACATTGTAATGCATTACTTTCCATAAAAATAACCACGTTTCAAAATTAATGTTACAATGTTGTGTTACTCACTAAAAAAGTAACTTATTGTGAAACTTGGTTACTTTTATGGAAAGTAACGTGTTACAATGTTGCATTACTTCTGAAAAAAGTAACTAATTGTGAAACTTGATTACTTTTATGGAAAGTAATGTTACAATGTTGCATTACTTCTGAAAAAAGTAACTTATTGTGAAACTTGGTTACTTTTATGGAAAGTAATGTTACAATGTTGCATTACTTCTGAAAAAAGTAACTTATTGTGAAACTTGGTTACTTTTATGGAAAGTAAAGTGTTACAATGTTGCGTTACTCACTAAAAAAGTAACTTATCGTGAAACTTGGTTACTTTTATGGAAAGTAACGTGTTACAATGTTGCGTTACTCACTAAAAAAGTAACTTATTGTGAAACTTGGTTACTTTTAAGGAAAGTAACGTGTTACAATGCATTACTTCTGAAAAAAGTAACTTATTGTGAAACTTGGTTACTTTTATGGAAAGTAATGTTACAATGTTGCATTACTTCTGAAAAAAGTAACTAATTGTGAAACTTGGTTACTTTTATGGAAAGTAATGCTTTACAATGTTGCGTTACTTCCAAAAAAAGTAATACTTTACGCATTGCTTTCCATAAAAGTAACCAAGTTTCACAATTAGTTACTTTTTTAGGTTACTGGGTTACTTTTTATGGTCAATTTTTGTTGGATTTCTATCCCTTCAACTCTAGTAGTGAACATTACACGGCTACAAACCTAACCCTGTCTCGGAAAATCTTCATAAATATCAGAGAAATGCTAGAAAATGCACTGCTCTGTTGAGTGTTTATTGATTTACATCAAGATTATACAGTCGTAATCATGGAGAAAGCATTAGATTTTATTATTATCTGGGCGATAAACCTTCATATCTCTGGTTAAGCATCAGATGGTTCAGAAGCTCTCTGAGATTCATAGAGATTGGAGTTCATTTGAGACATTTTGCTCTTATCTCCACTGAAGAAACGCAGCGTCTGGCCGCAGAAGATAAAAAAGCGCTTTATTTGCGGCTGCGGTTTGAGTTTTGCCGGCGGCCCCTGGCTGGGCTTCTGTTTTAGTGGCCCCAGTGGTTATAGAGCCAGTTAAGAGGTGATGAAGAGCAGAATCTTTCTCTGCGCCATTGGAGAATGAAATTAAATATCTGTGAGCTCTGGAGACGACGGCAGCCGCGGCACCTGCAGCCAAACACTAATAAAACACATCCGTCAGTGATTAATGACACACGCGGGCAGTTCATATGGAAACCTCTCTCACGTTACGCCGTTCTGTTATTTTAGAGACAGAAGAATATGTGGGCGAAACATATGCGGCCTACATGTATTTATCTAACCAACTGTTAACCAAACCAACTGGCAGACTGTTTTAGACTCTTACGTTTCGTCTTGTGTTGCTGTGCTGCTGAGATTGATTGTGTTTTCTTCACACCTCTGGATGATTAAACCAGATGAGGTATCTGACATCAGTTCTTGTTTAGTATGATGTTCACTGTATCTTTCTGAAGAAAGATAAACATGTATAGCGACGAAAGACAAAACATTAAATGTCATGGATGAGTATTTACTGAGTAATCCACTGTTTTGTAGAGGAGGAGGAGATTCAGAGTCAAGTTACAGGGGATTAAAAATGACTTTAGAAAGATGGCAGCATCATAATGTTATTTTTACACAGAGATTAGTAGCTCTATTAGTGAAATCAGTTGACTTTAGCAATCTTTCTTGCATTATGTGTCAATGGTGACCATTCAAATATGGAGAAATGGCACTTTTCACGCTTTTTCTCCAGATTTTGCATGCCTGTAACTCAAGAAGTCTTAAAGATATCTTAATACCCTTTTAAATATTGGCTCTTAACAAACTTAACATATGGCATCTTTATTTTTAAGGCCCTATGTGGTTCAGTTCCAGAGATATTCCAATTTTAATATGGCTCTGTGTAACTTTTTAGTAGCTAAAAACTAAATGTGGGTTAGTTTGCAACAATATACTTCTTTTCTTTTAAAGAAGAATGTCTGAACTAGAGATGTACCTTGTTTTCTTCTGTCAGGACAACTGCATTGAATATACCTGTCTGAGTGCCATAAATATTATTTTTCCAAAGTTTGCATGCATATAACTCAAGACATATTTAAAATATCACAATATACAAGATACAATTCTAATTTTAACATTTCTTCTTTAGACGTTTCAATAAAATAAGTATCGGCTGTATACAAAGTGACCAAATTTGGTTTTCAACCACGGAAAATTGATAATATTCAACAATCTAAAAATGAAGTGTCATTGAGATCCCCATATCTCTAGGACTGATCGATGTAGGTTCTTTAAATTTAATATTTCAAAAGAAAAGTTTATTAACAACTAGAATCTAAAATCGTATTGATATATCTTTAATACTACTTGAGTTATAGGCACAAAAACTTTGGAAAAAGTATATTTATGGCACTCATGCAGTTGTTTTGACAGAAGGAAACAATATGCATCTCTAGTTTCAACATTATTTGTTCTTCAGACATTAAGAGCCATGTTTTTGCAAAGTGACCACATTTGGTTTTGACCACTGAAATGTACATTTCGACAATTTACTCCTGGAGCCATATTAAAATTCCAATATCTATGGAACCAAATCACATAGGGCCTTAAAAATGAAGATGCCAAATGGAAAGTTTGTTAAGAGCCAATGTCTAAAAGGGCATTAAGATAGCTTTAATACTTCCTGAGTTACAGGCACACAAACTTTGGAGAAAAAGCGTGAAAAGTGCCATTTTCCCATTTTCGAATGGTCACCATTGACACATAATGCAACAAAGATTGCTAAAGTTAACTGATTTTACTAATAAAGCTACTAATCTCTGTGTAAAAGTAACATCATGATGCTGCCATCTTTCTAAAGTCATTTTACCCCCCTGCAATTTGGCTCTGAATCTCAGGTGAAAATTGCATTTTGACCCCCTCCACAAAACAGTGGATTACTCTTTAAATATTCATCCATGAGATTTAATACTCTGGCTTTCATCACTATACATGTCTGTTTCTTCTGAAAAAAATATTGGTAAAATGTGGTTGATTTAACACAGAATGACCCAGAATCTATTTTCGTTTCTTCACTTCTGAGTTTTGAATCATGCATTCTTGTGCATGTGATGTTTGTGTCTTTATCATGCTGTATGGTAGGTGTGTGTGTTTGCTGTAATGTGATGTCACAGTAATTGGCCTTGAGATGTGACCGTGTGACAGCACTGGACAAACACATACACTAATTACACACAGACGTGTTCAAATGAAGAGGATAAAAGCTAATGAATCACACACACACACACACACACACACACACACACACACACGGATTGACTAATTGGCGAGAGAGAGACAGCCAGACAGATATTGGCTCTGTTCCAGACCCGAGTAAACTGAACTGTCTCGCTCACTAACTAGACAGCATCCAAACTGATATAGAGCCTCACGAGTGAGTGATTATGCTCTACACAGATCATGTGACTCCAGAAGTAGCAAATAATTAATATTTTCCAGCATTTAAAGTATGCATTGTTCTCGCTTGGTTCCATTATTATTTTTTTTTCTTCTCGTTTTAGGTCCATATGTTTGGTTTCCAGTAGAAACATCCTTAAACATCCTTGAAACATGATACATGTACTTGTGATCAGTGTTGGGGAAAGTTACTTTTAAAAGTAATGCGTTACAATATTGTGTTACTCCCTAAAAAGTAACTAATTACGTTGCTTAGTTACTTTTCGTGTGAAGTAATGCGTTACAATGTTGCGTTACTCCCCAAAAAAGTAACAAATTCCGTTACTTGGTTACATTTTATGTAATGCATTACAATGTTGCGTTACTCCCTAAAAAGTAACTAATTACGTTGCTTAGTTACTTTTCATATAAAGTAATACGTTACAATGTTGCGTTACTCCCTAAAAAGTAACTAATTACGTTGCTTAGTTACTTTTCATATAAAGTAATACGTTACAATGTTGCGTTACTCCCTAAAAAGTAACTAATTACGTTACTTGGTTACTTTTCGTGTAAAGTAATGCGTTACAATGTTGCATTACTCCCTAAAAAAGTAACAAATTCCGTTACTTGGTTACATTTTATGTAATGCATTACAATGTTGCGTTACTCCCTAAAAAGTAACTAATTACGTTGCTTAGTTACTTTTCATATAAAGTAATACGTTACAATGTTGCGTTACTCCCTAAAAAGTAACTAATTACGTTACTTGGTTACTTTTCGTGTGAAGTAATGCGTTACAATGTTGCGTTACTCCCCAAAAAAGTAACAAATTCCGTTACTTGGTTACATTTTATGTAATGCATTACAATGTTGCGTTACTCCCTAAAAAGTAACTAATTACGTTGCTTAGTTACTTTTCATATAAAGTAATACGTTACAATGTTGCGTTACTCCCTAAAAAGTAACTAATTACGTTGCTTAGTTACTTTTCATATAAAGTAATACGTTACAATGTTGCGTTACTCCCTAAAAAGTAACTAATTACGTTACTTGGTTACTTTTCGTGTAAAGTAATGCGTTACAGTGTTGCATTACTCCCTAAAAAGTAACTAATTACGTTGCTTAGTTACTTTTCATATAAAGTAATGCGTTACAATGTTGCATTACTCCCCAAAAAAGTAACAAATTCCGTTACTTGGTTACATTTTATGTAATGCATTACAATGTTGCGTTACTCCCTAAAAAGTAACTAATTACGTTGCTTAGTGACTTTTTATGGAAAGTAATTTGTTGCATTACTTTTGCATTACTTTTTAAATCTGGGCAGGGCTTGCTTGTTTGTTTTTAATATAAAAAAGTTTGATTCTTGTCAAATGTAAAAGCCCTTCACATCAAAATGAAATTAAGTGAATAAGGCTAAGGTTAAAAAAAAAAAAAAAAAAAAAAAAAAGTTAATCTAAAGTAGGTTTTGCTTATTATTACACTGCAAACAAATGCTTTTCTTACTTAGATTTTTTTGTCTTGTTTCCAGCCAAATTATCTAAAAATTCTTAAATCAAGAAGGATTTCCTAGACAAGTAAACATTATTGTCTTGTTTTTTTCTGTAAAAGTGTGTTTTTGCTTGAAACAAGCAAAATAATCTCCCAATGGGGTAAGCAAAATTATCTTGTTTTCGGTTTAAAGTAATACAAAAAATTTGCTTACCCCATTGGCAGATTATTTTGCTTGTTTTAATTTTGACTTGTTTTTTTGGAAAACAAGAAAATAATTATTTACTTGTCTAGAAAATCCTTCTTGATTTAAGAATTTTTACAAATATTTTGGCTGGAAAAGAGACAAAAAAATCTAAGTAAGTAAAATTTGAAACTTGTTAGAGGGTATTCTCTTGTGCAACTGACATGAAATTAAATTGCTTTTGTTAAGTTGACATGCTAAACTTCATCTTCAACAGTTTCATATTTAATATGAATGCAGGTTTGGAGCTTTTACTGGAAAACAAGACTTAAAATATTGTTTGTAAAAAAAGATTTGTTTTTGCAGCATTTTGATGCTTTCTCAGTCAGTATGTGTCTCGTTTTGCAGTAGGATCATCTACATCCTTCAAGGAATGGTTCACACAAAAATGAACATTCTGTCATCATTTAAAAAAGAAAAACACTGGGATTTGGGAACCAAACAAACCTAAACCTCATTGACTTACCAAAGCTGTGAGACATTTTTCAGAATGTCATCTTTAATGTTCCACAGAAGAACTAAAGTCATACAGGTTTGGAACGACACGAGGGGGAGTAAATGATGACAGAACGATCATTTTGAGCTCAACTCTCCCATTAAAACAGGATAAATTTACTTCAGATTCAAAACTCTGCTATTTTCAACTTGTTTCCAGAGAGCATATCTTCATGTTCATTTGTTTTTTCCTTTACTGGCAAATTCTAAGGTGTAATTGTAAAAAAAAAATGGCATGCTTTTGGTAAGTTAACATGCTAAACTCCACCTTAAACAATTTTACAATTATTATGATTGCAGTTTAATGAGGTTTTATGAAAAAAATGCTTCATCAGAATCTGTTCAGAAGGTCAAGCTGACATACTTAACTCTTGAATCACAATAATTTGCATTATTATGCATGCAGTTTTGTGAGATTTTTTACAGTACATATACAATACAATATTTGCTTTCTCTGTGAAAAATGCATGTGATGCTGAATCAGAATTTGCTCATAAGGTCAAGTTGACATGCTAAACTCCATCTTTTGGAATTGTTATGCATGCAGTTTTATAAGCTTTTACTGAAGTTTAAGACAAAAACATTGATGGCAAAAAAAATCCTAAATCACAATAATTTGCATGATTATGCATGCAGTTTTATGAGTTTTTTACTGGAGAATAAGACAAAAATATTGATTGCAAACTTGTCAAATTTTTTTTATAAAATTACAAATTTTTGCAGTTATGGATAGATTTTTCACAGTGAAGGATGCATGTGATGCTGCATCAGATTTTGTTCAGAAAGGTCAAGTTGACATACAGTGCTAAACTCTTGAATCACAATAATTTGCATGATTATGCATGCAGTTTTATGTACTTTTACTGGAGAAAAATACAAATATTGATTTCAAATCCTTTTTTTTTTTTTTTGCCAATTTTGAATAGGTTTTTTACAGTGTATTGAAGGTTTGCTTTCTCTGTGATGGAAACTGATGCAAAACTCTTTTTTGCCAGTCTGGATAGATTTATTTTATTTGTTATTTTTGCAGTGATTTTATGCCCTTTTTTTTTTTTTTTTTTTTTTTTTGCAATTTTTGCAATTTTGGATAGATTTTTCAGTGCATTGAAGGTATGCTTTCTCTGTGACAGATGCATGTGATGCTGCATCAGAATTTGCTCAGAAAGTCAAGTTGACATGCTAAACTCCATCTTTAGAATTATTATGCATGTCGTTTTATGAGCTTTTGCTGAAATTCAAGACAAAAATACTGATTGCAAAACTCTTTTTGTCAGTCTAGATAGATTTTTTTTTTTTTTTTTTGCGATTTTTTTTTTTTGCAATTTTGAATAGATTATTCACAGTGCATTGAAGGTTTGCTTTCTCTGTGGTGGAAACTGATGTAAAACTCTTTTTTTGCCAGTCTGGATAGATTTATTTATTTATTTTTTGCAGTGATTTTATGCCCTTTTTTTTTTTTTTTTTTTTGCAATTTTTCCAAATTTTGCAATTTTAGATAGATTTTTCACAGTGCATTGAAGGTTTGCTTTCTCTGTGATGGAAACTGATGCAAAACTCTTTTTTGCCAGTCTGGATAGATTTATTTTATTTGTTATTTTTGCAGTGATTTTATGCCCTTTTTTTTTTTTTTTTTTGCAATTTTTGCAATTTTTGCAATTTTGGATAGATTTTTCAGTGCATTGAAGGTATGCTTTCTCTGTGACAGATGCATGTGATGCTGCATCAGAATTTGCTCAGAAAGTCAAGTTGACATGCTAAACTCCATCTTTAGAATTATTGTGCATGCCGTTTTATGAGCTTTTACTGAAATTCAAGACAAAAATACTGATTGCAAAACTCTTTTTGTCAGTCTAGATAGATTTTTTTTTTTTTTTTTTTTTTTTGCGATTTTTGCAATTTTTAATAGATTTTTCACAGTGTATTGAAGGTTTGCTTTCTCTGTGATGGAAACTGATGCAAAACTCTTTTTTTGCCAGTCTGGATAGATTTATGTATTTTTTGCAGTGATTTTTTTTTTTTTTTTTGCAATTTTGGATAGATTTTTTCAGTGCATTGAAGGTATGCTTTCTCTGTGACAGATGCATGTGATGCTGCATCAGAATTTGCTCAGAAATTCAAGCTGACATGCTAAACTCCGTCTTTAGTATTATTGTGCATGCAGTTTTATAAGCTTTTACTGAAATCAAGACAAAAATACTGATTGCAAAACAGTTTTTGTCAACTGGATAGATTTTTGCAGTGAATTTTGCACTTTTTGTTTTGTTTTCTGCAATTTTTGAATAGATTTTCCCAGTGCATTGAAGATTTGCCCTCGCTGTGAAGGATGCATGTGATTGTGCATCAGAATTCATGGCGAATCAGCTGTAGGCCTCATGATCGCACATGATTCTAGCAGAGCGAGTTTAGGATGCCTTTAAAATGCTGCCTGCGCTTTCTGAGTTTGGAGCCGATCCACTTGTGTGTGTGTGTGTGTGTGTGTGTGTGTGTGTGTACACGAAGACAAATGATACAGCCGAGGAGTATTTTAGGGATACAAACCGAGAGTTAGAGAGGGAAAACAGATGCAAGTACAAGCACGAGGGATTTCAATAACGCCAGCAAATGCGATGACGGCGAGAGCGGCCGCGCTCGAGTAATTTCCCATCACCATATTAAAAAAAAAAAAAAAAAAAAAAACTTGGCCACTGAGAAAAAACAACAAGTTGTTATGCAGCGGACTGTGTTTACTCGAGTTAACATTCAGAGGCGGCGGCGAGCAAGAAGGTCCAGACACTCCAGAAAATAGCGCTAATTAATGCTCCAAGGGTCTGCGTTGCCTCTAATGATGAGCGCGGGGTGAGGGGGAGGTTTCGGATGGATGGATGGATGGATGCGGAGGGTCGCAATCAAGGGAGAGCGCAGTCTGTTTTTGCGCGTCTCCGTGACCCGCGTCGAGCGCCGGCTCTCCGGTTCTCCGGTTGCGCGCGGTTACCAATGGAGTTGGCGGCCTCTCTTCACGATTTGACTCAAGGTGTGAAAGCTCGCTGTTTATTTTTGAGTTTTCCCCGTGCCAGCGTGTTAATGAGCGGCGGCGAAGGTTGCCAGATAATTGAAATAATGGACGCTCTAAGTGAAAGCGCTGCGTTTTGGTGGCTGAGTAACAGAAAGCCGAGCGCTGAAGTCGTGGGAAGTGAAGTTTGGCAGCGATGGCGTTTGAAGCAAGACCTCCGGTGGGCGAACGGGCGAACGGATCTCGCCAACATCGTGCGTCGTCCAGAGAGCGTCTGCGCGTCCTGCCGTCCCACCGGCTCTTTCTCTCGGCCTCCGGTTTGCCTCCGATCCGCTGAGATGATGCTGGACGTGTTTTAGAAACAGCATGACTGCATCACCTGCCCACAATCATGACATTTCAGCAGCTTTGGGAACTTTGCGGCAACACACATATCTGCTAGGCCTCTATAACACATTTATTTATATATATATATATATATATATATATATATATATATATATAAAAAAACATTTTTAAGTAACCAATATAAATAATTCTAATTGATTCTAACATATGTTATCTGAGAATTAAAGTTTTAATTTAATTAATTTATGTATTTATTTATTATGGATAAAGAATGCAAAAGTAGCTGTGCAAAAATCAAAAAATATATCTATTTTATAATTTGTAGTCTTTTATATAATAATAAACTGGACAAAAAAAAAAAAAAAAAAAAAATCTAGGAAAATTGTATATTTCATGTCAAATAACAAACCGAAAGTGCTTATATAGTTGCTGTAATTATATAATATTTTTAATTATTTATTAGATGTAATTCTACAGTATAATGCTAATTTTTATATTAAGAAAAAAATTAAAAATATAAAATAATAAAATATTTTATATATATATATATATATATATATATATATATATATAGATAGATAGATAGTTGAATTATTTCTATTATATACTATTATAACTATTATATAGTTTAATATTTTTTAAACACTAGATTGATCTGTTTTTTTTCTGTTGTATAAAAGCATCTGCAAAATAAAATTAAAAGTACATGTAAAAAAGAGTTCTATGTAAATTGTATATTTTATTTTATATCATATTAAACTATATATTAAACTGAAAACACTTATATAATTGCTCTAATTATATAATATTTCTGATTGTATAATTTTACAAGTGATATTTCTTATATTATTTTAAGAAAAAAAGCTTAATTACATTTTTCAAAATTCAAAATGTATTAAATTAAAATTAATTAAATAAATGTTATTATTATAATTGTTGTTATTATTATTGTTGTTGTTATTATTATTATTATTATTATTATTATTATTATTATTATTATTAGTAGTAGTAGTAGTAGTAGTAGTAGTAGTAGTAGTAGTATTTTTAAAAATAATAATTATTATTATTAATTTAAAAAAAAACTAAAGTATTTTTTCATTTATTTATTTATTTATTTATTTATTTATTTATTTTTATTAAGTCTTCTCCTAGGAAAATTATAGTGTTTCTATTAAATATTAAATTAAAAGAGCTTATTTTTCTATATTATTTTTTAGACATATTGTAAAATTATTTTGCATCATTTGTTGTATACATGTAGTATATATATATATTAGTGGTGTCAAAATTAGCGCGTTAACGCAGGAGATTAATTTTTTAATTTTAACGCGTTCAAAATATTTAACGCAATTAACGCATGGGCGGGGCCACCCCACTCACAACTGCTTATGAAATGCTTTTATTTAAATGCGCAGAGCGTCTTTACGAACACATCAAACAGGAGACTTTTCAGATGCGCGCTCCAACTTTACTTCAGCACCGGACGCGAGTCAAACGACCGCGGAAGCGGTACCGGTGACGGGGAGCTTAAGTAAAACGTTAGTGAACTGCGGTCAGATGAGATGCTGTCAGGCCATATGTCGGTAAAAACAAATTTAATTGTCCTGTCAGCCTATATACTCTGCTTGTAGCGCGCGCTCTTGAAGTTCACGCGCAAATGTGCCGACGCGCGCTGTATTAGGCTATATTAAACCCAAATGAAACTGCGAGCATGCAAAGTCGTAGTTATATCGTCAGGTAAAACATGAATTCACAAAAAAAAAAAACGATTAAAGCTGCCTTAACTGTGCGTGTAAGAATTTATTATTTATAGGTCAAAGCAGTGTCAGATCAAGTTCAGCAGCGACAATCTTTATAGTAACAGCAGCCAAAATATCCTTATAACCAGTTGCTGTGATGTGTGTTAATTAAGGAACAAAAATAAAGAGAGGAAATTAATAACTAAGTTTTATCTTTATATAATTTAGAATTTGATATAATTTAGGCTATATTTTCTTGCTGAAGGGCACAGGTAGCTACTATATATATATGACATTTATTATAATGGGTTTGTGTGAAGATTGTTTCAAGTTCACTTAAATTATTATTATTAGTTATTTTTTTTAAAGTCTAATAAATGTTAAAGTGATAGCTCTTAATGATACTGTAATGTTGAATGATTTTTTTATATATATATATATATATATATATATATATAATATTATTATTATTATTATTATTATTATTATTATTATTATTATTATATATATATATATATTTTTTTTTTTTTCAATGGTTAAGTATTAGGGGGGATATCAATCAGTGATATTTGCCTTCAGTCCTAAAACAAGATGGCGTTAAACAAATATTAAAAATATATGTTCTTTATGTTGTTTCTACATTAATTTGAAGCATTAAAGTGAAATTATTGCAATATAAAAGTATAATTAAAAACTTTAATGTCAGGTAGAATTAATCGCGATTAATTTCAGGTAAAATGTGCGATTAATTAGTTAATTTTTTTTAATCGATTGACACCACTAATATATATATATATATATATATATATATATATATATATATATATATATATATATATATATATATATATATATATATATTATTTATTTTTTATTTTTTATTTTTTTTTTTAGATTTTTTCTTTGAGTCCTACCATAGTAAAAAAAAGTCTGCATACAACATCTATAAAAAAAAAGATTGCATTTATTATTATTATTATTATTATTATTATTATTATTATTATTATTATTATTTATATGATTAATATTATTCATAAAAAACAATTGTTTTATTTGTTCATAATTATTATTATTATTTTTTTTATTTATTAATGGACATTCATTTTATTTCTAGGAGAAAACTTAAAAAAGTAAAAGCAAATATTAAATGAAAACAGCAACAATTACTTAATTTTTCTTATATTATTTAAAAAAATATTGTACAACTATTCTGCATCATTTATTCATTTAGGAATTATTGTTTATTTATTTATTTATTTATTATTTCTACTACTCTAGCTGCTTATATGGTGTGTTAAATAATAAATATCTGAATAAATAAGTAAATAAATTCACTTATCTAAACTTTTTTTTTTCTTTTTAAAAAAATCTTTATTTACCATTTTTAAAAAAGCCATTTTTATATATTAAACCAAAAGGTTTCTTATTCTTTTTAGAACATATTAAATTATTCTATAAGCACTATGTAGTTTGCTTATTGAAACTTTTATTTCAATAATTTTTTTTTATTATAAAATGCAATAAAATATAAAATTACAAAATGCAAAAAAGATGCATAAAAAAGATGCACAAAAATGCAAAGGACAAAACCATGGAACAAAAAGCAGCAAAACATTTGCTGCTGATATGGCATTAAATGAAGAGAACAGTATGTTTGTGAGCAGATTCAATGTGCCTTGTGTCCCAGTGTGTCCTCGTCTCATTGAGTTTGCGTTGCAGGTGTGGACGTCCACCAATATGAACACATACCCAGAGGCCAAATTCACCATTACTGTCGCCACGCGTCTGTGTTTGCCGCATTAACGCTTCTCTCCTGGTTATTAATGCATTAGCGCTGCTGAGTAGGTCACATTAACATCAACATTTCTACTGTCATTATGTGTCTGTGTTCGATCGCTACTGTACTCCTGCAATCGGGTCAGCGCTTTACACTTTCTGTGTTTTACTCAACACACTCAGATGCAGATGCAGAGAGCAGATCATAAATATTACAGTAAACGGACGTACAGGGAATTAGAAGAAATATGGATCATAAACAAAATCCACAAACAGTAAATGCACATCATTAGAGTAATTACTATAAATGAGAGTAAGCATCAGTCAATAATGAAGCCGAACATGAGATGTTGCACACAGAACATTAGTAAAGACTAGAAACAGTTTATGCTGTTTTTCACTATATTTATACAAATAAACACTGGTTCTTCTCGGCTTCAGTGACAAATCTTTTTTACATTGCTGTTTTATGCCATTTCAGCTGGTTTCTTGCCATGAAAATAGGCAAGGAATGCTGATAAAATGCTAGCCAGTATTCAATCATGATTTTACTTGCATTCCATGTTCATGCATTGTGTTTTCAGTGGATCATGATAGCATCAGAAAAAAAAAATAATAATAATAATTTAAATCAATTAATGAACTAAATTAAAGAAATTAATGAAATTCATGTAAATTTAAAAAATCAATAAACAAAAAATATAATTCAATAATACTATAATTAAATAATATAATAATTAAATAAATAATAATAATCATTAACATTAAGAAATGTAAATGAAAAAAATGCATATATATATATATTCATTTTTTTTACAAATGTCTTTTTTTTACTACCTCCTTACCAAAAAATAAAATAAAAAAAAGCCAGTCAAACAATTTAATCATGATTTTACTAGCATCATGCATTGTGTTTTCAGTGCATCCTGATAGCATCAGAAATAATTTAAATTCAATTAATTAACTAAAAAAGAAAGAAAGAAAGAAAGAAAGAAAGAAAAATAAAGAAATCTAAATGAAAAATAAATAAATTAACTAAAAATAAATAAATACATACATTGAAATAAATAAATTAAAATAAAAAAAACAATAAAAAAATATTAATGAATATTTATTTATTTTTTACAATTATATAGTAGTCACACAACCTCCTTACCAAAAAAATTACAATCACAATAGCATCATAAAGAAAGTTACATCATTAAATTAAGTAATTAACTAAAAAGAAATACATAAATTAAAATAATATATATATATATATATATATATATATATATAATTTACAATTATGCCGTTTTTTTATTTATTTTGAGTCCTACCATAGTAAAAAGTCAAACAACCTCCTTACCAAAAAAGTTAATGCATTGTGTTTCCAGTGCATCATGATAGCATCATAAATAATAATAATAATAATAATAAAAAAAGTTAAATCATTAAATTAATTAACTAAAAAAAATATATATAAAATATATATATATATATATAAATTGCTGTTTTTTTTATTTATTTTGAGTCCTACCATAGTAAAAAGCAACACAACCTGCTTAAAAACCCCCCGAAAAAAGCCAGCTAAACAAACAATTTCTTCATGTTAAATCATTAAATTAATAAACTGAAAATAAATAAATGAATGAATGAATTAAAATAAAAAAATGTAAATAAAAAAAAAAAATCAATAAACATTATGCTCTTTTTTTATTTATTTTTTGACAAAAGCTAAAAAAATAAATAAAAATAAATAAATAAATAAATAAATACGAATACAATAATAATCATATGAATCCCTACACTTCGTTCAATTCCTGGTTGAAACTTAGAATCCAAATTCCAGACTTTTTCTGAACTTGGGTTCAGATGAAGTGATCAAACCTCAGTCAAACACAATGCATGAACATGAAACGCAAGAACATGTTTAAATCAAGATGCTAGAAGATCTTGTGTTTGCGTTCTAAAACCAAAATGTCTGTAATGAAACATCTAGACCTGTTTTAGTCTTTAGAGAACCATCTGAAGAACCCAGTAGAACTAGAAAAACTCTGGATAAATAACAAAAGCTCAGAAGAACCAGAAGAACTGGTCATTTGTGTGAAAGAAAGATTGTAATCAAACCGTTTTATTCATTTTGTGGTTTGGTTTGAGTTTAAGCATGTTTTTTGTGCGGTTAAAGCAGTGCTGCTGATCTGAAGTGTTTTGATGTTTGTGATTGATGGACAGCGTTTGACAGACGTCTGTCAGAATCGGCCTGTTTTCAGCTCTTATCTGTTTTCCAAGAGTCCAGAGGGAGGAATTACAGCGTTCGGTGTTTTGATGAGGATGTGTTTCGTCCTGCTGGGGTTTCAGCAGCGTTTCTCGTCGTCTGCGTGTGACTTGAGCTTGTTTGATCAGCAGAAGTCACTAAAACTGGAAATGTTTAGATTCTAGTTTAAACCAGGAAGTCAATGGTGTTCAAAGTGATATGATCAATAAGTCATAGCCACATATTTTTCGTATTTAAATGACTGTAACTCAAATTGACTTATTAAATGAAATTGTTTCAGTTAATTTGAGTAATTGCCTGTAACTGTAGTTTCACTTTTGAGTTATATGAGGTTCAACACAATAAAAATGCACAGCCAGTTTGATTATATGTAAAAATTAAAGGCAGCAACTAAACTTGAAGTGGTTAGAAATGTCCTAGTGGTTAATAAATGTTTTTTTTTATTTGTATTTATATTTTAATTATTTGTTTCTATTTAGATTTTTATTCGTTTTTATTCATCCTAACTTTATTTATGCAAAGTGTAAATAAGCATAACTGTAAAATATTATTTATGCATGTATTTTATTATATTTAGTTTTTATCCATGCGTTCATTTATTTTTGCAATACTTATTTAATTGTTTCTGTTTGTTTTTAAATTATTTGCTTGCTCTGCCTTTTATTTTTTATTAACAATAATGTATAGTTTAAATCATGATTTCGACTTTTTATCTCATAATTTTGGTTTAAGTCATAATTTTGACTTTGTCATAATGTCATCTTATCTCATAATTTTGTTTTTATCTCATAATTTTGTTTTTATCTCATAATTTTGATTTATGTCATAATTTCAGTTTTTTTAATCTCATAATTTCAACTTTGTCATAATGTCATCTTCTCATAATTCGACTTTTTATCTCATAATTTTTGTTTAAGTCATAATTTAGAATTTTTGTATCATAATTCCGATTTTTTTAATCTCATAATTTTGAGTTTTATCTGATAATTCAACTTTTTCTCATAATTTTGGTTTAACCCATAATTTTAACTTTATCTCATAATTCCAATTTTTTTATCTCGTAATTTCAACTTTGTCATAATGTCAATTTATCTCATAGTTTTGACTTTTTATCTCGTAATTTTGGTTTGTCATAATTTCGACTTTTATATCATAATTCAGATTTTTTTCTCTCATAATTTTGACTTTGTCATAATGTCAATTTATCTCATAATTTTGACTTTTATCTCATAGTTTTGACTTTTTATCTTGTAATTTTGGTTTAAATCATAATTTCGACGTTTATGTCATAATTTCAGTTTTTTTAATCTCATAATTTCAACTTTGTCATAATGTCAATTTATCTCATAGTTTGACTTTTTATCTCGTAATTTTGGTTTAAGTCATAATTTTGACTTTTATATCATAATTCAGATTTTTTTCTCTCATAATTTTGACTTTGTCATAATGTCAATTTATCTCATAATTTTGACTTTTATCTCATAGTTTTGATTTAAGTCATAATTTCGACTTTTATGTCATAATTTCAGTTTTTTTAATCTCATAATTTCAACTTTGTCATAATGTCAATTTATCTCATAGTTTGACTTTTTATCTCGTAATTTTGGTTTAAGTCATAATTTTGACTTTTATATCATAATTCAGATTTTTTTATCTCATAATTTTGACTTGTCGTAATGTCATTTTATCTCAAAATTGTGACTGTCACAATTTTGAGATAAAATGACAATATATATATTTCATGTTTTCGCTCAAGCTACTCTGTCTTCAGTATTTTTACTTCCATGTCATTCCATATTGCTTTATATTAATTTTAGACCGTACTGAACCTCCCATTTCAAGCAAATGAACTAAACTCAGATGTTACACACGTCCTCCATCAGAAAGTGTTGAAATAAAGATTGAATTGTGTGTGTGTGTGGTCCTGCCTGTTCTGACAGTGTGTATTGTGTGAGATGCTACAGAGGGACAGAAGAGTTTGCTGGTACTTTGTGAATAGAAATGTGTGTGAATGTGAGTGTATGTGGAGTCACGCCGCTGCTCTGTGGACAAACGCTGTGAGCCGACAGTCAATGACCTCTTTATCAGGCAAACCTGCCTGGAATCCATTAAGCCGGAGTCCTGCCGTCCAGCATCTCAATCACACGCCGCTCTGAGATCCGCTCTTTCTGTCTGATGTCATCTCCGCTCCTCCTTCGGCTCGTCAAACGCCAGCGTCACGCCTCACGTCTGCAGGTGGAGCGGAAGTCTGTTTCCGCGGCTGTCATCTCGCTAACATGGTCCAACGTGTTTTAAGGTCAGACTAACCTGCAGATGAACTCCAGCGACTGCAGACAAAAACGTTTCAGCTTCAGGTCAACATCTCAAGGACTGAACCTGCAAACTTTAGAAACTTAGACAGACTGTTCTTATAATTCTGTACTCGTCCTCGTGTCGTTCCAGTTCAGACAGATTTGTATGAATGTGTTATTCCATCAGTGAATGGGTGCCGTCAGAATGAGAGTCCAGATCTCATAGTTTTGACTTTTTATCTCATAACTTCACTTTTTATCTTGTCGTTTTGGTTCAAGTAAGTCATAATTTCAACTATTTTATAATTTTGACTTTTTATTTTGTAATTTTGGTTTAAGTCATAATCGACTTTTTCTCTCATAATTTTTACTTTTAATCTCGTTATTTTGGTTTAAATCAGTCAGAATTTTAATTTCAACTTTTTATCTCATAACTTCACTTTATTCACATTTCAACTATGTGTCTCATAATTTTAACTTTATCTCGTAGTTTTGGTTTAAGTAAGTCATAATTTTGACTTTTTATCTAGTAATTTTGGTTTAAGTAAGTCATAATTTTGACTTTTGTCTCACAAATGCAATTCTTTTTTCTTAGAATTTCGACTTTGTCATATTGTCAATTTATCTCATAATTTTGACTTTATCTCGTAATTTCGACTTTTATCTCATAATTTCAAGTCTTTTATCTCATAGTTTTGACTTATCTCTTAATTCCAATTTTTTATCTCATAATTTCGACTTTGTCATAATGTCAATTTATCTCAATTTCGACTTTTTATCTCATAATTTAGTTTTGTCATAATTTCAACTTTTATATCATAATTCCGATTTTTTTTATTTTACAATTTTGACTGTCATAATGTCAATTTATTTTATATTTTTGACTTTTATCTCATAATTCTGCTTTTTATCTCAGAATTTTGACTTTTATCTCACAATTCCAATTTTTATCTCATAATTTAGACTTTGTCATAATGTCAATTTGGTTCAAGTAAGTCATAATTTCAACTTTCATAATTTTGACTTTTTATTTTGTAATTTTGGTTTAAGTCATAATCGACTTTTTCTCTCATAATTTTTACTTTTAATCTCGTAATTTTGGTTTAAGTCAGTCAGAATTTTAAATTCAACTTTTTATCTCATAATTTCCACTTTTTATCTCATAATTTCAACTTTTTATCTCATAACTTCACTTTATTCACATTTCAACTATGTGTCTCATAATTTTAACTTTATCTCGTAGTTTTGCTTTAAGTCATAATTTTCGACTTTTTATGTTGTAATTTTGGTTTAAGTCATAATTTTGACTTTTTATCTAGTAATTTTGGTTTAAGTAAGTCATAATTTTGACTTTTGTCTCACAAATCCAATTCTTTTTTCTTAGAATTTCGACTTTGTCATATTGTCAATTTATCTCATAATTTTGACTTTATCTCGTAATTTCGACTTTTATCTCATAATTTCAAGTCTTTTATCTCATAGTTTTGACTTATCTCTTAATTCCAATTTTTTATCTCATAATTTCGACTTTGTCATAATGTCAATTTATCTCAATTTCGACTTTTTATCTCATAATTTAGTTTTGTCATAATTTCAACTTTTATATCATAATTCCGATTTTTTTTATTTTACAATTTTGACTGTCATAATGTCAATTTATTTTATATTTTTGACTTTTATCTCATAATTCTGCTTTTTATCTCAGAATTTTGACTTTTATCTCACAATTCCAATTTTTATCTCATAATTTAGACTTTGTCATAATGTCAATTTGGTTCAAGTAAGTCATAATTTCAACTTTCATAATTTTGACTTTTTATTTTGTAATTTTGGTTTAAGTCATAATCGACTTTTTCTCTCATAATTTTTACTTTTAATCTCGTAATTTTGGTTTAAGTCAGTCAGAATTTTAAATTCAACTTTTTATCTCATAATTTCCACTTTTTATCTCATAATTTCAACTTTTTATCTCATAACTTCACTTTATTCACATTTCAACTATGTGTCTCATAATTTTAACTTTATCTCGTAGTTTTGCTTTAAGTCATAATTTTGACTTTTTATCTAGTAATTTTGGTTTAAGTAAGTCATAATTTTGACTTTTGTCTCACAAATGCAATTCTTTTTTCTTAGAATTTCGACTTTGTCATATTGTCAATTTATCTCATAATTTTGACTTTATCTCGTAATTTCGACTTTTATGTCATAATTTCAAGTCTTTTATCTCATAGTTTTGACTTATCTCTTAATTCCAATTTTTTATCTCATAATTTCGACTTTGTCATAATGTCAATTTATCTCAATTTCGACTTTTTATCTCATAATTTAGTTTTATGTCATAATTTCAACTTTTATATCATAATTCCGATTTTTTTTATTTTATAATTTTGACTGTCATAATGTCAATTTATCTTATATTTTTGACTTTTATCTCAGAATTCTGCTTTTTATCTCAGAATTTTGACTTATCTCATAATTCCAATTTTTATCTCATAATTTCGACTTTGTCATAATGTCAATTTCTCTCAATTTCGATTTTTTATCTCATAATTTTGGTTTAAGTCATAATTTCAACTTTTATATCATAATTCCGATTTTTTATTTATTTCAATTTTGACTTTGTCATAATGTCAATTTGTTTCATAATTTTGTTTTTTTTTATCTCGTAATTTTGGTTTAAGTCATAATTTCGACTTTTTATCTCGTAATTTTGGTTTAAGTAAATCATAATTTCGATTTATCTCATATTTTTGACATCTCAAAATGTTGACTTTTTATCTCGTAATTACAGTTGAAGTAACTCTGGTTTGAATCAGGAGAGAAATCTGCACAGATCAAGCACCGTTCACAAACCAAAACAGCTCTAAACAAATATGTGGCTGTATTTTGATGTGAGAGGCAACAGGAGATTGACTTTTATGGATTATGGACTCATGTTTGAGTTAAAAACATCTTAAAGATGGATTTGTTTCAGTTTTTGTCTTCTTTTTTGTCTTGTTATACTCTAAGATGTAAGTAAATGACTTCATGTGTTTACTGTGATATTCTGGTGAGTCTGTTCTTCTCATCTTAGTAAACACATGTGATTTCTCGGTTTCGCAGCTGTGTTGGATCATCTTTGGCGAGCGGCACACGTTCAGACAGAAACAATGCGCTACGAGAAACTGATGCGGCTTTGAACGATTCACTGGCCTGTAATCAGCAGCAGAAATTACAGGGCGCTCGGAAACACACTGAAAGCTCGTGTTTTGGGTGTGATGCGTGTCGAGATAAACACGGACACAGACGTTAATGAGAGACGTAGCGGGAGCTGCACCAGAGTAATTACGGCCAACACATCGCTGATACACTGAGGAACAATGATCTGAACATTTACTCACAATCACACTGATGCTCACCGGCTCTGACTGTGAAACTGAGATTTTATTATTATTGCTGCATGTCTTATGATGCATTGATGACTTGATCTAAACTGGAGTTTCTTTAACAAGTCCACAAATCTGGAATTTAAAATCTAATTTAAACCAAATAGTAAACAACATGTGAACATGTATATTTGATTTAATGATTTCTTCCTTTTTTGGTCAATAAATAAATAAATAATTTATTTATTTATTTATTTTATTTATCTAATTTAAAGCAAGAAGTAAACAGTGTAAATACAAAATAATAATAATAATAATAATACATTATTGTTTGTTTAAATTAAGCAAATCTGGAATTTAAAGCCTAATTTAAAGAAGTAAACAAAGATTTTTTTTTTTGTAAAAAAACAAACAAACAAAAAATCTGCATAACTTATGTATATAATAATTATTTGTGCATTTATTAATTTATTTTTATTTCCAGAACTTTTCTGTTGTGATTTTTTTTTTTTTTTTAATCAATGCATTTATTTGTTTTATTTACAATAATTTAATAGTTGTATTTATTTATTTGTGTATTGCGCCTTTAACTTTTTATTTACAATAATTTTCTTTTTAATTACATTTATTGTTACGCACTCATTTTTATTTGCAGTACTTTATTTTCATTTGATTGTTTTAATAGTTTTTATTTTATCATACATTTATTTCATTTACAATATTTTATTAGCTTTTATTTTATTTATTTGCATGTCATTGATTTATGTATTTTTTTAAATGTAGAATACTTTTATTTGCTTTTAGTTATTTTTATCAATTTATTCATGCATTTATTCATTATAATACATACTTTAATTTTTGACTGATTTATTCATTTAAATATCATGAATTTATTTATATGCATGTCATTGATTGATATATTTTTAAATGCGAAATACTTTTTGTTTTTAATTCATTTTTATTCATTCATTTAATCATTTAGTCATTTATTTGTTATAAAAGTTTTTTTTTAAATCATGAATTTATTAATTTTTATTTGCAATATTGTATTTATTTATTTGCATGCCATTGATTGATGTATTTTTAAATGTAAAATACTTTTATTTGTTAAATTATTTTTGTATTAATTTTTTAATGCTTTTATTCATTATAATACTTTAATTTTTGACTGATTTATTCATTTAAATATCATGAATTTATTTATATGCATGTCATTGATTGGTGTATTTTTAAATGTAAAATACTTTTAGTTTTTAATTAATTTTTATTCATTCATTTAGCCAGGCATTTATTAATTATAAAAGTTTTTTTTTTTTAAATATCATGAATTTATTAATTTTTATTTGCAATATTGTTTTTATTTATTGGCATGCAATTGATTGATGCATTTTTAAATGTAAAATACTTTTATTTGTGTTCAATTATTTTTGTATTACTTCATTCATTCATTCATGCATTTATTCATTATAATACATACTTTAATTTTTTACAGATTTATTTAAATAGCATGAATTTATTTATTTGCATGTCACTGATTGATATATTTTTAAATGTAAAATACTTTTTGTTTTTAATTCATTTTTATTCATTCATTTAGTCATGCATTTATTCATTATAATACTTAATTAAAAAAAATAAATTATGAATTTATTCATTTTTATTTGCAATATTGCATTCATTTATTTAGTAAGAATAATTACATCAAACATATCACTGATGCATGGAGTAAGAATGATTCCTAACATCTCTAGCAGGTGTGTTTTGTAGAATTGAGGCGTTTTTTCATGAGTTGTAACTCTGGTTAGTGTAGGCTGAGATCAGTGTGATCTTGAGGATTCTGTCTTTGTCTTTCTCTCATCGTTTATTCTTCTCTTCTCTGTCCTGTTCATGGCAGCATCACCTTCACAGCGAGCTCTCAGCGCAGGTTTGGCCCGTCAGCCCTCGCCTCTTTCCACCTCGGCTCTATTATTATCATAAATAAACGTCCGGCCGCATAAATACTGCATGCAGCGAGCTGCCGTGGGTCGGCGTGTTTGCGTGAGCGTGTGTGTGGCGACGGCTCTGCTTTTATGCATTCATGTGGCCATGATCTATCTGAATGTACGCTCATAAACAAGCGCTGTGGAGATTTTTCTGCTGAGCCAAGCAGAACGGCTAATCTGCAGCGCGTAGCGCCTTCGCCGGCGTCCTATTTCCTGCAAGCGCACTCCATATATAACGCTGTTTTTGGAACTGAGGATGCACAAAGGATGGGCCGACAGGGATGGGGACGTTTATTTCTCATAAAGATAAAGCGCTTTATCTTGTGCTATGGCCTATTTCTACACACACACAGAGCCAGAGGGAGCGTGTGAGGAGAGATTTCCCATTGTGTCTTGCACATAAACTTCTGAAGTCGTTCTCCGCACATCTGTCTGCCTCTTAAAAGGCTTTCTCAGAGACTTTTCACTTAGCGAATGCAGTTTGTTAGTTTGAGTTTCTCAGTTATCACAACTTCTGGATGCGCAGGCACAGAAATGCAAGTAAAGATCCTTTAGGAAGATTTTAATAGCCTTTTTCTTTCTTTTTCAAGCAACTTCTGCTTCTAAACTCACAAACGTACTGCTTCATGTGCTTTATTTATTCCTGCTTTCAATGTTTTGCATCCAGAGTAATTCAGTTGAGTCTTATGTTGGCATGTTTTTTGATGAAATGCTCATTTTTTTAATGTATGTCCATTATAGTTAATAATCCATTCATGCGTGCCATTTGTGCATAACAGCATTTGCTTCAGACAAACATGGTTCATGAGCTGCAGATGTAAAGTGTAATGGGTTAATTAAATTGGTTACTTTTTATGGCAAATAACACATTACAATGTTTCGTTACTCCCTAGAAAAGAAAATCATTGCAATACTTGGTTACTTTTTATAGAAAGTAATGTTACAATATTGCATTACTCCCCCAAAAAAGTAGCTAATTAGGTTACTTAGTTACTTTTTATAGAAAGTAATGTTACAATATTGCGTTACTCCCTAAAAAAGTAACTAATTAGGTTACTTAGTTACTTTTTATAGAAAGTAATGTTACAATATTGCATTACTCCCCCAAAAAAGTAGCTAATTAGGTTACTTAGTTACTTTTTATAGAAAGTAATGTTACAATATTGCATTACTCCCCCAAAAAAGTAGCTAATTAGGTTACTTAGTTACTTTTTATAGAAAGTAATGTTACAATATTGCGTTACTCCCTAAAAAAGTAACTAATTAGGTTACTTGGTTACTTTTTATAGAAAGTAATGTTACAATATTGCATTACTCCCCCAAAAAAGTAGCTAATTAGGTTACTTAGTTACTTTTTATAGAAAGTAATGTTACAATATTGCGTTACTCCCTAAAAAAGTAGCTAATTAGGTTACTTAGTTACTTTTTATAGAAAGTAATGTTACAATATTGCGTTACTCCCTAAAAAAGTAACTAATTAGGTTACTTAGTTACTTTTTATAGAAAGTAATGTTACAATATTGCGTTACTCCCTAAAAAAGTAACTAATTATGTTACTTAGTTACTTTTTATAGAAAGTAATGTTACAATATTGCGTTACTCCCCCAAAAAAGTAGCTAATTAGTTTACTTAGTTACTTTTTATAGAAAGTAATGTTACAATATTGCATTACTCCCCCAAAAAGCTAATTAGTTTACTTAGTTACTTTTTATAGAAAGTAATGTTACAATATTGCATTACTCCCCCAAAAAAGTAACTAATTAGGTTACTTAGTTACTTTTTATAGAAAGTAATGTTACAATATTGCGTTACTCCCCCAAAAAGCTAATTAGTTTACTTAGTTACTTTTTATAGAAAGTAATGTTACAATATTGCATTACTCCCCCAAAAAGCTAATTAGTTTACTTAGTTACTTTTTATAGAAAGTAATGTTACAATATTGCATTACTCCCCCAAAAAGCTAATTAGTTTACTTAGTTACTTTTTATAGAAAGTAATGTTACAATATTGCGTTACTCCCCCAAAAAGCTAATTAGTTTACTTAGTTACTTTTTATGGAAAGTAATGTTACAATATTGCATTACTCCCCCAAAAAGCTAATTAGTTTACTTAGTTACTTTTTATAGAAAGTAATGTTACAATATTGCATTACTCCCCCAAAAAAGTAACTAATTAGGTTACTTAGTTACTTTTTATGGAAAGTAATGTTACAATATTGCATTACTCCCCCAAAAAAGTAACTAATTAGGTTACTTAGTTACTTTTTATGGAAAGTAATGTTACAATATTGCGTTACTCCCCCAAAAAGCTAATTAGTTTACTTAGTTACTTTTTATGGAAAGTAATGTTACAATATTGCGTTACTCCCCCAAAAAGCTAATTAGTTTACTTAGTTACTTTTTATGGAAAGTAATGTTACAATATTGCATTACTCCCCCAAAAAGCTAATTAGTTTACTTAGTTACTTTTTATAGAAAGTAATGTTACAATATTGCATTACTCCCCCAAAAAAGTAACTAATTAGGTTACTTAGTTACTTTTTATGGAAAGTAATGTTACAATATTGCGTTACTCCCCCAAAAAGCTAATTAGTTTACTTAGTTACTTTTTATAGAAAGTAATGTTACAATATTGCATTACTCCCCCAAAAAAGTAACTAATTAGGTTACTTAGTTACTTTTTATGGAAAGTAATGTTACAATATTGCGTTACTCCCCCAAAAAGCTAATTAGTTTACTTAGTTACTTTTTATAGAAAGTAATGTTACAATATTGCATTACTCCCCCAAAAAGCTAATTAGTTTACTTAGTTACTTTTTATAGAAAGTAATGTTACAATATTGCATTACTCCCCCAAAAAGCTAATTAGTTTACTTAGTTACTTTTTATAGAAAGTAATGTTACAATATTGCATTACTCCCCCAAAAAAGTAACTAATTAGGTTACTTAGTTACTTTTTATAGAAAGTAATGTTACAATATTGCGTTACTCCCCCAAAAAGCTAATTAGTTTACTTAGTTACTTTTTATAGAAAGTAATGTTACAATATTGCATTACTCCCCCAAAAAAGTAACTAATTAGGTTACTTAGTTACTTTTTATAGAAAGTAATGTTACAATATTGCATTACTCCCCCAAAAAAGTAACTAATTAGGTTACTTAGTTACTTTTTATAGAAAGTAATGTTACAATATTGCGTTACTCCCCCCAAAAAGTAGCTAATTAGGTTACTTAGTTACTTTTTATAGAAAGTAATGTTACAATATTGCGTTACTCCCCCAAAAAAGTAACTAATTAGGTTACTTAGTTACTTTTTATAGAAAGTAATGTTACAATATTGCGTTACTCCCCCAAAAAAGTAGCTAATTAGGTTACTTAGTTACTTTTTATAGAAAGTAATGTTACAATATTGCGTTACTCCCCCAAAAAAGTAGCTAATTAGGTTACTTAGTTACTTTTTATAGAAAGTAATGTTACAATATTGCATTACTCCCCCAAAAAGCTAATTAGTTTACTTAGTTACTCTTTATAGAAAGTAATGTTACAATATTGCATTACTCCCCCAAAAAAGTAACTAATTAGGTTACTTAGTTACTTTTTATGGAAAGTAATGTTACAATATTGCGTTACTCCCCCAAAAAGCTAATTAGTTTACTTAGTTACTTTTTATAGAAAGTAATGTTACAATATTGCATTACTCCCCCAAAAAAGTAACTAATTAGGTTACTTAGTTACTTTTTATAGAAAGTAATGTTACAATATTGCGTTACTCCCCCAAAAAAGTAGCTAATTAGGTTACTTAGTTACTTTTTATAGAAAGTAATGTTACAATATTGCATTACTCCCCCAAAAGTAACTAATTGCATTACTTGGTTATTTTTAATGTAAAGTAATATTACGTTGCATTGCTCCTTAAAAAAAGTAAGTGTGAGGAGAGATTTCCCATTGTGTCTTGCACATAAACTTCTGAAGTCGTTCTCCGCACATCTGTCTGCCTCTTAAAAGGCTTTCTCAGAGACTTTTCACTTAGCGAAAGCAGTTTGTTAGTTTGAGTTTCTCAGTTATCACCAACTTCTGGATGAGCAGGCACAGAAATGCTAGTAAAGATCCTTTAGGAAGATTTTAATAGCCTTTTCTTTCTTTTTTTTTTTTTTTTGTTTTTCAAGCAACTTCTGCTTCTAAACTCTCAAACGTACTGCTTCATGTGCTTCATTTATTCCTGCTTTCAATGTTTTGCATCCAAAGCAATTCAGTTGAGTCTTACTTTGGCATGTGTTTTGATTAAATGCTTAATTATTTATGTATATCAATTATAGTTCATAATAATCCATTCATGTATGCCATAAAAGCATTTGCTTCAGACAAACATAGTTCCTACTTCACCAAGTTCATGAGCTGCTGATGTAAAGTGTAATAGGTTAATTAAATGTGTTGCTTTTTATGGAAAGTAATGCATTACAATGTTGCGTTACTCCCCCAAAAAGTAACTAGTTAGGTTACTTAGTTACTTTTAATGGAAAATAATGCAGTACAATGTTGCTTTACTCCCCCAAAAAGTAACTAATTGCGTTACTTTGTTACCTCTAATGGAAAGTAATGTTATAATGTTGCGTTACTACCTACAAAAGTAACTAATTGCAATACTTGGTTATTTTTTATGAAAAGAATGCATTACAATATTATGTTACTCCCCTAAAAAGTAACCAGTTGCTTTACTTGGTTACTTTTAATGGAAAGTAATGTTATAATGTTGCGTTACTACCTACAAAAGTAACTAATTGCAATACTTGGTTACTTTTTATGAAAATAATGCGTTACAATATTGTTGCTCCCATAAAAAGTAATTGTGTTACTTAGTTACTTTTAATGGAATGTAATGCGTTACAATGTTGCATTATTCCTTAAAAAAGTAACTAATTGCATTACTTATTATTTTTATGGAAAGTAATGAGTTACGTTACTTTTTATGTTACTAATTAAATTATTTAATTATTTACAATTTTAATTGTCAAGTCAAAATACAGTAATCACTGTAATATAATTTAATATTTTTTTTATTTATTTATTTTTTAATAAATATTAAACATTTTTTATTTTATTTTTGCTGGAAAAAGCTGTTACATTTATTACATTAAAATAAATTAGTAAATTAGTAGATTATTAATAGTATAGTAATATTAAATTATTTAAAAAATATAAATTATAACTTCATGTCATCTGTTACTTATTTCCTAAAAAAAACTTTTTTTTCACTGTGGCACCAGCAAGTGCAATTTTTCCATTAAGTTTTTGCCTGAAAAAGCTTTTGGCAGCCGCATAGCAGCACCCTGGCAACGCTCCAGAACACCCTAGCAACACACAGCTAGCCATAAACTCTAGCTTCATCTGTCAATCATTGTAATAGTGAGTTTTGAATGTATAAACATGACTTATATTTTCATAAAATCAATTATTTTTTAATCTAGAGGTGTGTGAGTGTGTCCAGAGAGCAGTAAATGCATGCATAAAGCACACTGATTGATGTTTTTGACTGAATATTTAGTGACTAAAGCACACAGACTACAGATGGATAGCATACATAGCCTCGACCTTTCTCTCTCATTTTTTCTCTGTGAGCTGTTAAATATAAAGAGTAAAACTGGAGCGATTAGACTCTTCATTTGTCCAGACGCAGTCTCTACTCTGTAGGACCCAGAAACGCTGCCAATTACAGTGTTTTATAGGACAGAACGGCTCTGTGAGGCTGTTATCGGTTCCTCAGGTGCAGTGAGACGTCTTTGTGTCTTTATTGCTGCTCTCTATGATTTCTGCCATCTCTCAACCGTTAATACAGTAATTACACTGACGGCAGGCTAAATTTTGTGCAAGACGTGCATTACGCTCACAGTGGGATGATAAGATGTAATAGGCATCAGTCTACAAACGCTCCTGCTTGGCCTTTCTCGTTTTTTGGTCAATAGCAGTTATTTTATTAAGTGCCTTTGGTTGTAGTTTAGCTGTGTTTTTGTGTTTCTAGCAGTTTGTTGAAAGTTGTGAGGATCTCAGCAGGTCAGATAATGGTTGGCCACCAGAGAAGAGCAGAGAGAGGAAAGGGTCTGGAAACTTTTGCGAGACTGTACTATGAAAAATGAAGGAAGATCATGATGGAAAAGAACAAAAAATGATATTTGAATGCCTTTGAATTTGCAATAATATGTCTATACCCCAGCCCCCCGAGGAACTTCGGAGGTATACCTGGAAAAGCATTAGGTTCTTGGGAAAATTCAAGTTTTGATGCAGTTTCTTGGGTGGAAAATGTGGTAGAAACATAGTTTCAAAAGATATTTTTTTTCCCTTCCATTTCGTGTTTTCTTGCAGTAGAATGATGGGAGGTAATTTGCGTCAGTGTACAAATGCTCCTTAACTTAACTTTCTTGAGTGGATCACTAGAGATGTTTTCAACAGTACAAAAGCTGCTGTTGTCCATGAACTGAAAGCAGGTAGTGACCAGGAGCTGTCATGCTCCAAAAAGAATAACTAATTAAGACAGTATTGGGGAAAGTTACTTTTAAATGTAATTCATTACAATGTTGCCTTTCTCCCTACAAAAGTAACTCTTTGCAATACTTACGATATTGCGTCACTCCCCAAAAAAAGTAACTAATTGTGCTATAGTTTCATTTTACAGAAAGTAGTGTATTACAATGTTGCGTCACTCCCTGAAAAAGCTACTTGGTTACATATTATAGAAATTAACACTTTACAATGTTGTTATTCACTAAAAAAGTAACTCATTGCGATACTTGGTTACATTTTATGGAAAGTAGTGTGCTGTTGCATCACTCCCTAAAAAGGTAGCTAATTGCAATACTTTGTTACATTTTATGGAAAGTAATACATTAGTGTTGCATTCCTTCCTAAAAAAAAAAAGTAACTAATTGTGCTTCTTGGTTACATTTTATGAAAAGTAATACATTAGTGTTGCATTCCTTCCTAAAAAAAAAAGTAACTAATTGTGCTTCTTGGTTACATTTTATGAAAAGTAATGCAAAACACAATGTTGTGTTACTCCCTAAAAAAGTAACTAATTGCAATACTTTGTTACTTTTTATGGAAAGTAATACATTACTATATTGTGTTCCTTCCTAAAAAAAAAATAACTAATTAAGCTACTTGTTTACATTTTATGAAAAGTAACTAATTGTGCCACTTGGTTACATATTAAGGAAATTAACGCTTTACAATGTTGCGTTACTCCCTAGAAAAGTATTAATTACGTGACTTGATTAATGTTTATGGAAAGTAATACATAACACAATGTTGTGTTACTCACTAAAAAAATTTAACTAATTGCGATACTTTGTGTTATGCATTACTTTTCATAAAAAAAAAAAAAAAAAAAAAGTGTTGTGTTACTCCCTAAAAAAGTAACTAATTGTGCCACTTGGTTACATATTATAGAAATTAATGCTTTATAATGTTGCGTTACTCCCTAGAAAAGTTCTAATTATGCTACTTGGTTACTTTTTATGGAAAGTAATGCGTAACACAATGTTGCGTTACTTGCTAAAAAGTAACTCATTGCGATACTTTGTTAAATTTTATGGAAAGTAGTGTGTTACAATGTTGCATTACTCCCTAAAAAGTACTAATTACGCTACTGGGTTACTTTTTATGGAAAGTAATGCATAATGCAATGTTACTCCCTAAAATGTAACTAATTGCGATACTTTGTTACTTTTTATGGAAAGTAATACATTACAATGCTTCATTCCTTCCTTTAAAAAAATAAAAAAATAACTAATTGTGCTACTTGGTTAGATTTTTATGAAAAATAATGCATAACACAATGTTGCATCACACACCCTAAAAAAGTAACTAATTGCGATACTTTGTTACTAACTAATTGTGCTACTTGGTTACATTTTATGGAAAGTAGTGTTATACGATGTTGCGGCACTCCCTAAGGAAAGTAACTAATTGTGCTACTTGGTTACATATTATAGAAAATAATGCTTTGCAATGTTGTGTTACTCCCTAAAAATGTACTAATTGTGAAACTTGGTTACTTTTTATGGAAAAAAAAAATGCATAACACAGTGTTGCGTTTCTCCCTAAAAAAGTAGCTAATTGCGATACTTTGTTAGTTTTTATGGAAAGTAATACATTAGTGTTGCATTCCTTCCTAAAAAAAAGTAACTAATTGTGCTTCTTGGTTACATTTTATGAAAAGTAATGCATAACACAATGTTGTGTTACTCCCTAAAAAAGTAACTAATTGCAATACTTTGTTACTTTTTATGGGAAGTAATACATTACAATGTTGTGTTCCTTCCTAAAAAAAGTAACTAATTAAGCTACTTGTTTACATTTTATGAAAAGTAATGCAAAACACAATGTTGCGTCACTTCCTAAAAAAGTAACTAATTGTGCCACTTGGTTACATATTAAGGAAATTAACGCTTTACAATGTTGCGTTACTCCCTAGAAAAGTATAAATTACGTGACTTGATTACTGTTTATGGAAAGTAATACATAACACAATGTTGTGTTACTCACTAAAAAAAGTAACTCATTGCAATACTTGGTTACATTTTATGGAAAGTAATGCATTACAATGTTGTGTTCTTTTCTAAAAAAAAGTAACTAATTGTGGTACTTGGTTACATTTTATGAAAAGTAATGCATAACACAATGTTGTGTTACTCACTAAAAAATGTAACTAATTGCAATACTTTGTGTTATGCATTACTTTTCATAAAAAGTAACAATGTTGTGTTACTCCCTAAAAATGTAACTAATTGTGCTACTTGGTTACTTTTTATGGAAAAAAAAAAGCATAACACAGTGTTGCGTTTCTCCCTAAAAAAGTAGCTAATTGCGACACTTTGTTACTTTTTATGAAAAGTAATACATTACAATGTTGCGTTCCTTCCAAAATAAACTAACTGTGCTACTTGGTTACATTTTACGGAAAGTAGTGTGTTACAATGTTGCAGCACTCCCTAAGAAAAGTAACTAATTGCGATACTTTGTTACTGTTTATGGAAAGCAATGCATAACACAACGTTGTGTCACTCGCAAAAAAAGTAACTCATTGTGATACTTTGTTACTTTTTATGGAAAGTAGTGTGTTACAATGTTGCGACACTCCCTAAGAAAAATAACTAATTATGCTACTTGGTTACATATTCTAGAAATTAATGCTTTACAGTGTTGCTTTTATCCCTAAAAAAGTAGCTAATTGCGATACTTTGTTACTTTTTATTAAAAGTAATACATTACAATGTTGCGTTCCTTCCAAAAAAAAGTAACTAATTGTGCTGCTTAGTTACATTTTATGAAATTAATGCTTTACAATGTTGCATTACTCCCTAGAAAAGTAACTAATTGTGTTAATTAGTTACTTTTTATTGAAAGTAATACGTTGTGTTATTTTTGCATTACATTTTTTTTATCTGGACTGGGCTTGCTTGTTTAAGTTTTTTATAGAGTATTTTTGGCAAATTTAAAATGCCTTTCACACCAAGTGAAATGAATAAGTATGGTTGAACTGGATCATTGGCTAATAAAATAGGATCAAACACATAAAAGGATGTTTGTTTTATTTGCATGTTTGCGTCATATTCTGATTAACATTTCACAGTTTGTATTAATTGTGAGGAATACTGAATCTGTTTTGGTGCGAGTGAGATGAGTAAATGCATGTTGACATCTATAGAGCTACAGTAACATCATGTTCACACAACGCCTCTGCACTTGATTTCTCCCAACATGGCAACACAAGAGCTGTCAGTCATTATATGGGAAAGAAAATAACTGCTGTTGCTTATTTGAAAAAAAGCTTGTCAATTAAAGTAATCTGATTACTGTAACTCATGTACTTGGTGTGAATAAACACATGAGTTGCTTTTGTTGCACATGTGCTGTACTATTTTTGGAGGGGTGAAAAGGTCAAGCCCTACAGTGTGTTTTATACAGCAGTTATGAAGCTCCATGAGCCTTAATCTGTCATGTTGTCTTCCTGAAGTTTGAGATCTGCTGGTGTTTGCTTAGCACTGCGCTGCGGTGTTTTCTCTTCGGCTGTCATTGGGGACGGTGCACCAGTTTAGATGTAATACTGCTGAACGAGACCATATGGAGAGCTTTTTTTAATCTTAAGTTTGTCTTCTATTGTTAATGCAGCGGTCTGACTGACTGCGGCCCTGCGCCGCCGCCGCTGCTGCTGCTGCACTATTAAAAGATCTTACACCCTCTCTTGACCTGCTTTTCCCTCTCACACACCCTGTCTTTTTTTCATTCTCTCTTATGTGTCTCTTTTGCTCCATCTTTCAGCCTTTTCTTTTAACCATGTGTCTCTCTCTCACCTGTGCTCTCTGTATATAATAATAGAGTGATCTAGTTCACCGGCTGTGAGCAGGTTGGGTTAAAGTCCATACTGTAATCACCAATGTCTTACTAGAGAATGATAAAATGTGAATTTCGCAGTATGTAAAATTTGTAAATTAATTAACCATCACCCTTTGAAATATATCCAGTGCTTTCAGTATTGAATTGCATTAACGTAACAATTACTTTTCATAAAAGTAACACAGTTAGTTACTTTTTTTAAGGAGTAATGCTATATTGCAATGCATTCCCTTTAAAAGTAACTTTCCCCAACATTGCTAAAGACATCCTTGTGTGAATTAGGACAATGGCAGTATATTAATGAGATCCTCTTGATTCCAGATGCTTGATCTTTTTTGTAAATAATAGTTGTTATCTTTGTCAAGCTTTGTGCAAGATGTGAGTTTCTACCAGTTTGTTAACTAAATATTTTGCAAAAACTACATTTTAATGCCTTTGCATAAATATGATGCGAGTGAATGCAACGTTTTTGGGGAAGATAAAAGTTGTGCAATGGGAAAAGTATGGACAATGTTGTTGAAATAATATATAGTAGTCAACATTTGTAGTGGATCTTCTTTTTTTCTGCTCTTTTAGGGTAGAAAACATACTTTATGCAGTATTGTTCAACTTTTTTCACCTGGGCTGGGCTTGCTTACTTTTAATAACCAAAAAAAAAAAACCCACTCAAAATGATATTTTTGGCCATGCACAGTAAAGTCCCTTTTACTGCAAAAGTGACCTTAAAAGTAATGCGTTACTTCAGTAGTTAAAATTGATTATGTAAGTATATATCTTATAATGCATTACCCAACACTGGGTCTGGAAAATGACTGCATTTCTTTGTGAAGAAGCCACTAGTCAAGTCAGGTCAAGTCAGTGAATGTGAATTGTGGAGAAAGCAAATGTTTTAGAAGTAAATTCAATGTTTCTTAAAGGAAAATGCAAATGTTTTGCAAGTGAGTGCAGAGTGTTTTAGGGAAAAGCATGGGATATATAGTTGAAATATAGTTTTCCCATCCCATTTGATTTTTTTCTGTTCTTTTAGAGCATAAAACATACTTTATGCAGTAATGTGAAAAGTTATTTTTAAAAGTAGTGCATTGCAATATTGTGTTACTCTGTAAAAAAAAAAAAAGTAACTAATTGCATTACTTAGTTTTAATGGAAAATAATGCATTATTACTTTTGCATTACTTTTTGTCACCTGAGCTGGGCTTGCTTATTTACTTTTAATAACAAAACCAACCAAAATGATGTTTTTTGCCACTGGAAAGTCCCTTTTACTGCAAAAGTGACTTAAAAGTAATGCGTTACTTCAGAAACAATAATGTTTTGATTGATTATGTAAGTATGTATCTTATAATGTGTTACCCAACACTGGGTCTAGAAAATGACTTTGCATTTCTTTGTGAAGAAGCCACTATATGGCTAGTGATTGTTCATTGAAAAATAAAGGAACAATAAAATGGAAAACAACGAGATTGAATGGAAAAATTGCAATTGCAAAAATATTTTCCATGCTTTCCCCCAGAAACTTGGCATTTACTTGCAAAACTTTTGCTTTCCCCAAGAAACTTAACATTCACTTGCAATACTTTTTGTTTGCAAATGCAATGTTTCTTAAGGGAATGCAAATGTTTTGCAGTAAATGCAGATTTTCTCATCAAACATCATGGAAAATATAGTTTTCCCATCCCATTTCATGTTTTTTTGGGGGTAGTAACTTTATACTGTACATACTTTATGCAACATTTTGGAAAGTTACTTTTAAAAGTAATTCATTACAATGTTGTAAAAAAAAAAAAAAAAAGAGTAACGAATTGCGTTAGTTACTTTTTATTAAAAAAGTAATGCATTAAGTTACTTTCGAGTTACTTTTTGTCACCTGGGTTGGTCTTGCTTATTTATTTTTAATGATAAACCCCCCAAAAGTTTTGTTTTTGGCAACTGTAAAGTCCCTTTCACAGCACAGGTGTACTTATTTAAAAAGTAACTCCAGATATTTTCCCATAATTTTAAAAGTAATGCGTTACTTTATTAGTTACTTAAAAAAAAAAGTAATCTGATTATGTAACTTGCATTACTTGTAATGTGTTACCCAACGCTGGGTCTGGAAAATGTCCATTTCTTTGTGAAAAAAAACACTAAGTGATTGTGCAATGAAAAATAAAGGGACATGATGATAGAAAACAATGAGATTGAATGGAAAAATTGCCTTTGCAAAAATATTTTCCATGCTTTCCCCCAGAAACTTAGCCTTTACTTGCAAAACATTTGCTTTCCCCAAGAAACTTAACATTCACTGGCAATGCTTTTTGTTTGCAAATGCAATGTTTCTTGAGGGAATGCAAATGTTTTGCAGTAAATGCAGATTTTCTCATCGAAAATCATGGAAAATATAGTTAAAATATAGTTTGAAATATAGTTTTCCCATCCCATTTCATGTTTTTTTGGGGTAGTAACTTTATACTGTACATACTTTATGCAGCATTTTGGAAAGTTACTTTTAAAAGTAATTCATTACAGTGTTGTAAAAAAAGTAACTAAATGTGTTAGTTTTTATAAAAAAAAAAAAAATAAAAAAAATAATGCATTGTTACTTTCAAGTTGCTTATTTATTTTTAATGATAAACCCCCCAAAAGTGTTATTTTTGGCAACTGTAAAGTCCCTTTCACAGCAAAAGTAAATGTAATGTTCGTAATCTTAAGGAAAAAGCATAAGATATATAGTTGAAATGTAGTTTTCCCATCACATTTCATGTTTTTTTTTTTAATTTTCCCTGTTTTTTAGGGCATAAAACATACTTTATGCAGTAATGTGGAAAGTTACTTTTAAAAGTAATGCATTGCAAAATTGTGTTACTCTGTAAAAAGGTAACTAATTGCATCACTTAGTTCTGAAAAGTAATGCATTGTTATTTTTGCATTACTTATTTTCACCTGGGCTGGGCTTGCTTATTACTTTTTAATTGCAAAACCCCCCAAAAGTTGTATTTTTGGCAACGGTAAAGTCCCTTTCATGGCAAAAGTGTACAAGTAACTCAGATATCTTCTCGTAAATTTAAAAGTAATTCATTACGTTAGTAGTTGCTTGAAAATTGCATTACTTAGTTTCTTATTATGGAAAGTAATGCATTATTACTTTTGCATTACTTTTTTTCCATCTGGGCTGGCTTTGCTTATTACTTTTTAATAACAATACCCCCAAACATTGTATTTTTGGCAATGGTAAAGTCCCTTTCATGGCAAAAGTGGAAACAGTTGTGCAGCCAATTATTTTTTATTTTATATATATTTTTTGGAACCTGTGATACTTTTTTTTTTTCAGGATTCTTGATGAATAAAAGGTTAAAAAGAACAGCATTTATTCAAAATATTAATATTTTCTAACAATGTTATCACTTTTTATTAATTTAACACATCCTTGATGAATAAAAGTATTTTTTAAAACAGAAAAAACTAAGAATAACAATTTACTAAACCCCGAACTTCTGAACAGTAGTGGATATTACTAGAAAACCATTTTGTTTTAAATAAATGCTGTTGTTTTTAACCTTTTATTGATCAAGGAATTCAAAAAAGTCACATGTTCCAAAAAATACTGTTTTAAATCAGAATATTAGAATGATTTCTGAAGGGTCATGTGACACGGAAGACTGGAGTAATGATGCTGAAAATCCAGCTTTGCATCGTAAAATAAATTACATTTTAAAATATATTCACATAGTAAACTCTTATTTTGAATCGCAAAAATATTTCACAATATTACAATTTTTTCTGCATTTTTGATCAAATAAATGCAGGCTTGATGCGCATAAGAATAAACAGTGTATGTGCATGTTCACAACAGTTTTCATGCTATTTTAGAGACTGTATCTCAGAGGTTTCTTGACTTTAGGACAATCAGAGGTGCAAAAGTGCTTCTCAGATCGCAAAGTGCTCATGTCTCCAGGAAGCGCATGACATCTGCTCCCGAGTTAAACTGTTCCTCGCTATCAAGCTTCGCTTTCAGCAGGCATCTGCCTTTTTTCGCCCTAAAATCAAACGCTTCTTCCCTTGTGAACTTGTCGTGGCTTTCATATGCGTTACGAGAGGCAATTTCCTCCCCGACAAAGAGGGTCAGTATCAGCGGCGCTCCGCTCCGTTCCCGTTTTCCGGCAGAATTATCCGGAATCGAGGAAAGCCATTTTACAAAGGGCCCCGACTAATCACCGTAAGGGGCTTTCGGGAGGTACGGCTCATAAAGAAGCGCTCCGGCCCGCAGATAAGACACATCCAGACACACACAGCCTTATCTAGAATAATACTCTCACACACTACTGAGCGCTTACAATTGCATCGCACGCTGGATTAGCCTCGCGCCGAGGAAACGCGAAGGGCTCCGGCAGAATTTATTAGCTCTGCTCATTACGTTACGCTTTGTAAAAACATTTATCACGCCTAACAAGTTGTTTATGTTCGCCGGGAGGACATTATGTAGACTGCTCTCAAATGCATCAGTTCCGCTTCGTCACCGGATCATTTATTTTTAGCTTTTGGTGACGATGTGGATGTATTGCGTGGCAATATATTGATTTGTTTATTTATTTATTTATTTATTTGTATTTTGGTTTTATTTTTCAGTTTTCTGAATGATCTGACATCATACATTTGCTTGTAATTTTGTAAAAACGGAGTTATATCTTGATTTGAATTGGAAAGTTAATGAAAATACAGTTTTGAAGAAATGCACAATTTTTATGTATATCATTTACAATTCCTGATTAACAAAATGCTGATTTATTTTTTTTTTTTTTGCAACCCAGGATCAGTTTTACTTTGGAAAATAAATAAACCTAATAAATAAATTCATTAATTAAAATAAGTTATAATGAATTAAAATTAATTATTAACTGAGATGATTATTATACAGTAATTTAATAATAATATTTGTTTTTTTCTTGTTTCTCAAATATCACTAGGTGTAACTATTTAAATGAAATTATTAAATTAGTAGATTATTATACAACATTTTATATATATATATATATATATATATATATATATATATATATATATATAATTATTAAAATAATTTTTATTGTTTTCATTGCATATTTTAAGTAAAAAAAATTTTTAATTATAATTAAATTATATTAAATTAGTGGATTGTCACACAATAATATAAAAATAAATTAAAATGTTTGTAAATATTGTAAATTATTAATTCATGAATTATATAGACAAGCAATTCTGGTTTTCTGGGAAATTCTGGGAAAAAGCTAGTTTTGGCTTAAAACAAGAAAAAATATCTGCCAATGGGGTAAGAAAAATAATCTTAATTCAAAAGGCTAAACAAGATTGTTTTCTTGCCCTAATGGCAGATATTCTTAGTTCATTTCTTAGTTTACAGTTTTGTGAAGGAGCTGAAATCAAGATGCATTTTCTTGAGAAGCGAAATTGTGCGAAACTTGGAGATATCTCTGGATTTAAATAATAAATAATACATTAAAATGAATTAGTAACAGAGTAGATTATTGTACAGTAATTTAATCATATTATTACAGAAATGTTATTCATTTATTTTTGTTTCTAAAAAAAAAATACTTTTATTTATTAATTTTTTATTATTATTATTATTTTTTTTTGACAAGCTAAATAACTTAAGATGCCTTGTTTTTTAGGAAATATTTTTATATATATTTTTTATATATATATTTATAATGTTTTTTATATATATATATATATATATATATATATATAATATAAACATTATAAATTTGAATTATTAAAATGATTTTTATTGTTTTTATTTCATATTTTAAGTAATTAAATTATATTAAATTAGTGGATTGTCACACAATAATATAAAAATAAATTAAAATATTGTAAAGTATTAATTCATGAATTATATAGACAAGCAAAATGAGTTGTTTTCATTCTTGTTTCCAGGGAAATTTTGCTCGTTTGTCTGCCAATGGGGTAAGAAAAATTGATTCAAATGCTAAACAAAATTGTTTTCTTGCCCTAATGGCAGATATTTTTAGTTCATTTCTTAGTTTACAGTTTTGTGAAGGAGCTGAAATCAAGATGCATTTTCTTGAGAAGCGAAATTGTGCGAAACTTGGAGATATCTCTGGATTTAAATTGTAAATAATACATTAAAATGAATTAGTAACCGAGTAGAATATTGTACAGTAATTTAATCATATTATTACAGACATTTTATTTATCTATTTATTTATTTATTTTTGTTTAAAAAAAAAAAATTCTATTTTATTTATTTATTTATTTTTTTTTTTTGACAAACAAAATTACTTAAGATGCCTTGTTTTCTAAGAAATATTGCTAGTTTTGGCTTAAAAAAAAAAATCTGCCAATGGGGTAAGAAACATGATCTTTATTTGATTATTTGATTACTTGCCTCATTGGCAAGATTGCAGATTTTTGCAACCCAGAATCAGCTTTACTTGGTGGAAACAACAACTAATAATAATAATAATAATAATAATAATAATAATAATAATAATAATAATAATAATAAAAATATAAATTAATTAATATTTAAAATTAATTAATTAATTATTAAATGAGCAGATTATTATACAATAGTATAATAGTATTATTAATAGTATAATAATTGTGTGACAATCCACTAATTTAATATAATTTATTTAATATAATTAATTAATTTATGTATTTATTTTATTTATTTTTTATTTTTTTGACAAGCAAAATTACTCAATTTAATAATAAACAAGATTGTTTTTTCTTGCCCCAATGGCAGATGATATTAGTTCATTTCTTAGTGAAGGAGCTGAAATCAAGATGCATTTTCTTGAGAAGCGAAATTGTGCGAAACTTGGAGATATCTCTGGATTTAAATTGGAAACGTTAATGAAAACAAACGTGAAAGCGATTCTTCCTCCTCTGCTGTGGGTTTCCTGGGCCGGAAACATTTGATTTGATATGTGAAATGGCAATATTCCCAAGGTGCTCTACAGGGACAACATATCTCATAATGACTTTATGGATGGCATCCCATTTTAATGTGCCGTATCTCTGAATTGGCGAGTGAAACGTTGATATTTTAAGCTTAATTAATGTTACGGGTGAGCTGCTCCAGTTCTGTCAGTCCTCGAATCCAGGAGGAATATTATCCGTCGGCCGTTAATAAGTTAGTGTCTTTAATTCTCGCCGTCTCTGTGAGTCACATGCGCAGATGCAGGAAGATGCGTGTAATCTGCGCTGTGCTGTGTTTCCATGCGGTGGGCGAACTGGATTAGCGTTGCGTTTTCATTGGCAGGAGCTCTTCGGGGAGACTTCGTGTTCAACAGCAACCCTGTGGCCTATTTTATGTCTTTTCTGTGGAAAGATCCTCCTCACCTCGAACTCGCTGGCGTGGAGAGAAGATGTTTGCGGGCTGTTATTGCTAATTAGAAAGAATAGCGAGAGAATGAATGTGTGTGAGAGAGAGACTCTTTGACCTGCAGTTCGATGCGTGATTCTGATAGATCCCTCAGAGCCCAAATATAAGAGTATGTCTGAATCCAGCCTATTCAGTAAAAATGTTCATGTTTTTGTATTTGCTGGCAATACAAAAATAGTTTGAAATGGTGGTCTTTCTTTTCTTTTCTTTTCTTTTCTTTTCTTTTCTTTTCTTTTCTTTTCTTTTCTTTTCTTTTCTTTTAAAGACCCAGAATTACTTGCAAATTATTTATTTCATTTTATTTTGTTTTTCAGTTCATTTTATTTCTTATTATTTTTGTTTTATTTTATTTTCATCCAAAGACTCAGAATTACTTGGAAATTATTTTATTTTATTTTATTTTATTTTATTTTATTTTATTTTATTTTATTTTATTTTATTTTAAAGACCCAGAATTACTTGGAATTTTTTTCAGTTAATTTTATTTTTCAATTTTTATTATATTTTCTTTTTCATTTCTTTCCATTTCATTTTTTTCTTATTAATTTTGTTTTATTTTATTTTCATCCAAAGACTCATTTATTTTAAGACTCTAATTTTATTATATTTTATTTTTCATTTATTTTCATTTCTTTATTTTTTTGTATTTTTATTTTATTTTATTTTCCTCCAAAGACTCAGAATTTAATTAAATTTAATTTAATTTAATTTAATTATTTATTTATTTCAAAGACTCTGAATTACTTGAAAAACTAAATTACTACTACTACTACTGCTACTGCTACTACTACTATTATTATTATTATTATTATTATTATTGTTATTATTATTATTATTATTTTTAATTTACAAATCATTGCAAAGCAGCTTTGCAGAAAAAAATAAGTTTATAAAATAATAAGTATTCATTTAAAGACTGGGGATTACTTGAAATTTTATTGTATTTAATTTTAATTTAATAATAATAATAATAATTATAATAACAACAACAATAATAATAATAATAATAATAATAATAATAATAATAGTAGTTGTTATTATTATTATTATTATTATTATTATTATTATTATTTACATATTTTATTTTATCTTCATCAAAATATTTTGAATTAATTGATTATTGATGCAAAAAGTTTCAAAATTATCAATACTTAAAACTTAAAATGTAGTAAAAAAAAAAAAAGTGTCGTAAGAGTACTTTTTGTGTATTTTGAATCTTTTTGGCTAAAAAAAATGTTCCCATCATTTCATCCAATTGGTTTAGATGTGAATTTTTAGCCAAAAATATTCCAAAATATATAAAGAGTAAAAATAGAATTCGAAATGTTAAATACACAAAGTATAATACACGTAATATCTTTTAGCTGCGCGATGACATACGATATTTGCACTTAAACAGGAGATATGAATTTTATATAACTATTTATTTACATATTTTATGTTTGTAAAGATAACATTAAATCATTTTATTCAATTTATTGAAGTATTATTGTTATTATGATCATTTCAATGTATAACTCTGAGTTTGCGTTGAATGTTGTGTTGTTTACAGTTTTTAAACACATTTCTGATTTAATGCTCTCGTAATGCTAATAAATGCGTGGAAAGTGGAAAGCGAATAACGAGATGATGAGTGAAGAACAGCAGAGAGACGTGAGATAATCAGAATCAGACTCTTAACAAGCGCTCGTTCCGTGCCAGCAAACATGTTGATGTAATGCTGTTAAATGCTTGGACACACACACACACACACACATACAGCATAACGATGCCGTTAACGAACACTTGACATCTCTAATCATCTCTGAGACGGATGCTCTCTCAGCGTGCCAGTCAGAGAGGACGACCCGAATCACGGCTTCACACGCTGATTAATAACATCGAATCAAACACACTCGTTACAAGAGATGAAGGCTGGTGTGTGTGTGTGTGTGTGGGGGGGGGAGGTCAAAGGTCAGGATCAGACTCTCTCAGATACCTTTAAAAGGAGCAAAAAGCAAGACTACTAATTCTTTTTCTAATTCAGCAGAAGTCTGCATGTCATTGTCTAGATGTGTTATTTGACATGTTGAAGGGATCTTGGGGAATTTGAGACTCTTAGAAGGCATTAATTGAGATCTGTGTGCACTTTCTGTTTGGTCGGTTTACGTGTGGCTATAATTTATGACACCGTTAAAAAATAAACAAAAAACTCAGATTACGAGATTAAAGTTGTAATATTTCCATAATAAAGTCTAAATCTTACGTGAATAAAGTCAAATTATTACTAGAATAAAGTGGAAATGCTACGAGGATACAGTTGAAATATTTTGAGAATAAAGTTGAAATATTGGAATCGGAATGCTACTTTGGGAGTGAAGTCGAAATGCTACTACGGGAACAAAGTCGGAATGCTTCCGGAATTAAGTCGAAATACTACAGGAATGAAGCCAAAATGCTTCAGGAATGAAATACTACGGGAATGAAGTTGAAATACTATGGGAATTAAATGCTGCAGGAATGAAGTCGATATACTATGGGAATGAAGTCGGAATGCTTCGGGAATTAAGCCGAAATGCTTTGTGAATGAAGTCGAAATACTTCGGGAATGAAGTTGGAATTCTTCGGGAATGAAGCCGAAATGCTTTGTGAATGAAATGCTACAGGAATGAAGTTGAAATACTTTGGAGTGAAGTCAAAATATTACGAGAATGAAGTCAAAATGCTTCCAGAATGAAGTCAGAATGCTTCGGGAATGAAATGCTACAGGAATGAAGTTGAAATACTTTGGAATGAAGTCAAAATATTACGAGAATGAAGTCGAAATGCTTCCAGAATGAAGTCAGAATGCTACTTCGGGAATGAAGTCGGGATGCTACTGCGGGAATGAAGTCGGAATGCTTTGGAAATGAAGACGGAATGCTACTTCTGGAATAAAGTCAGAATACTACTTCGGGAATGAAGTCGAAATACTACTACGGGAACAAAGTCAGAATGCTTCGGGAATTAAGTCGACATACTACGGGAATGAAGCCAAAATGCTTCGGGAATGAAATCCTATGGGAATGAAGTCAAAATACTATGGGAATGAAGTCGGAATGCTTCTTCAGGAATGAAGTTGTAATACTGCTTCGGGAATGAAGTCGAAATACTACGGGAATGAAGCCGAAATGCTTCGGGAATGAAATGCTACGGGAATGAAGTCAAAATACTATGGGAATGAAGTCGGAATGCTTCTTCAGGAATGAAGTTGTAATACTGCTTCGGGAATTAAGTCGACATACTACGGGAATGAAGCCGAAATGCTTCGGGAATGAAATGCTACGGGAATGAAGTCAAAATACTATGGGAATGAAGTCGGAATGCTTCTTCAGGAATAAAATTGTAATACTGCTTCGGGAATGAAGTCGAAATACTACAGGAATGAAGCCGAAATGCTTCAGGAATGAAATGCTATGGGAATGAAGTTGAAATGCTACGGGAATTAAATGCTACAGGAATGAAGTCGGAATGCTTAGGGAATTAAGCCGAAATGCTTAGTGAATGAAATGCTTCGGGAATGAAGCAGAAATGCTTCGGGAATGAAGTCGAAATACTACAAGAATGAAGTCGGAATGCTTCGGGAATGAAGTTGGAATTCTTTGGGAATGAAGCCGAAATGCTTTGGGAATGAAATGCTACAGGAATGAAGTTGAAATACTTTGAGAATGAAGTTTAAATACTTTGGAATTAAGTCAAAATATTACGAGAATGAAGTCGAAATGCTTCCAGAATGAAGTCGGAATGCTTCGGGAATGAAGCCTAAATGCTTTGTGAATGAAATACTTTGGGAATGAAGTCGGAATGCTTTGTAAATGAAGTCAGAATGCTTTGGAAATAAAGTCGGAATGCTACTTCGGGAATGAAGTCGGAATACTACTTCAGGAATGATGTCGGAATGCTTTGGGAATGATATCGGAATGCTTTGGCAATGAAGCCAAAATGCTTTGGGAATTAAATGTTACAGGAATGAAGTTGAAATACTTTGGAATGAAGTCAAAATATTACGAGAATGAAGTCGAAATGCTTCCGGAATATAGTCATAATACTTGGGGAATGAAGCCAAAATGCTTTTGGAATGAAATGCTATGGGAATGAAGTTGGGATACTTCGAGAATGTAGTCGAAATGCTTTGGGAAAGAAGTGCTTACGGGAATGAAGTCGGAATACTTTGGGAATGAAGCTGAAATGCTTTGGAAATGAAATGCTACGGGAATGAAGTCGGAATACTTTGGGAATGAAGCCGAAATGCTTTGGGAATGAAATGCTATGGGAATGAAGTCGTAATACTTTGAGAATGTAGTCGAAATGCTTTGGGAATGAAGTGCTACGGGAATGAAGTCGGAATACTTTGGGAATGAAGTTGGAATACTTTGGGAATAAAGCTGAAATGCTTTGTGAATGAAGTTGGAATACTTTGGGAATGAAGCTGAAATGCTTTGGGAATGAAATGCTATGGGAATGAAGTCGGAATACTTTGGGAATGAAGCCGAAATGCTTTGGGAATGAAATGCTATGGGAATGAAGTCGTAATACTTTGAGAATGTAGTCGAAATGCTTTGGGAATGAAGTGCTACGGGAATGAAGTCGGAATACTTTGGGAATGAAGCCAAAACACTTTGAGAATAAAGCTGAAATGTTTCAAGAATTTAAATCGAGAATTTATTCTTAAAACATTTTGACAAATGTATTTATCTCAGAATATTACGACTTTAATCTTAAAATCTTAGATAAAAGAACCTGAACCGCTGTCGTAGTAATAGGCTGTGAAGTGAAGGAGTGTTGAGGTTAGACAGTCAGACCCTCCCGCTGATGTGACTGCAGGTCCAGTTTGTGCTCGTGATACGAGTGTCTCTGTTCCTGCGGACGCTCGAGGTCAAACGTCTCTTCAGCTGAGGCTGATGGGAGGAGACGGGGAGCACATGGAGTCACCGCTGCCATTTACACACACACACACACACACACACACACACGAGGGCATGCGTCCCACACCTCGCCCCGGCTCTCGCTGCCATTTAAAAACAGCTGGCGCCTCGTTCCGCTGACATTCACACACATGCACACACACACACACACACACACACACACACACTCACAGTATGCAGTGGCACGTTCACGCTGCCTTTAGCACCAGAGCTGATGTGTTGGTGAGGGCGTGTGTGTGTGTGTGTTTACTGAATGTTCGTTTCAATTAATGGCTGTTTAAATCTTTAACTTGAGCTTGAGTTTGGTTGAGGTCAGTGTTTCTCCAGTCACTAATGAGATCTCAACAGATTCTCCCTGACAGACGTGAAACTAAATAGAGAATTTTGTTCAAGTCTCTTCGCATGTTCCTCTTGAGAAAAAAGACCTCAGGTACGCTGCTGCTCAAAAGTCTGGAGTAATTAGGATTTTTTTCATGTTTTTGAAAAAGTCTCTTCTGCTCACAGAGACTGGATTTATTTTATTAAAAATACAGTATATATATATTTTTTTTAAATGGCTATGTATTTTCTATGTAAATATCTGTTAAAATGTAATTTATTTCTGTGATCAAAGCTGAATTTTCAGCATCATTACTGCAGTCTTCAGCGTCACATGATTCTTCAGAAATCATTCTAATATACTGATTTGCTGCTGAACAAACATTTTTGATTATTATATTATTATCAGTGTTGAAAACTGTTGTTGTGCTGCTCAATATTTTTTGAAGTCACTTATTTTAACAGCATTTATTTAAATGGAAATAGAAATGTAACATTATAAATGTCTTTACTGGCACTTTTGATCAATTTAATGCATCCTTGTTGAATATAAGCATACATTTCTTTCAGAAAAATAAAAATCTTACTGATCCCATACTTTAAGGTATTTAACAGTTTCCACAAAATTATTTGTTTAACATACAAATAAAATGGCAATTTTAAATTGTAATATTTCAAAATGTCACTGTTTTTACAGTTTTTATTTAATTTTTTATTTAATTTTATTTTATTTTACTGTCATCCAAAGACTCAGAATTACTTGGAAATGATTTATTTTTTATTTTATTTTATTTTATTTTATTTTATTCAAAGACTCAGAATTACTTGAAAAGAATTTATTTTATTTTATTTTATTTTATTTTATTTTATTTTATTTTATTTTATTTTATTTTATTTTATTTTCATCCAAAGACTCAGAATTACTTGGAAATGATTTTTATTTTATTTTATTCAAAGACTCAGAATTACTTGGAAAGAATTTATTTTATTTTATTTTATTTTATTCAAAGACTTGAAATTACTTGGATTTTTTATTTTATTACTTGGGGATTTGCTTGGAAATTAATAATAATAATAATAATAATAATAATAATAATAATAATAATAATAATAGTTATTATTAGTATTATTAGTATCTTTGGTGAGCAGAACAGACTTCTTTCAGAAATGCATCTGAGCTATGAAAGAGCAGCATCTGAGCTTCATCCAGACATCTTCTGGTCAGTCTTAAGAATAGATGAGATATATATATATATATATGTATATATGTATATATGTGTGTGTGTGTGTGTGTGTGTGTGTGTGTCTTCAGGGCAAAACAAACTCCAGAGTGAGATTGAGAGAAGAAGAACGGTACGATCGCTCCTCCATCATCCTGTCGTGTAATCATGTTTACCTTCAAATAAATATTGTTAGCGCCGATCTCTTGATTAGGAGTTTATGAATGCCAGCATCCATCTGTATGAGACAACACTCGAATAATGATTTGCAGTCGAGTCACACTTCAGACTGTTGCTGAGATAACAAACATTTTTTAGTAGTCTTTGTCTTATTTCCCATTAAAAACGTTTAAACATTAGTTAAAAAACAAACGCATACAACGCATTATATATTTTTATATATATTTGTTTGTATTATATATTATGGTCATTAGATTTTATATAATTTATATATAATTTACATTTATTATATATACACTTATGATCAGTAAGACTTGCACTGTTTCTTAAAGAAGTCTCTTCTGCTCATCAAGGCTGCATTTATTTGATAAAAAAAAAAAAAACTGTAAAATTGCAAAATGTTATTACAGTATAAAATAATGGTTTTAGTTTTAATATACTTTTAATAAAATATAATTTATTCCTGTGATGCAAAACTGAATTTATAATAATTATTAATAAAAACTACAGTATTCATATTATCTAATTTCTTAGCATTTTTTTGTATGATCTGCTCCAGGGACCAAACTAATTATTTAAAATATATAAAATATTTAAAAACAAATGCATAACACAATTACTGAAATTAAATTAAAATCTAGAAATAAAAATTATACTAAAAATAGTATGTAAAATAGTAAAATTAAAATAAAAAACAAAAATACATATATTTTTTTAAATATTAATAAACGCTATACTAGTAAAATTGAAATGGAAATAAAATCTAAAAAATAAAAAGAAATCGAAATAATAATTAATAAAAAAAAAAATACAGTAATATCTCAACTTCACTCAGAAATTGCTAGTAAATTTCCAATCTCAATTAAATTTTAAACTATCATCCGTTTTGGCAAATTAGTGACTAATTCATATGAATTCATATTATCTAATTTCTTAGCATGTTTTTGTTTGATCTGCTCCAGAGACAAAACTAATTATTTAAAATATATAAAATATTTAAAAACAAATGCATAACACAATTACTGAAATTAAATCAAAATCTAAAAATAAAAATAATAGTAACAATGGTATGTAAAATAGTAAAATTAAAATAAAAACAAAATCTAAAAATATATATATTTTACAATATTAATAAACACTATAATAGTAAAATTAAAATGGAAATAGAATCTAAAAAATAAAAAATAAAATAATCGAAATAATAATTATTATTAAAGAATAATAAAAAAACTACAGAAGTATCTCAACTTCACTCAGAAATTGCTAGTAAATTTCCAATCTCAATTAAATTTTAAACTATCATGTGTTTTGGCAAATTAGTAACTAATTCATATGAATTCATATAATCTAATTTCTTAGTATGTTTTTGTATGATCTGCTCCAGAGACAAAACTAATTATTTAAAATATATAAAATATTTAAAAACAAATATCAATTGCTAAAAAATGTACAAAAAATAAATCTAAAAATTAAATATGAATAAAAATACAATAGTAAAATCTAAAAAAAAAAATCCCATAGTACAATTAAAATTGAAACATAAAAAGTAAAATATTAATAACAGGTTACTGCAGCCTTACTTTATAAATATAAATATACATATAAATAATTTGTTATATGTAATATTAAATTTAATATCAATTAACACAGGTAATGAAATATGGCAACCGTAAATTTCACCTATTTATTTATTTATTTATTTTTTTTCTCAGTATAGTTTGATTCAAGCACTGTATTTGAAGTCTGCTGAACTCATGATGCTTTGCATAAGAAACTGACCCAAATATTAGTCGCTGGAAATCCATCACGGTGCACAATAAAGCTGTTTTTGAGCAAATGATGTTTTTATCAGAAGTAACGCTGTGAGGTCAGCGAGCGCCTGGAAGACCGCGCTAGAGAAGAACACAAGACTCTCTGCTGTAAATAAACACTAATTGGTGGCTAATTTTCTTGGCTGTTGCCTGGATGATCCGCAGCCTCGAGGCGTGTTTGAATAATTCATAGGAACAGCAAACACGGCTTTATGTTGGAGGCCCACAAGGCTGGGCATTCATTACGCCGGCGTGCTGGAGCTTTCTGGAAGCGCGGCCTACTATTAGAATAATCTGCATGTTGGGGATTGGCGGGTCGTCCCGCGGCGCTGGCAGCCGCCAATAGAGCTTCCGCTGGCACTCAGAGAGAGACAGAGAGAGAGGGACACAGAGCCTGTGTTCAGAGAGAAACACCTGGAACGGGACGATCCCGCAGCCCTTTTTGGAGGGAGATGAGAGCGGCGCTCGCAACTCATTATTGTTAAAAAAATCGATTTATTATTGCATTAAATACTATGTAAGGGTCAAATATGAAATAAAAAACAATAAGCGTGATACTGCATTAAATTGTTGTTGTTTTTCCCAAAAAAAAAAAAAATATATATATATATATATATATATATTTTTAACAGTTCTTTTTAATTTTATTGTATTTGGGTCATTCCTTGTCAACTCAATGCAGTAGTTTTGACAGAGAGAAACGAGAGACATCTCTAGTTTTAAGATTATTTGTTCTTCAGACATTCCTTTTTTAAAGAAAAGAAGTATCTTTTTTGTTTTGTTTTTGTTTTTGTTTTTGACCACTGAATATGTGTACATTCCTGGAGCCATATTTAAATTCCAATATCTCTGGAACCGAATCTCATGGGGTGTTAAAAATAAATACGCCAAAAGAAAAGTTTGTTAAGAGCCAATATCTAAAAGGGCATTAGGATATCTTTGATACTTCTTGAGTTATAGGCACACAAACTTTGGAAAAAATAATATTTATGTCGCTCAGACAGGTGTTCAATGGAGTTGTTTTGACTGATGAAAACAAGATACATCTCTAGTTTTAACATTCAGACATTCCTATTTAAAAGAAAAGAAGTATCTTTTTTTTTTTTTTTTTTTTTTTTTCCAAACTGATGCACTTTTTTATTTTATTTATTTTTTTTGACCACTGGAAATGTGTACATTTGTAAGAATTTACTCCTGGAGCCATATTTAAATTCCAATATCTCTGGAACCAAATCTCATGGGGTGTTAAAAATAAATATGCCAAAAGAAAAGTTTGTTAAGAGCCAATATCTAAAAGGGCATTAGGATATCTTTAATACTTCTTGAGTTATAGCCACGCAAACTTTGGAAAAAATAATATTTATGTCGCTCAGACAGGTGTTCAATGCAGTTGTTTTGACTGATGAAAACAAGATACATCTCTAGTTTTAACATTATTTGTTCTTCAGACACTCCTCTTTTTTAAAAGAAAAGAAGTGTCATATTTTTTTTTCAAACTGATCAACATTTGGTTTTTGACCACTGAAAATGTGTACATTTTTAAGAATTTACTCCTGGAGCCATATTTAAATTCCAATATCTCTGGAATCGAACGTCATGGGGTGTTAAAAATAAATATGCCAAAAGAAAAGTTTTTTAAGAGCCAATATCTAAAAGGGCATTAGGATATCTTTAATACTTCTTGAGTTATAGGCACGCAAACTTTGGAAAAAAATAATATTTATGGCTCTCAGACAGGTGTTCAATGCAGTTTTTTTGACAGATGAAAACAAGATACATCTCTAGCTTTAACATTATTTATTCTTCAGACACTCCTCTTTTTTAAAAGTAAAGAAGTGTCATATATATTTTTTTTTTTTTCAAACTGACCCACATTTGGTTTTTGACCACTGAAATGTGTACATTTTAACAATTTACTCATTTAGCCATTTGAAATTCCAATATCTCTGGAACCAAATCTCATAGGCAGTTAAGAATGAAGATACCAAAAGGAAAGTTTGTTAAGACCCAACATCTAAAAGGGCATTAGGATATCTTTAATACTTCTTGAGTTACAGGCACGCAAACTTTAGAGAAAAACTTGAAAGAGTGCTGTTTCCCCATTTTTGAATGGTCACCATTGACACACAATGCAACAAAGATTGCTAAAAACCTAAAACACCTCAGCTGTCATTGATTATAATGGCATGTGAATCATAAGATGACTGGTCCCTTTTCACTTCGAAAAATGGTACATTTAACAGTATTTTACTGTAAAATTACATGAATCTGTTAGATGCAGCTTTTTACCATATGTACATTTTCAATAAAATATTTCATATGCAACATTTTTACTTTTCTACTTTTCTAACCATGTAAAATGTGCTGTTTCTTTGTATTTGTTTCTTTACTTGCAATTTTCAGTGCTGTGATTTATCATAATATTCTTCCATTTTTTTTTTACCTTTAAAATTATACTCTTATTTTAAAGACCCAGAATTACTTGGAAATTATTTATTTCATTTAATTTTGTTTTTCAGTTAATTTTATTTCATTTTTATTTTATTTTTCATTTCTTTTCATTTCATTTTTTCTTATTATTTTTGTTTTATTTTATTTTCATCCAAAGACTCAGAATTACTTGGAATTTTATTTTATTTATTTTTTTATTTATTTAATTTTAATGTTTTTGTATTATTATTTTATTTTATTTATTTATTTTTACATTTTTCATATGCAACATTTTCTAAAATACTTTTCTCTACTTTTCTATTCAGTGTATTGTTTGCTGTTTCTTTACTTGCAATTTTCAGTGCAGTGACTTTTATCATATTTTTACAGTTTTTTAACCTTTAAAATTATACTCATTTGATGCTTTAATGTATTTTTGCCTCATATTTAAACTTTCAAATCATCAGCTGTCATTGATTATTAAGGCATCGCAAATTGCAAATAAAATTTTCTCCTTCGTGTTCAGCGGAAGAAAGTAAGTCACACAAGTTTTGCCCGAATGTTGACAGAATGTAGATTTTTGGGTGAAAGTCTCCTTTAAAGTGTCAGAAACTGGAGCTCATAGCAGAATCAGCATGAGAAGGCATTGGGAATCAGATGTGTGTGTTTGCGCATCTCCGTCAGATCAGATCAGATCAGCCGCTAAATGATGGAGCAGACGCTCTGTTGACTGAAGGGATCTGACGGCGGATTGATGTTGCTTCACAGAGGAACGTCCAGATCCCCAAAGCCCAGCGTCTGATCCCTGTTTGTTCCCACTGAATCCCTGCTGCTGTGCCGGCCGTCGAGTGTGTGTTTGTGTGTGATGTGGCTATCCTTTCCTTCATCCATACAGCAGGAATCACCCAAGCACAGGGATGTTTGACTCTCCAGGTGGCCGCTTTGCCAAAATATTAAATCTCTTGAGGTCTCTTGAAATCTTTGGTGAGTTCTAGACCACAGTATATTATGTTATATATTAAATGATCATGTGGCAGTGTCTTTTTATGTCTAAAATTTAGTGAATTCAGTCTTTTACAAATAAAAGCTCTCTTTGATTAAGTGAGCGATTCAATGAATCGCTTAGTTGGCGTCTAAAGTTTACATCCCCTTGATTCTTAATACTGTGTTGTTCCTGAATGACCCACAGCTGTGTTTTTTGTTTAGTGATAGTTGTTCATGAGTCCCTTGTTTGTCCTGAACAGTTAAACTGTCTGCTGTTCATCAGAAAAATCCTACAGCTCCCACAAATACTTTAGTTTTCCAGCATTTTTGTGTATTTGAACCCTTTCCAACAATGACTGTATGACTTTGAGATCCATCTTTTCACACTGAGGACAACTGAGGGACTCATATGCAACTATTACAGAAGGTTCAAACACTCACTGATGCTCCAGAAGGAAAAACATGCATTAAGAGCCGGGGGTGAAAACTTTTGAACAGAATGGAAATGTGTACACAGTATATCATGTTATATATTAAATAATCATGTGGCAGTGTCTTTTTATGTCTAAAATTTAGTGAATTCAGTCTTTTACAAATAAAAGCTCTCTTTGATTAAGTGAACGATTCAATGAATCGCTTAGTTGACGTCAAAAGTTTACATCCACTTGATTCTTAATACTGTGTTGTTCCTGAATGACCCACAGCTGTGTTTTTTTGTTTAGTGATAGTTGTTCATGAGTCCCTTGTTTGTCCTGAACAGTTAAACTGTCTGCTGTTCATCAGAAAAATCCTTCAGCTCACACAAATTCTTTAGTTTTCCAGCATTTTTGTGTATTTGAACCCTTTCCAGCAATGACTGTATGATTTTGAGATCCATCTTTTCACACTGAGGACAACTGAGAGACTCATATGCAACTATTACAGAAGGTTCAAACACTCACTGATGCTCCAGAAGGAAAAAACATGCATTAAGAGCCGGGGGTGAAAACTTTTGAACAGAATGGAGATGTGTAAAGTTTTCTTATTTTGCCTAAATATTATACTTTTTTATTTAGCACTGCCCTTCAGAAGCTACAGAAGATAGTTACATGTTTCCCAGAAGACAAAATTAGTTAAATTTCCAGAAGGAAAAAACATGCTTTAAGAGCCGGGGGGTGAAAACTTTTGAACAGAATGGAAATGTGTACACAGTATATCATGTTATATATTAAATAATCATGTGGCAGTGTCTTTTTATGTATAAAATTTAGTGAATTCAGTGTTTTACAAATAAAAGCTCTCTTTGATTAAGTGAACGATTCAATGAATCGCTTAGTTGGCGTCTAAAGTTTACATCCCCTTGATTCTTAATACTGTGTTGTTCCTGAATGACCCACAGCTGTGTTTTTTGTTTAGTGATAGTTGTTCATGAGTCCCTTGTTTGTCCTGAACAGTTAAACTGCCTGCTGTTCATCAGAAAAATCCTTCAGCTCCCACAAATTCTTTGGTTTTCCAGCATTTTTGTGTATTTGAACTCTTTCCAACAATGACTGTATGACTTTGAGATCCATCTTTTCACACTGAGGACAACTGAGAGACTCATATGCAACTATTACAGAAGGTTCAAACACTCACTGATGCTCCAGAAGGAAAAACATGCATTAAGAGCCGGGGGGTGAAAACTTTTGAACAGAATGGAAATGTGTACATTTTGCTAATTTTGCCTAAATATCTTATTTTTTTTCATTTAGTTCTGCCCTTCAGAAGCTACAGAAGATACTTGCATGTTTCTAAGAAGACAAAATAAGTTAAATTTACCCCAAATCTTTACATTTCAAAAGTTTTCACCCCCGGCTCTTAATGCATGTTTTTTCCTTCTGGAGCATCAGTGAGTGTTTGAACCTTCTGTAATAGTTGCATATGAGTCTCTCAGTTGTCCTCAGTGTGAAAAGATGGATCTCAAAATCATACAGTCATTGCTGGAAAGGATTCAAATACACAAAAATGCTATAAAACCAAAACAATTTGTGGGAACTGAAGGATTTTTCAGAAGAACAGCAAGAGACAGATAAACAAAACAACAACAACAAAAAAAAAAACACAGCTGTGGATCATATGTAAACATCTTTTATGTGAAATTCAGGTCAGAACTAAATAAGCAATAACATGCATTTTGTATAATCCCTCTTATTTTGGTAAATTAATTAACATTTTGCAGTTTCTGAAAAGAAAAAAAAAAGGATGTAAACTTTTGACCTCAGCTGTATTCAGACAATGGCTGAATTCCAGACTCTCAAGTCAACTCACTTTTATTTCTATAGCACTTTATAGACAGAGTGCATATATAAAGCAACAGACTCAATGATGGAAACTCAACTACGCTTCAGTTTAGATTCTGCTTTAAAAGCAGCTCTAAAAGACAATAATCTCATTATTCAGTTGAAGTCAGTTCAGTGTTGCTTCAGTTCAGATATGACTACACAATGAGTCGTATATTAATCATGACACGATTTCTGGTTTATTTATCATCATCATCAATATTTGCCCGCTGGTTGTTTATCCTGAAGGTGTTTTTTATTTTAATTTGGCATTAGAGTTGTGTTGCATTCATAACAAGCCTCCACAAGCTTTCATGGCTGCGGTTGCCAGATTGCAAGAGTTCAAATCCCCCAGTCTGAGCTCTTCACTTAAATTAGTACATTTTTGGTTTGCTTAAAGGGATTGTTCACCCAAAAATAATAATAAAAAAATGCTGTTAAAGGATTAGTTCACTTCCAGAACAAAGATGTACAGATAATGTACTCACCCCTTTGTCATTCATGATGTTCATGTCTTTTTCTTCAGTCGTAAAGAAATTGTTTTTTTTTTTTTTTGAGGAAAATATTTCAGGATTTTTCTCCATATAGTGGACTTCAATGGTGCTCACGAGTTTGAACTTCCAAAATGCAGTTTCAGCGCAGCTTCAAAGGGCTGTAAACGATCACAGCCGAGCAAAACAATCAGCTATTTTCTTAAAAAATTGACAAGATGAGCATTTGAGGTGTTAAAACTTGTATATGTATTCATTTAAGAAAATAACCAATTGTTTCACTCTTTGAACCCTTTGAAGCTACATTTAAACTGATTTATCCAGAGTCTGGATTTCAGGTAATGTTGTTGTAAATAATGTTCAATTTATTACATGGACTGATCGTTTCGCTTCATAAGACCTCAATATATCGCCAGGAGCCACAGTATAAGATAAATGACTACTCTTCTAAAACCCATAACACAGAAAATGTGGGAAATATTCACCCCTGTGTTCAAAGAGTCCTTTTCTCTCTGGAAATGGGAAATAATTGACACACGTTCAAACATACACACGCTGCATTTATTCGGACGAATCTGTCGCTGCCAGCTGAAATCTACACCGGCGAGGCGAGGAACGGCTTTTATTTTCAAGGCCTCTATAAAGTGAATAAACTAGTCTTCATCAGCTCACCTTTTTACATAAATCATGTGAAACCATAAAAACTTTCAGTTCTCCCCTTCAGTCATGTGTTGGGTTATGCATACTCATCAGCGCATCTGTCTTTGTTTTGAGTCATATTGTTTCCTAAGTTCAGTGACTTGGAGGAGTTTCCGTGCAAGAAAGTGAGCATCCTTTCACTGTAAAAAAAAAAAAAAAAAACAATTTGTCAACTTACCCTCCTGCATTAATTTTAAGTTCAGTCAACTCAAATAAGTTTATTCAAGTTGAAATGTTAAGTTGTACTAAGTAACAACGTAGATATTGAAGTTGACTAAACTAAAAAATTGTTTGTTAAACTTAACAGCCGTGTTTGTCACTCAACTGCCTTAACATTTTATGTTGAATCAACTCAAATATCCAAGTTGTCACAGTAAAACGTAACATTTCAAGTTGACTGAACATTTTTTTTAGTTGACTGAACTTAAAATTTTAAGACAGCCAGGTAAATTATTTTAAGTTGACTCAACAAATTGTTTTTTCAGTGTTGGCCTTCAGATGAAGATTTACTGCTGATAACAGAACCGATCTTCACTGAAAGATATGCATAGCAATTTTGTCGTGATTACGATTTCACTTCGATTTATCGTGCGGCCCTACTCTTATTTGATGAACTGTTTCAAAAATAACCAGTTCAAAATAATTAGTTTGCGAACCAATCATTCCAGACCATTGATCCAGAGTCTGGATTTCAGGTAATAATGTTGTAAATAATGTTCAGTTTCTTGCACAGACTGATAGTTTCGCTTCATAAGAACTCAATATATCACCAGGAGCTGCGTGTGTTAATCTTGTAGAAGATTTATTACTGAAAATTACTAAAAATGAATTGTCTTCTAAACCCCGGCGAGGCGGGGAGCGGCTTGTATTTTCAAGGGCTCTGTTGCATTTGTGTTCCCCTGACTGAGCTAAAGCATATAAAGTGAATAAACTAGTCGTCTTCAGCTCACCTTTTTACATAAACCATGCGAAACCATAAAAACGTTCAGTTCTCCACTTTAGTCAAGTGTTGGGTTCACAATGTGAGCACCCTTTCACTGTAAAAACAACAACAAAAAACACAATTTAAGTCAACTTACCCTGCTGCCTTAATTTTAAGTTCAGTCAACTCAAATAAGTTTATTCAAGTTGAAATGTTAAGTTGTACTAAGTGACAAACGTAGATATTCAAGTTGATGTTTGTTAAACTTAACAGCTGTTTGTCACTCGACTGCCTTAACATTTTAAGTTAAATCAACTCAAATATCCAAGTTGTCACTTAGTAAAATGTAACATTTCAAGTTGACTGAACATTTTTTTTTGAGTTGACTGAACTTAAAATTTTAAGACAGCCAGGTAAATTATTTTAAGTTGACTCAACAAATTTTCATATGAAGATTTACTGCTGATAACAGAACCGATCTTCACTGAAAGATATGCATAGCAATCAGTTTTGTCGTGATTACGATTTCACTTTGATTTATCGTGCGGCCCTACTCCTATTTGATGAACTCGTTCAAAAGAATGATTCATTTTCAAACCAATCATTCCGGACCATTGATCCAGAGTCTGGATTTCAGGTGATAATGTTGTAAATAATGTTCAGTTTCTTTCACAGACCGATCCTTTCGCTTCATAAGACCTCAATATATCGGCAGGAGCCACGGTATAAGATAAATTACTACTCTTCTAAACCCTATAACGCACAGAAAATGTAGGAAATATTCACCACTGTGTTCAAATCTTGTATAAGATTTATTACTGAAAATTACCAAAAAATGAATTGTCTTCTAAACCCCGGCGAGGCGGGGACCAGCTTTTATTTTCAAGGCCTCTGTTGCATTTTGTGTTCTCCTGGCTAAGCTAAAGCATATAAATTGAATAAACAAGTAATCAGTAGTAAATCTCCAGCACCTGCTTTCAGATGGAGCAGCATTTACTACACAGAGCCGTAATTGACGGAAAAGCTACCCTTAATCGCAGACGATTTAATCGTGTGACAGAATCAGAATCTTGGCTTTATTGCCAATAAAATTACTACTCTTCTAAACCCTATACCACACTAAAAATGTGGGAAATATTCACCCCTGTGTTCAAAGAGTCCTTTTCTCTCTGGAAATGGGAAATAATTGACGCACGTTTAAACACACACACACTGCATTTATTCGGACGAATCTGTGGCTGCCAGCTGAAATCTACACCGGCGAGGCGGGGAGCGGCTTTTATTTTCAAGGCCTCTGTTGCATTTTGTGTTCTCCTGGCTAAGCTAAAGCATATAAATTGAATAAACAAGTGATCAGTAGTAAATCTCCAGCACCTGCTTTCAGATGGAGCAGCATGTACTACACAGAGCCGTAGTTGACGGAAAAGCTACCCTTAATCGCAGACGATTTAATTGCGTGACAGATTCAGAATCTTGGCTTTATTGCCAATAAAATTACTACTCTTCTAAAACCTGTAACGCACAAAAAAATGTGGGAAATATTCACCCCTGTGTTCAAAGAGTCCTTTTCTCTCTGGAAATGGGAAATAATTGACGCACGTTCAAACATACACACACTGCATTTATCCGGACGAATCTGTCGCTGCCAGCTGAAATCTACACCGGCGAGGCAGGGACCGGCTTTTATTTTCAAGGCCTCTGTTGCATTTTGTGTTCTCCTGGCTAAGCTAAAGCATATCGTCGCTGTCGGGCGGAAACCTCGTATGTCCAAATTTTGTGAATTTCATATTTTTACACAAATCGATGCTATTGGTCAGTGCCCACGTGGATCTGTCATTTTTACAAATTTTTGACCAATCTAAAGTGTTGAAAATAGCTTGAGAGCAAATCTCTTAACTCATTTGAACGCTTCAACTGTCTGAGAAGAGCTCGTATCGCCACCTTTTCTTCACTCCGCTGAGCTTCGGGGCATATGCCTATGTCCCCTTCCATCATCTTGTCACAAAGCACCGGCAAAAAGAATTAGCATTGAATGTGTCGGGGGAAACAGTAAGGAGATATTTGAATGATCCATTAATAAACTAGTGTATTCTGAGATAATGTCGCAAAGACCCTGACTCGCAATCTCTTCTTTGGACGCAACATTTGAATTACATAATAAAAGTGTTTTTTTTTCCGATTTGTTTTATTTCGTTAAGTAATAATTTAAAGCTTTCTATTTATTTATTTATTTATTTATTTATTTATTTATCATGTTTGTGAGGCATGTAGCTACTCGCCAAAGCGATTTCAGCTTCTCCTCTCCAAAAACGATATTCACCTAATAGCGCACATTTATCTAGATTTAATGTAAACTGACATTAAAACGGACATTGTTCTATAGCTACTTTAACTGTTTTAGATCTATAGATTTTATTTTATGCAAGGCGTGATGATTTAAAAGGCAAATTGATCCGACTATGAACAGTCTTCCGCTGGCCGCTGTTCGTTAGGCTACTTTAAAAAAAAAAAAAAACTTATATTTAACGAAAACAAAATGTTCCAAAAGTTTTTCTAAATTAACTTAATAAGAAAACGAAACGAAATATGATCACTTTGGCATTACATACAAAACATAACTATTTTAATAGCTGAAACAGTAGTATAGGCTGTTCTGGAAGAAGGGGAAAAAGACGGACTCAGTTTTTTTGTATTGCATCACTTATAGCTCTTAAACCTTTAAAATAGAGTTTAGGAAGATGTATGTAACCACAGTCGTTAGCTTTGGTTAACTATTGAAGCCTTTTCTCTTGTCAAAAGGCTCAACGCGACCGCAGACTTTGATGAACTGCTGGCAGCAGCGACGTCTGTTTCCGTACCATTCTTATCAATGACGGCGTAATCTCGTATCTCCCGGCTCCCAAGTCATAAAACCTCGTATCTCCGATAAAACATGATTTTGGGGAAATGTTGTGTTAATGCTGGCACACAACAGTGTATGATAGCAATATAAGGTATAATACCAACTTTAACGATAAAATGTTTAATAACTCAAAAAATATGCAGTTTTTTTCATTTCCTGAAAAATGACGGTTTTGGAGATACGAGGATTCCGCCCGACAGCGACGATATAAATTGAATAAACAAGTAATCAGTAGTAAATCTCCAGCACCTGCTTTCAGATGGAGCAGCATTTACTACACAGAGCCGTAGTTGACGGAAAGGCTACCCTTAATCGCAGACGATTTAATCGCGTGACAGAATCAGAATCTTGGCTTTATTGCCAATAAAATTAATACTCTTCTAAACCCTATAACGCACAAAAAAATTTAGGAAATATTCACCCCTGTGTTCAAAGAGTTCTTTTCTCTCTGGAAATGGGAAATAATTGACGCACGTTCAAACACACACACACACACACACACACACTGTATTTATTCAGATGAATCTGTGGCTGCCAGCTGAAATCTACACCGGAGAGGCGGGGACTGGCTTTTATTTTCAAGGCCTCTGTTGCATTTTGTGTTCTCCTGGCTAAACTAAAGCATATAAATTGAATAAACAAGTAATCAGTAGTAAATCTCCAGCACCTGCTTTCAGATGGAGCAGCATTTACTACACAGAGCCGTAGTTGACGGAAAAGCTACCCTTAATCGCGGACCATTTTATCGCGTGACAGAATCAGAATCTGAATCTTGGAATACTTGGCTTTATTGCCAATAAAATTACTACTTTTCTAAACCCTATAACACAAAAAAATGTGGGAAATATTCACCCCTGTGTTCAAAGAGTCCTTTTCTCTCTGGAAATGGGAAATAATTGACGCACGTTCAAACACACACACACTGCATTTATTCGGACGAATCTGTGGCTGCCAGCTGAAATCTACACCGGCGAGGCGGGGAACAGCTTTTATTTTCAAGGCTTCTGTCTCGCTTTGTGTTCGCCTGACTGATAAGTTGTCCTGGCCGATTGAATTTGTCTTTCTCTCTCTCTCTTCGTCTGCTCACGCTCCTCCATTCACGGGAATGTCAGTCAGCCGGTGTGTGCGCGTGAATAGAGGCGAGAGAATGGAGGCCGTTTTGCCATTGAGCTCGGCTGGATGCTCTCTTTTTTTGTTTGACCCCGCCGCTCGCCCTCGTCCGTCCCTCCGCTCCTTCTCCAGGTAAACAGCCTTGAATGCGCTGACGCCGTCCGCCGACGGTGGCCCCGGCTCCCAATGCTCCAGCCAATTAAATGATAAGGCGCTCGCGGGGCCCAAAGCCTCTGAGATTCCCATTAAGTCGCGAGCGGCGGGATTAACAAAGCCATTGGTGGCGTTGGGTTTCGGCGGTTCATCATCGATCAGACGCCGGTCTGGACCACAATGCGCGTCAGTAAAGCGCCGTGGCAGGTTTCCCAGACGCACAATGCGCTTTGTGCGCAGCCTAAAAGGGGTTTTAATGAAAACGCACGCTTCGTGGGCCGGCGTTACGCTTTCGATCTGTTCTTGACACTCGAGCGGGTTGTTGTCCAGGAGGAACCTCAGAGGAGCATCGTGGTCCAGAACATTTGTTTTGGGATGAATTGTCACTTATAATCATTTCAGCATCTCGAGCGTAGTCCAAAATGTGAAAAACTGGCTTCCTGATCATCATTGAGATGGTTTGCCATTCTAATGACTAATGATTGAAAGTTAACTCAGAGTTTATTGTGAATGGGGTGAAGGTTTTTGACCTTTCAGGTGTATAATAATAATAATAATAATTAATAATAATAATAATAATAATAATAATAATAATAATAATAATAATAATAAATGTATTTTATAATAATATAATAATAATAATTTATATCAGAATAAGGAAGAGATTTATTGTCAAGTATTGTTATATTAATTAGGTCAAGTTTTTTGTTTCAAATTGTGTGTCCATTTGCAACCCTAAATATAACCCCTTAATAATAATAATAATAATAATAATAATAATAATAATAATAATAATAATAATAATAATAATAATAATAATAAATGTATTTTATAATATTTTAATATTATAAAATACATAAATATATTATATCAGAATCAAATCTATTGCATTGAAAGTGTATTTTTTACTATTATTATTTTTTTCTTTAAGACTCGTGCTTGAAAGTTTTTGATCCTTGAGGTGTTTAATAGCAATTATAATAATGAATGCATTTTATAAGAAAATAATAATGATAATATTTTTTTTTTTACAATTAGTATGTATATATTATATTATATTATATTATATTATATTATATTATATTATATTATATTATATTATATTATAAAAAACTTATAATTAGGTCTGAATTTGTTAAATATATTTTTTTTTAATTTCTAGCAAATTTGGTAACTTTTTTTAACTTTTAAAATTGTTTGTCCATTTGCAACCCTACGTATAATAATAATAATAATAATAATAATAATAATAATAATAATAATAATAATAATAATAATAATATTTGTTTATTGCCAAGTGTTATGTTATGAATCTTCTTATAATTAGGTTCCAAACATTTTTATTTTATTTTATTTTATTTTATTTTATTTTATTTTATTTTATTTTATTTTATTTTATTTTATTAAGACTCGTGATTTTAAAGTTAACAGTTTGTTCTAAATGTGGTGAAAGTTTTTGAGGTGTTTAATAACAATAATAATAATGAATGTATTTTATAATAATATAATTATGATAATATATATATTTTTTACATTTATATCAGAATAAGAAATGGATTTATTGTCATATATTATATTATATTATATTATATTATATTATATTATATTATATTATATTATATTATAAAAACGTATAATTAGGTAAGATTTTCTTTTTCATTTTTAGAAAACTTGCTAACTTTTGAGATTGTGTCCATTTGCAACCCCACTTACTACTACTACTACTAATAAATACATATTTTTTTATTTATTTTTTTATTTATTTACAGAATAAGAAATAGATTCATTGTGAAGCATTGTTTTTATTTTTATTTTTATTTTTATTTTTCAAGACTCGTGATTGAAAGTTAACTCAGAGTTTGTGAAATGTGGTGAAAGTTTTCGGCCCCGTTTGAGGTGTTTCAATGTGAAATGGAACATTTATAAGATTTTTGACATTTATAAGAGTTGAGATATGATTCTGAAATGAGATGATCATCAGTGTATGTTGTTTCATTGTATAGGCCTCTTTCAAGCAACACTTTTTTGAGCTAAGTCTTAAAACAAATTTGCGATTGGGGTAAGAACACCAGTGGAACTCTAACGGAACGTTCTGGAATCCAGAATTCATAATTCCAATTATTCATTCCCTCACCTGCCGGGGATTTCCGCGGTACGGCGGCTGAGCTTTAATTAACGCATGCTGCCGTTAAATAATGGAGGTTTTACTGTGGGCTTTGACTGCGCCGCTCGCCTTTACACTAATTATTAATCAGGCGCTCCAGCTTCAGGATCCGTGAGTGTCGTTGACAGATGGAGTGAATAATGGCATAAACAGGCCAACGCCGAGCTCATATCCAGGTGCTGCAGACACAAACACAATGAGATCCATGTTCACAATATAAGCTTTTTGCACTGCAAAAAATTAAAATAAAAATAAAAATAATAATAATAAAAAAAAAATAAATAAATAAAAAAGTTTCCAGTACAAACATACCTAAATAAAAATTGTTTTACTGGAGCAAAATTACTTTTTGTTTGAAAAGTTGTTTTCCAAACTTAAGTGAGTCAAATTAAACTCAAGTTTATGATAAAAAATAAGAACAAATATCTGCCAATGGAGTCAAAAAAATAAGTCAATTTTATTTATTTATTTATTTATTATTATTATTAATAATAATAATAATAATAATAATAAATTTATATTATTTATTGACAACAATCATAATTATTATAAGAATATTCAACATTCATTTTTGTTACAGCTGTGTACAATAATAATAATAAAATAAAAAATTATTTTATAGTACTATAATAAAAAATACATGTATTGTATTTTATTATTTAGTTATTTTTTTTGTTTGTTTGTTTGCTTGTTTTTTATTTTTAGAATCCGAATCAGAAAGAAATTTATTATGATATTTATGTATTACAAAAAGATGCTATGTTATGTTATGTTATGATTTATTTTATTTTTTATTTTTTGAAACTTCTCCATGTCCATGTCCAACCCTACGTATAATAATAATAATAATAATAATAATAATAATAATAATAATAATAATAATAATAATAATAATAATAATAATAATAAACATTTAATTAGAATAAGAAAGGGAATTATTGTCAAGTATCATTACATTACATTACATTATATATCTTTATAAAAATGTATCATTAGGTCTGCAATTTTTGAAATTTTCTAGGATTTTTATTTTGGAAACTTCCAGAAAATGTGAAATTATCTGTCCCCTACTACTTATATTATATTATATTAAAACTATAAAAGTATATTATTATAAAAACTATAAAAAAAAAGGTCTGAAACATTTTTGAAATTGTGTGTCCATTTGCAACACTACTGATAATATAATATAATAATAATAATAATATAATATAATATAATATAATATAATATAATATAATATAATAATAAATGTATTTTATAATAATTTATTATTCAATTATTATTATAATGATTTTTACATTACATACGAGAAATTTATTGTTAAGTATTATTATATTAGGTCTGCAATTTTGGAAACTTTTTTTTTGTAATTTCGGGAAAATTTGCTAACTTTTTTGGGCGGATAAATTTCTAGAAAATTTGGTAAATTTTGCTTTTTACATTTATATCAAAATAAGAAAGATGTTTATTGTCTCATTTATTTATATATTTATTTATTCATTCATCATTATTATTATTATTATTATTATTATTATTATTATTATTATTATTATTATTATTATTATTATTATTATTATATTTTTTTTTTTTTTAATTTATTTATTTATTTATTTATTTTATTTTAATTTCTGGAAAATTTGCAGACATTATGTGTCCATTTGCAACCCTACTAAATAATAATATATTTGTTTAAATTATTAGCAACCCTACAACTACTAAAAAAAAAAAAAAACAAAACAAAAAACTTTTCTGACCACATTGGCAGGTATTTCACTTAAAGTCACTTCATTTTGATCCGTTTGTCAGAAAACAAGGCTTCTGTTTCCTCATTTGCCAAGCAAATGCATTTTGATGAAAGAAAACCAGACAAAAGCACTGCGTGCAGACGAATGAACGACTTGAATCACAATTGAATTATGAATTCCTGGTTGTTATTAAACATCTGCATCCGTCTCGGAGAAGCGTAAAAAACGCGCTCAGATGTAATAAGTTAATATTCAGCGGTGGATGTGTTTTCATCCTCCAATGCTGGAAGCAGATGGTGACTGCACCTGAATATTCATAATGGTCTTTTAAGAGCAGCAGAGATGCGCTGCATTGTTATGGTTCTGGTTCGTCGCTTGTTGTTTAGGAGGCTCTCGCTTCAGACGTGAGCCAGAATCTAAAGTGTAGAAAGCAGAAGTTTGGAGATCTCTTGAGCCCAGTGCTTCATCAATGCACAGGAAGCGGCGTTTAGTTTTCTCATTAGTGCGCAAACAGTTGGCCGGCAGCTGTCTGAGTGTCTCTGAACATCCAGCTCTAGATCTGGACTGAAACACATCATTAAGAGTGATTTCCTGATCAACATCATTCGGACCATCAGCTGAATCTGTGCTCAATGTGTTCACAACTGAGGTCTCTGTTCGTTTTAGACACACAGTGGCTTTTTCCTCCTCGTTATCTCTCTGAGCTCCTGCCGTCTTACGCCGGAGCGTTTCTTTTCAATAATCTCAATTATTGGTTTTCTTTTTAATGTGTTTTATATGTGGCATGTTTTGCTGTGTCTGTCACTTGCATTCGTAATTTGTTGATTCCTTAATTGTTTGAGAAGCACAACAGAAATAGGAATAATAACAACAACAACAACAACAACAACAAAAATAAATAAATAAATAATATTAATATTTTTAGTTATAATAATAATCAATAATAATTATATAAATATAAATAAATATAATATAATCGTTTGTTTAATATATTATTATTATTATTATTATTATTATTATTATTATTATTATAATACATTTATTTAACATTAATACTATTTTACATAATAATAATAATAATAATAATAATAATAATAAAACAATATTTAATTTAGAATATTTTATTTACAACAATAATTATAAAAATAAATAAATAATAATAATAATAATAATAATAATAATAATAATAATAATAATAATAATAATAATACATTTAACATTAATACTGCTTTACATAATAATAATAATAATAATAATAATAATATAGTAGTAGTATTTTTTATAATTTATTAACAACAACATTTTATTTGTATTATTCTTAATAATAATAGTCTTATGTTTTATTTATAATAATAATAATAATAATAATAATAATAATAATAATAATACATTTATTTAACATTAATACTGTTTTTACATAATAACAATAATAATATAACCAGTAATTTTTATTTATTTTATTATTTAACAACATCATCAACAACAAATAACAACAACAACAACAATAATAAGCATCATAATCAGCATCACTATTATTATATCATTTTCATAAACTATTATTATTATTATTATTATTATTATTACTATACCAATATTATACATAAAATATTAGTTAAATATTTTAATATTAGTTTAAAATATTAGTTATATTACTATGTGAAAAAGTATAATAATATTAATAATATAAATAAAAATATATTACTGTTATTGTTGTTGATGTTGTAAAATAAAAATAAAATATTGGTTATATTTTTATTATGTAAAACTGTACAGATGTAAACAAAATTGTATAATAATAATAATAATAATAATAATAATAATAATATTATTATTATTATTATTATTATTATTATTATTATTATTATTATAAAACATAAGACTATTATTATTAAGAATAATACAAATAAAATGTTTATTATTATTATTATTTATTTATTTTTATTATTATTATAAACAATTGTTGTTGATGATGTTGTTAAATAATAAATTATTAAAAATACTGGTTATATTATTATTATTATGCAAAACAGTATTAATGTTAAATGAATGTATTATTATTATTATTATTATTATTATTATACAATTTTTTTTTTTTTTTTTTACATCTGTACAGTTTTACATAATAAAAATATAACCAATATTTTATTTTTATTTTACAACATCAACAACAATAACAGTAATATATTTTTATTTATATTATTAATATTATTATACTTTTTCAAATAGTAATATAACTATAAACTAATATTAAAATATTTAACTAATATTTTATGTATAATATTGGTATAGTAGTAATAATAATAATAATAATAATAATAATAATAATAATAATAGTTTATGAAAATGATATAATAATAGTGATGCTGATTATGATGCTTGTTGTTGTTGTTGTTGTTGTTGTTTATTATTATTATTATTATTATTATTATTATTATATTTCTACTACTACTACTGCATTTATTTAACATTAAGAATTTATTTATATGTAAAATGGACAAGTAATATATAACTGAAAGATATTTTTTTACTACTATATATGAAACCTAATACATCATAGCTTGACTAAAAAATAAAAAAAAAAGCTTTTTTTTTTTTTTAAAGAAAGTCGTCAGGTGGATTTAGAGGCTTTTGCATCTGAACAAGTCAGGAAGTTTATCTGAAAACAAATAGTTCAGTAAGTGTTAGTTTCTGAAAAGCAGGCTGTTTTCTGACGGCGGTGTGCGTTTATGATTGAATAGTTGATGGAAAAATAGGTCAAAAGTCTTCACACGGCAGAGGGATTTAATAATTGACCGTATTAATGAGGCTGTGGGACGGCTGGGCAGCCTGCCTTTGTTTAACACACAATTAATTCATGCCAGCGACTCTTTCAATTTGAAACGACTCAGGTGCGGAGCGCTATTTGTCATGTTTCCTCCCGTCATCAATTTAACGCTCGACGAACCTCTGAAGTCCACAGAACACTAGCTGGAAAAACACAGACCAGAAACAAGACTCTGATGTGTTAATATGCCAAATCACTGAAGTTCAGGAGTATTGTTTTATTGTTCAGTGTTTGTGGACTGAGGACAGATGAAGTGGACCGTAAGACGCCTGCGGTTCATAATTCATGAAGACACACACCAACAAGAGCTGATGGGATGAAGCTCTTGAGCTTTAAATAACCTGCAAAATAAAAGAGCGTCAGTTCTGCTGGTCGTTTGGTGTCGCTTAATAATTTTACTTCATTTGTGGATCTAATGAAAGGTCTCTCAGGCAGATTTTAAAAACACATTACATGTCAAAAGTTACATAGTTTATTTTTTTTTTTAAAAAGAAGTCTATTTATTTAATTTTATTTTATTTAAGATTTATTTATTTATTTATTTAAGAAGTCTATCTATTTATTTGATTTAAAATACAGTAAAAATTATTAAATATTATTTGAATTTAAAATAGCTGTTTTCTATGTGAATATTTGTTAAAGTATAATTTATTTCTGAGATCAAACCTGAATTTTCAGCAACATTACTCCAGTCTTCAGATCCTTCAGAAATCATTCTAATATGCTGCTTTCCTGCCTTTATTTGATTTAAAAATACAGTAAAAATGTGAAATATTATTATCGTTTAAAACACCAGTTTTCTATGTAAATCTATGTTAAAATGTAATTTATTTCTGGATTTTAAATCTGAATTTACTCCAGTCTTCAGTGTCACATGATCCTTCAGAAATCATTCTTATATGCTGATTTGCTGTATTTATTTGATCAAAAGTACAGTAAAAAATATTACATATTATTAGAATTTAAAATAGCTGTTTTCTATTTGAATATCTGTTAAAATGTAATTTATTTCTGTGATCAAAGCTGGAATTACTCCAGTCTTCAGTGTCACATGGTCCTTCAGAAATCATTCTAATATTCTGATTTGCTGTCTTTATTTGATAAAAAAATCAGTAAAATTGTGAAATATTATTTTAATTTAAAACAGCTGTTTTTTTATGTAAATATTTGTTAAAATATAATTTATTTATGTGATCAAACCTAGAATTACTCCAGTCTTCAGTGTCATGTGATCCTTCAGAAATCATTCTTAGATGCTGATTTGTTGTATTTATTTGATCAAAAATACAGTAAAAAAAAATTAAATAAGATTTGAATTTAAAACAGCTGTTTTCTATGTGAATATCTGTTAAAATATAATTTATTTATGTGATCAAATCTGAATTTTCAGCATCATTACTCCAATCAGTGTCACATGATCCTTAAATGTTATAGTTTTTCATTACAATTAAATTATTTTAATTAATATAAATGTTAAATTAATATAAATGTGTAAATATAAATAATGTAATTTAAGTAAATATGTAAATTATACATTAATTATATAATATTACTTATAAATTATATTTGGTTCAAAATGTAAAGCAGCAAATCAGTATATTAGAATGATTTCTGAAGGATCATGTGACACTGAAGACTGGAGTAATTCCAGGTTTGATCACAAAAATAAATTACATTTTAGCATATATTCACATAGAAAACAGCTGTTTTGAACTGTAATAATATTTCACAATTGTTGTATTTTTCCTTTATTTTTTCTGTGTAAATCTAAATATTAAAAATATATCTAAATGTGTTGCTAATGTAAATAAATAAATTAAAAGTCAATATTTGTTGTATTATTAATGAAAAATTCTAATAATTTTCTTTGTTAATATATATATATATATATATATATATATATATATATATATATATATAGACACACACACACACACACACACACACACACACACACACACACACACACACACACACACACACACACACATACACACACAAAATGCAACAAATCAGCATATTAGATGGAGTAACTGGAGTAATTCCAGGTTTGATCACAGAAATAAATTAAATTTTAGCATCTATTCACATAGAAAACAGCTATTTTGAACCGTAATAATATTTCACTTTTTTTGTATTTTTCCTATTTTTTTTTTTTTATCTAAATATTAAAAATATATCTAAATGTGTGGCTAATGCAATTAAATAAATTAAAAGTCAATATTTGTTATATCATTAATGAAAAATTCTAATAAAAATAAATAAACAAATTTACATTTATTTATTTTATACATTGAAGACATTTATTTTATACATTGAATAATTTATACATTTATATTTGGTTTAAAATGCACAAGCAACAAATTAGCATATTAAATTGAGTAACTGGAATAATTCCAGGTTTGATCACAGAAATAAATTACATTTTAGCATCTATTCACAAAGAAAACAGCTATTTTGAACCATAATAATATTTCACATTTTTTGTATTTTTCCTGTTTTTTTTTTTTTTTTTTTTTTTTATCTAAATATTAAAAATATATCCAAATGGGTTGATAATGTAATTAAATAAATTAAAAGTCAATATTTGTTATATTATTAATGAGAAATTCTAATATATATATATATATATATATATATATATATATATTCTTTTTTTTTTTTTTTAGAATTTTTCTTTCATTTTTCAGTAATTGGAATAATTCCAGCTTTGATCACAGAAATAAATTACATTTTAGCATCTATTCACAAAGAAAACAGCTATTTTGAACCATAATAATATTTCACATTTTTTGTATTTTTCCTGTTTTTTTTTTTTTTTTTTTTTATCTAAATATTAAAAATATATCCAAATGGGTTGCTAATGTAATTAAATAAATTAAAAGTCAATATTTGTTATATTATTAATAAGAAATTCTAATATATATATATTCTTTTTTTTTTTTTTTTTTTAGAATTTTTCTTTCATTTTTCAGTAATTGGAATAATTCCAGCTTTGATCACAGAAATAAATTACATTTTAGCATCTATTCACAAAGAAAACAGCTATTTTGAACCATAATAATATTTCACAATTTTAGTATTTTTCCTGTATTTTTCCTGTAAATGAATGCAGCCTCAGTGAATGTTTTTCTTTCAAAACATTAAAAAATCAAACTTTTCAAACGTGACTGGTGTGCATATGGACGAAGCGTTTAGTTTGTGTGATAAAGGCTTCATATAAAGTCAAACTCAGCATCTGTGACCAACATGAGCCTCATGTCCTCATGATCCGAGTCGAGACGCCTTCAACCCGCAGTGAATAACTGCTCAGATCATGTTCAAAGGATCGATCCAAACGAATGTATTCCCCTCTCAGAGCGGGAATCAGGTAACTCGGATGGGATAAATGGACTTGGGTGTGTTTGGTGTATTGGGTTGCACAGATAACGTGATTTCTTCTTCGCTCGTTCGTGATAAATTACACCAGCTTTTCATTTTCTACCCACTCGTTTCATAATTCTCCAGCGCTCAACCTTGAATTATTCCCTCTCCCTCAAAGCGGAGAAAACAAGAGGAATTTGTTACAGATCTTAAAACAACAAGGCGTGTTAATGGTCTTGTTTATTGCGATGATCAAACATAATGAGCGTCCCAGCTGAAGATCAACCCTCGGCGGACGCCTCTCTTACAAATTAGACTTACAGAGATTGAGGAAACAAATGCGAGGGGAAATATCCCCGTTGTCTCCTCTATTTCTCCGTTTGTTGTGCTTTCTGTTGGATTTGAGGCTTTCTGGGCAGATTAATGTGGGGCTGAAGTTGCTTTGAAACTGTAGTTTGTCAAACTAATGACTGCTCAGAATATAAAGTAGTTCAAACTTAGTCAAACTAAGAAAAACAGTAGATCATAACAGCGGCTGATATTGAAGCGAGTGTCTTTAAGTATTTTTAAGAGTCATATTCCAATCACAGAGAGTTATTTTGCACATTCAGGTTTGCTGACAGTGGATTGGCTGATGTGTCTTTGAAGGGCGGGGTTTTCATAATGAGGAGGTGTGGCTGAAATAGCGTTTTTGAATTTTTGCATTTTTGAAATTTAATTTTGTGTTTCTTTTAGATGCTTTTTTGACTTCAAGGCACATTTTTTTATTTCAGGGTCAATATTTCAGTTTCCCGCAGTTTATTGGAAATAATTTGTGATTTATTGGAGGAGGTGTGGCTGAAATACGTAACAAAATTCTTGCATTTCTCTCCATTTTTCAAATATTTTTTTGTTTCTTTTAGATGTTTTCTTGACTTTAAGATGCAATTCTGATTTCAAGGATGTAGATGCAACTAAAACTTTCTTAAAAACAACAATTTTGACTATTTCAAGAAGCATTACAGATTATATGCATTAATTGTGACAGTCGATTGGCCGATGTGTCTTTAGAGGGCGGGGTTTTCATAATGAGGAGGTGTGGCTGAAATAGCGTTTTTGAATTTTTGCATTTTTGAAATTTAATTTTGTGTTTCTTTTAGACGCTTTTTTGACTTCAAGGCACATTTTTTTATTTCAGGGTCAATATTTCAGTTTCCCGCAGTTTATTGGAAATAATTTGTGATTTACTGGAGGAGGTGTGGCTGAAATACGTAACAAAATTCTTGCATTTCTCTCCATTTTTCAAATATTTTTTTGTTTCTTTTAGATGTTTTCTTGACTTTAAGATGCAATTCTGATTTCAAGGATGTAGATGCAACTAAAACATTCTTAGAAACAACAATTTTGACTATTTAAGTTGTTTTGCACATTCAGGTTTGCTGACAGTGGATTGGCTGATGTGTCTTTAGAGGGCGGGGTTTTCATAAAGAGGAGGTGTGGCTGAAATAAGCATTTTTGCATTTTTGAAATTTAATTTTGTTTCTTTTAGACGCTTTCTTGACTTTAAGGCACACTTTTTTTATTTCAGGGTCAATATTTCAGTTTCCCGCAGTTTATTGGAAATAATTTACGATTTATTGGAGGAGGTGTGGCTGAAATACGTAACAAAATTCTTGCATTTTTCTCTCCATTTTTCAAATAAAGCATAATTTTTTGTTTCTTTTAGATGTTTTCTTGACTTTAAGATGCAAATCTGATTTCAAGGATGTAGATGCAACTAAAACATTCTTAAAAACAACAATTTTTACTGTTTCAAGAAGCATTATAGCTTATATGCATTGTGTCTGTCAGTTATTTTGCACATTCAGGTTTGCTGACAGTGGATTGGCTGATGTGTCTTTGAAGGGCGGGGTTTTCATAATGAGGAGGTGTGGCTGAAATAGCGTTTTTGAATTTTTGCATTTTTGAAATTTAATTTTGTTTCTTTTAGATGCTTTCTTGACTTTAAGGCCCATTTTTTTGTGAGAAAGTAATTTATTTATGTGTATTATGTATTATGAGTCGAGAGGGCTTTGTTTTTCAAATTAAGCATAATTTAGTTTCTTTTAGACACTTTCTTGACTTTAAGGCACATTTCTGATTTCAGGGCTGCAGATGCAATAATATTGACATTTTCCACAGTTATGAGCAAATCATTTATTGGAAAATTGGCTGCAAGTGTTTCAAGAGTCGGATGGCTTGGCTTTGTTTCTTTTAGATGATTTCTTGACTTTAAGATGCAAATTATCAGTTATCAGCAAATAATTCATTGGGAAAAAAGGGGCGTGGCCTGCAATTCTTCAGCCAATCACAAACATACTCTGTCTGTCAGTTATTTTAGACATTCAGGTTTGCTGACAGTGGATTGGCTGATGTGTCTTTGGAGGGCGGGGTTTCATAGAGGAGGCGTGGCTAAAATACACAACAGAATTCTTAAATTTTTTGAAACTGAGATTTATACATCATTTGAAAGATGAATATATTTCTTAGGATAGGACAATATTTGGCTGAGACACAACTATTTGAAAATGTGGAATCTGAGGGTGCAAAAAATCTAAATACTGAGAAAATCACCTTTAAAGTTGTCCAAATTAAGTTCTTAGTGATGCATATTACTAATCAAAAATTAAGTTTTGATATATTTACAGTACAGTAGGAAATTTACAAAATATCTTCATGGAACATGATCTTTATGATCTGTTTGGTATTAGTTTAGCCTTTTAATGCTGGTTTGTACATGCAATCGTCTGTGAAACAAAAAATATGATGTTTTGAAGAAAACTGAGATCCAAACAACATTCACTTTCATAGTTTGGACCAAATAATCAACAAACAAACAAAGAAACCCCACATATTTTGAAATATTGTGCTCCACAGAAGAAAGGAAGTCATACAGTTTAAAAAAAAAAAAAAATTCAGTGTTCAATATTCATTATTCCATTTTGCTAGAATGAATCAGAATTACTAACACTATGATAAATAGGGCAGTTGAGCAGAGCGTGTTTGATTATCGACATGAATGGTGTAAAAGTATGCAGTCAATCTAGGGCTGTATATATTTGCAACAGAATTGAAGTATTGCAAAAGAAAATAAAGTTTTGCAAACGAATATTGAAGTTTTGAGAAAAAAATAAATGTGCTTTTTGTAAGCAAAAATAAATAATTGCAAAATAAAATGTTGTCTTGTGAGAAAAAAAAAGTTTTGCGAAAAAAAAAAAGAATTGCAAAATAAAATGTTGTCTTGTGAGAAAAAAACAAGTTTTGCAAAAAAAATAAATAAAGAAATAAAGAATTGCAAAATAAAATGTTGTCTTGTGAGAAAAAAACAAGTTTTGCAAAAAATAAATAAATAAATAAAAATAAAGAATTGCAAAATAAAATATTGTCTTGTGAGAAAAAAAATGTTTTGCAAAAAAATAATAAAGAATTGCAAAATAAAATGTTGTCTTGTGAGAAAAAAAAAGTTTTGCGAAAAAAAAAAAAGAATTGCAAAATAAAATGTTGTCTTGTGAGAAAAAAAAAGTTTTGCGAAAAAAAAAAAAAAGAATTGCAAAATAAAATGTTGTCTTGTGAGAAAAAAATAAGTTTTGCAAAAAAATAAAAAAATAAATAAATAAAGAATTGCAAAATAAAATGTTGTCTTGTGAGAAAAAAACAAGTTTTGCAAAAAATAAAAAAATAAATAAAAATAAAGAATTGCAAAATAAAATGTTGTCTTGTGAGAAAAAAAAATGTTTTGCAAAAAAATAATAAAGAATTGCAAAATAAAATGTTGTCTTGTGAGGAAAAAAAAGTTTTGCAAAAAAATAATAAAGAATTGCAAAATAAAATGTTGTCAGAAAAAAAATGTTTTGCAAAAAAAAAAATAAATAAATAAAGAATTGCAAAATAAAATGTTGTCTTGTGAGAAAAAAAATGTTTTGCAAAAAAAAAAAAAAATTGCAATATATAAATTAATTTATATTTTGGAGTCCCTTGACTCAAGACAGTGTCAAACAGTGAAACGTGCAGAAACGTAAAATGCAAGGGAAAAAGCGTTATGGCAAGCTCACATTTGACTGAAACGCAAAATAAATTTGTAGATATGGCAATGGAAAATGTTCATTTATATTTTGCAATTCTTCATTTTTGTTTGCAAAAAGCACATTTATTTTTTCTCAATAGTTTATGTGGCCCTGTTTTGCTTCCATATAAAAGCTGCGTGTGCAATACGGAGCTGCATTAAAAGCGGTCTTGTAAACCGATCCGGTCCGAAGCCTGAACCAGAGGAGGTTCGTTAACTGGGCTGATCGGAGCCTTTCACAGCGTTCTCCTCAGAAGCGTTCGGTCAGTCGCTCCCGATCGAACCGCAGAGGGACGCGGAGGAGGGCAACTTCTGAAGCGGAGCCGCATCGAACGGACCCCTCATAGAGAATCAATTCACATCCAGATAAACACACGAGGCTGTGGCTGTTAGCAGATGCTGGATTCATCATATCAGGCAGAACGTAAACACAGACCATCAGCTGAAACACACACACGGCCCTCATCAGAGCACCGGATGCGTGCGTTTATTATGTCACGAGCCCTTCGTTCTCCTCGGGGATCTTCCGGAAGATTCCTTTGTCCGTGTCTCTGCTGCGCGGGAAAGATTCGATCGACCCTCCTGCTTGTTTTTTATTGTCCGAATGGAAGCTGCGCCCCAGCGGCTGCGACTCTCATGCATTGACATGAGCGCAGAGGGTTCGCTCGCACCCGACGCATCAGCATTCTGGCCTCGTACCGGAGAGATTGAAATAATGACCGGACGGACCGGCGAATCTCGCTCAAATCGGCCCCATCAGACCGGCCACTTAACCAAGCTGTTCAGCGCCGCCAAAACATTGCATTTTCTCCTTTTGAGAAATTGTTCGCAATTTTCTCTCCATTTTTCAAACGACACCGCTCTCAAACGAAGCGGTGCTTCTTTTAGACTTTATTCACTTGATGTTAAAAGGCGTTTCAGGGCTGCAGACAGCAACTAAAATCCTCTCAAAGGAAATTTGGTGATGCTTTAAAAATTAGGGAAAGACTGGAAGAGCTTTAGTTGGATTGATTGTGCGTTGTACTCTGAAACCAACCAATTTAAAGTCCATAGAAACATGTTATGATAACTGAATAACATTATGTTAAGCTGAATGAGTTACAGTATATGGCAAGCTGTTTTGACCTTTATTCATGTGTGAAAACACACGAAATAACAAATAATTTGACATTTACTCTTTTTGTACAGTCCCAAACAAAGCATCCTAGAAAATAAAAACAAGGCCTATTGTATATGGCAAGCCGTTTTGACGTTTATCATTCGCAGGATATGAATCCTTGATATCAACAATTATATTTTCACTAGTTAAGTTGATATCAACTTAGTTGATATCAGAAATTGGATTTTTACTAGTAACAATGGCAATTTTTGATATCAGGAATTACATTTCCACTAGTAAAAAGGTTAATTATTGATATCAACAATTGAATTTCAACTAGTAAAAGCTATAATTGTTGATATAATCAAATGTCACCATAGACTCCCATTTAAATGTAATTGTTGATATCAAGAACTGATTTCTTACTAGTTAAAATGTCAATTTCACAAATCAGAAATACAATTCTTTCTAGTAAAACCTTTTTTTTATATATCAATAATTACGTGGTTACTAGTAAAAATGTCCATTCTTGATATCAACAATTCAATTGCTTATGGCAAGCCGTTTTGACGTTTATCATTCGCAGGATATGAATTCTTGACATCAGCAATTCAGTTTTCACTAGTTAAAATTATAATTCTTGATATCAGAAATTAGATTTTTACTAGTAACAATGGCCATTTTTGATATGAGGAATTACATTTCCATTAGTAAAAAGTTTAATTATTTATATCAACAATTGAATTTCAACTAGTAAAAACTATAATTGTTGATATAATCAAATGTCACCATAGACTCCCATTCAAATGTAATTGTTGATATCAAGAACTGATTTCTTACTAGTTAAAATGTCAATTTCACATATCAGAAATACAATTCTTACTAGTAAAAACCTTTATTTTTGATATTAATAATTACGTGGTTACTAGTAAAAATGTCCATTCTTGATATCAACAATTCAATTGCTTATGGCATATGGCAAGCTGTTTTGACGTTTATCATTCGCAGGATATGAATTCTTGATATCAGCAATTCATTTTTCACTAGTTAAAATTATAATTCTTGATATCAGAAATTGGATTTTTACTAGTAACAATGCAAATTTTTAATATCAGGAATTACATTTCCAGTAGTAAAAAGGTTAATTATTGATATCAACAATAATTTCAACTAGTAAAAACTATAATTGTTGATATCAAGAATTGATTTCTTACTAGTTAAAATGTCAATTTCACATATCAGAAATACAATTCCTACTAGTAAAACCTTTATTTTTGATATCATTAATTACGTGGTTACTAGTAAAAATGTCCATTCTTGATATCAACAATGCAATTGCTTATGGCAAGCCGTTTTGACGTTTATCATTTGCAGGATATGAATTCTTGACATCAGCAATTCAGTTTTCACTAGTTCAAATTATAATTCTTGATATCAGAAATTAGATTTTTACTAGTAACAATGGCCATTTTTGATATGAGGAATTACATTTCCATTAGTAAAAAGTTTAATTATTTATATCAACAATTGAATTTCAACTAGTAAAAACTATAATTGTTGATATAATCAAATGTCACCATAGACTCCCATTCAAATGTAATTGTTGATATCAAGAACTGATTTCTTACTAGTTAAAATGTCAATTTCACATATCAGAAATACAATTCTTACTAGTAAAAACCTTTATTTTTGATATTAATAATTACGTGGTTACTAGTAAAAATGTCCATTCTTGATATCAACAATTCAATTGCTTATGGCATATGGCAAGCTGTTTTGACGTTTATCATTCGCAGGATATGAATTCTTGATATCAGCAATTCAGTTTTCACTAGTTAAAATTATAATTCTTGATATCAGAAATTGGATTTTTACTAGTAACAATGCAAATTTTTGATATCAGGAATTACATTTCCAGTAGTAAAAAGGTTAATTATTGATATCAACAATAATTTCAACTAGTAAAAACTATAATTGTTGATATCAAGAATTGATTTCTTACTAGTTAAAATGTCAATTTCACATATCAGAAATACAATTCCTACTAGTAAAACCTTTATTTTTGATATCATTAATTACGTGGTTACTAGTAAAAATGTCCATTCTTGATATCAACAATGCAATTGCTTATGGCAAGCCGTTTTGACATTTATCATTCGCAGGATATGAATTCTTGACATCAGCAATTCAGTTTTCACTAGTTAAAATTATAATTCTTGATATCAGAAATTGGATTTTTACTAGTAACAATGGCCATTTTTGATATCAGGAATTACATTTCCACTAGTAAAAAGTTTAATTATTTATATGAACAATTGAATTTCAACTAGTAAAAACTACAATAATTGATGTAGTTAAATGTCACCATAGACTCCCATTCAAATGTAACTGTTGATATTTAGAATTGATTTCTTACTAGTTAAAATGTCAATTTCACAAATCAGAAATAGAATTCTTACTAGTAAAAACCTTTATTTTGATATCAATAATTACATTGTTACTAGCGCAAATGTATGGCAAGCTGTTTTGACTTTTATTAATTCACATGATATTAATTCTTGACATCAGCAATTCAGTTTTCACTAGTTAAAATGATAATTCTTGATATCAGAAATTTGATTTTTCCTAGTAACAATGGTAATTGTTGATATCAAAATAAAGATTTTTTGTGTTTTTACACAAGATTTGAGTTTAAGTTTCTGATTTGAATGGCTTTATGCAATTTAGTTTTCAAGTTCCAGCTACACTCTTAAAAACAAAGGTTCTTTATTGGCATTGATGGTTCCATACGGAACCTTGAACATCGATGGAAACTTTTAAATTTAGAAAAGGTTCTTTTTAGTGGAAAACGGTTCTTTAGAATTTTTAAATCTTCTTCAAAATTTAAGAACTGATGTTATGAAAAATATGTTTATAAAAAATAAATAAATAAAATAAATACTTAAATGCCCTTATGAAACTATGGGCTTAGTTCAACCTTTTTTTTTTTTTCAGAATATTTTAAAATATATTGAAAAATACACTTCAAGATATATAATCAAACCTTTGAAACAAATAATAATAATAATAATAATAATAATAATAATAATAACAACAATAGTAATAATAATAATGTTCACAGTACTCATAAATATTGGATTTTAAACTTAAGTTTTAAGCGCACAAAAAGATAATGTTTTATATGTGTGTATATATATATATATATATATATATATATATATACTTTTTTTGCAGTTTACTAAGAAGCAAAACTTACTTTATATTAACTAACATTTGTGCTTTTTTTCTCATTGCTGAAGAGTGTTGAACTTTCTTTTTCTACAGTTCTACTGTACAGACGTCAGTTTAATTTTCCCTTAGCCTTATTCACTTACTTTCTGCTGTGAAAGGGCTTTTACATTTGATAAGAATCAAACTTTTTTATATTAAAAACAAACAAGCAAGCCCTGCCCAGATTTAAAAAGTAACGCAAAAGTAACACAACACATTACTTTCCATAAAAAGTAACTAAGTAACATAATTAGTTACTTTTTTAGTGAGTAACGCAATATTGTAACACATTACTTTTAAAAGTAACTTTCCCCAACACTTTACACAGTATGCAAGAAACCATGTAAAAACTAGTCTTTATTGGATAATCTGGCTTTGTAATCTCTCGTGTGAACCGGATAAAAGTCGTTGATGTTTTACTGCCACTAATGTTCATTTCAGCTTGAAACTGGAGTGCATTGCACATATGTATGTTTTGCATGTTTTGCATGGTTAGGTTCTCAATGAGTGTCTTCAACGATTGCAAACGTCAGCAAACCAGCTTCTAAATAACGTCTGTGTCTAATTTAGCCTCTAAAGTCATTGGGCTTCTATGTTCTATTTCAGCAGCCGGTGACCTGGATTCATTCACTCCAGCTGAGTTTTATTCTGTGTTTTAGCAGATAATGTCCATCGTCTCTCTCTCTCTTTCTCTCCTTTGACACGTATCAGCTGAAAGGAGAAATGCGCGTCTCAGCCAGCGGGCCAGATTATCCGTCCAAATCTGTGGGCCGACTGCTCCATTTCAGCATCCGATCGATCGCAGCGAGAGCGACGGCTTGATTGATGATGATATAGCGATTGATTGGTTAAATCCTCTCCACTTCAAAGTGCCCGAACGGACAGTATATATACATGCGATTTAGAGCGAGAGCTGCTCGCCGGGAGCTGCCAATAGAGCGGTGAAATAAGAGAAAGAGAGAGTCACGGGCCCCTGAGGGCCGCTCGCGCAGAGGTGGCAGAGAGACAGGCTGGCAGCGCTTTAAATTACCTGAGATTGGCTGGTGGCGGCGTCTTTAGGGACACGCGGGAGAAAGACGAGGCGTTTGTTAGCGGCTATCCGAACGGATCGAGCGGCGCTCTGTCCTGGCGGACGATGAAGACCGGTAATTGCTGAATTGGCAGAGAGAGACAGAAGTGAGCTGTCTCGCTGTCTCACTGTCTGCTGCCTACATAGGCCACTCAATAAGTGAGCGCTCTACATAGACAGAAAGCCATCATGTCAAGACTCGACTCCACAGTTGATTCCAGTGGAGTCTGACATAAGCGTGCTGCTAAGATAATGATACCGCACTCATAAAAATACACAGCGCACGCACACATATTCGTCTGTTTATAATTAGATTGGACTATTTTAGAGATATGCTTCAGTTTTGAATGCGTTATGAGGTTATAATATCCTCTGCTGTTCTGTGTTTTGTTTTCATTGAGCTGGTTGCAGTGAATCTTGTTTACTCTTGAGACAAAACTGACGAGATTTAAATCTCTTAATAGGATAAAAAAGACCAGTGTTCAAATCTCTTAACAGAACAAAACTGACTGGTGTTTGAATTAACAAAACCGACCACATTTGAATCTCTTGATCGAACAAAACCAGTCAATGTTTGATTCTCTTAACGTTTGAATCTCTTGAATGAACAAAATGATCAACGCTTGAATCTCTTGATCGAACAAAACCAGCCAATGTTTGATTCTCTTAACGTTTGAATCTCTTGAATGAACAAAATGATCAACGCTTGAATCTCTTGATCGAACAAAACCAGCCAATGTTTGATTCTCTTAACGTTTGAATCTCTTGAATGAACAAAATGATCAACGCTTGAATCTCTTGATCGAACAAAACCAGCCAATGTTTGATTCTCTTAACGTTTGAATCTCTTGAATGAACAAAACGACCAACGCTTGAATCTCTTAATTGAACAAAACAAGCCAGTGTTTGAATCTCTTAATTAAACAAAACCAGCCAATGTTTGAATCTCTTGAATGAACAAAATTATCAACACTTGAATCTCTTAATTGAACAAAACCAGCCAATGTTTGAATCTCTTAACGTTTGAATCTCTTGAATGAACAAAATGATCAACGCTTGAATCTCTTAATTGAACAAAACCAGCCAATGTTTGAATCTCTTAATGTTTGAATCTCTTGAATGAACAAAACGACCAACGCTTGAATCTCTTAATTGAACAAAACAAGCCAATGTTTGAATCTCTTAATGTTTGAATCTCTTGAATGAACAAAACGACCAACGCTTGAATCTCTTAATTGAACAAAACAAGCCAATGTTTGAATCTCTTAACGTTTGAATCTCTTAATGTTTGAATCTATTGAATGAACAAAACGATTAATGCTTTAATCTCTTAATTGAACAAAACCAGCCAATGTTTGATTCTCTTAACGTTTGAATCTCTTGAATGAACAAAATGATCAACGCTTGAATCTCTTAATTGAACAAAACCAGCCAATATTTGAATCTCTTAATTGAACAAAACCAGCCAATGTTTGAATCTCTTAACGTTTGAATCTCTTGAATGAACAAAATGATCAACGCTTGAATCTCTTAATTGAACAAAACCAGCCAATGTTTGAATCTCTTAATTGAACAAAACCAGCCAATGTTTGAATCTCTTAACGTTTGAATCTCTTGAATGAAAAAATGATCAACGCTTGAATCTCTTAATTGAACAAAACCAGCCAATATTTGAATCTCTTAATTGAACAAAACCAGCCAATGTTTGAATCTCTTAACGTTTGAATCTCTTGAATGAAAAAATGATCAACGCTTGAATCTCTTAATTGAACAAAAGCAGCCAATATTTGAATCTCTTAATTGAACAAAACCAGCCAATGTTTGAATCTCTTAACGTTTGAATCTCTTGAATGAAAAAATGATCAACGCTTGAATCTCTTAATTGAACAAAACCAGCCAATGTTTAAATCTCTTAACGTTTGAATCTCTTGAATGAACAAAATTATCAACACTTGAATCTCTTAATTGAACAAAACCAGCCAATGTTTAAATCTCTTAACGTTTGAATCTCTTGAATGAACAAAATTATCAACACTTGAATCTCTTAATTGAACAAAACCAGCCAATGTTTGAATCTCTTAACGTTTGAATCTCTTGAATGAAAAAATGATCAACGCTTGAATCTCTTAATTGAACAAAACCAGCCAATATTTGAATCTCTTAATTGAACAAAACCAGCCAATGTTTAAATCTCTTAACGTTTGAATCTCTTGAATGAACAAAATTATCAACACTTGAATCTCTTAATTGAACAAAACCAGCCAGTGTTTGAATCTCTTAATTGAACAAAACCAGCCAGTGTTTGAATCTCTTAATTGAACAAAACCAGCCAATGTTTAGAGCCTCATAAGTGAGCGCTCTACATAGACAGAAAGCCGTCATGTCAAGACTCGACTCCACAGTTGATTCCAGTGGAGTCTGACATAAGCGTGCTGCTAAGATAATGATACCGCACTCATAAAAATACACAGCGCACACATCACATATTCATCTGTTTATAATTAGATTGGACTATTTTAGAGATATGCTTCAGTTTTGAATGTGTTATGAGGATATAATATTCTCTGCTGTTCTTGTTTACTCTTGATTACAACAAAACTAAAGCTGTCTAAAGTCGCTTTTATTACATTCTCACGGCTGTTTGAGCATCACTCTTCACTTGAAACAAAACTGACGACATTTAAATCTCTTAATAGGATAAAAAGGGCAGTGTTCAAATCTCTTAACCGAACAGAACCGACCGTGTTTGAATTAATAAAACCGACCCACATTTGAATCTCTTGATCGAACAAACTGTACAGATGTTTGAATCTCTTAACATTCGAATCTCTTGACAGAAGGAAAAATTGGCAATGTTTGAATCTCTTGAATGAACAAAACCAGCCAGTGTTTGAAATACTTAACGTTTGAATCTCTTGAATGAACAAAACGATTAATGCTTGAATCTCTTAATTGAACAAAACCAGCCAATGTTTTCATCTCTTAAATGACGAAAACCAACCCACATTTGAATCTCTTGATTGGACAAAACTTACAGATGTTTGAATCTCTTAACATTCAAATCTCTTGACAGAAGAAAAATTGCCAACATTTGAATCTCTTAACTGAACAAAACCTATTGATAATTGAATCTTTTAACATTGTAATCTCTTGTATGAACAAAATGACTAACATTTTAATCTCTTAAACAAACAAAACTAGCCAATGTTTAAATCTCTTAACGTTTGAATCTCTTAACATTTGAACCTCTTGACTGAACAAAACCAGACATTTGCATGTCTCAAATGAACAAAACATACTGACGTTTGAATTTCTTCACATTTGAATCTCTTGAATGAACAAAGCAACCAATGCTTGAATCTCTTAATTTAACCAAACCAGCCAATGTTTGAATCTCTTAAACGAAAAAAATCAACGATTAAATCTCTTAATTGAACAAAACCAACGTTTGAATATCTTAACGTTTGAATTTCGTGAACAAACAAAACGACCAATGCTTGAATCTCTTAAACAAACAAAACCAGCCAATGTTTGAATCTCTTAACGTTTGAATTTCGTGAACAAACAAAACGACCAATGCTTGAATCTCTTAAACAAACAAAACCAGCCAATGTTTGAATCTCTTAAATGAACAAAACCAGCCAATGTTTGAATCTCTTAAACGAATAAAGCCAGCCAATGTTTGAATCTCTTAAACGAACAAAACCAGCCAATGTTTGAATCTCTTAAACGAACAAAACCAGCCAATGTATGAATCTCTTAAACGAACAAAACCAGCCAATGTTTGAATCTCTTAAACGAACAAAACCAGCCAATGTATGAATCTCTTAAACAAACAAAACCAGCCAATGTTTGAATCTCTTAATGTTTGAATCTCTTAAACGAATAAAGCCAGCCAATGTTTGAATCTCTTAAACGAACAAAACCAGCCAATGTTTGAATCTCTTAAACGAACAAAACCAGCCAATGTATGAATCTCTTAAACAAACAAAACCAGCCAATGTTTGAATCTCTTAATGTTTGAATCTCTTAAACGAACAAAACCAGCCAATGTATGAATCTCTTAAACAAACAAAACCAGCCAATGTTTGAATCTCTTAATGTTTGAATCTCTTAAATGAACAAAACGACCAACACTTGAATCTCTTAATTGAACAAAACCAGCCAACATTCGAATCTCTTAAACAAACAAAACCAGCCAATGTTTGAATCTCTTAAATGAACAAAACCAGCCAATGTTTGATTCTCTTCAACCAACAAAACCAGACAATGTTTGAATCTCTTAAATGAACAAAACCAGCCAATGTTTGATTCTCTTCAACCAACAAAACCAGACAATGTTTGAATCTCTTAAACAAAACCAGCCAATGTTTGAATCTCTTAAACGAACAAAACCAGCTAATGTTTGAATCTCTTAAACAAACAAAACCAGACAATGTTTGAATCTCTTAAACAAAACCAGCCAATGTTTGAATCTCTTAAACGAACAAAACCAGCCAATGTTTGAATCTCTTAAATGAACAAAACCAGCCAATGTTTGATTCTCTTCAACCAACAAAACCAGCCAATGTTTGAATCTCTTAAATGAACAAAACCAGCCAATGTTTGATTCTCTTCAACCAACAAAACCAGCCAATGTTTGAATCTCTTAAATGAACAAAACCAGCCAATGTTTGATTCTCTTCAACCAACAAAACCAGACAATGTTTGAATCTCTTAAACAAAACCAGCCAATGTTTGAATCTCTTAAACGAACAAAACCAGCTAATGTTTGAATCTCTTAAACAAACAAAACCAGACAATGTTTGAATCTCTTAAACAAAACCAGCCAATGTTTGAATCTCTTAAACGAACAAAACCAGCCAATGTATGAATCTCTTAAACGAACAAAACCAGCCAATGTTTGAATCTCTTAAATGAACAAAACCAGCCAATGTTTGAATCTCTTAATATTTGAATCTCTTAAATGAACAAAACGACCAACACTTGAATCTCTTAATTGAACAAAACCAGCCAATGTATGAATCTCTTAAACAAACAAAACCAGCCAATGTATGAATCTCTTAAACGAACAAAAACAGACAATGTTTGAATCTCTTAACATTTCAGCCTCTTGACAGAAACAATCCAGCCAACATTTGAATCTCTTGAACACAAAAAGCGCTGCTTTGTAACCATGTGTATTCTGCAAAGCGCTACACAGATTTGACTTGAATCCTGGGATTGATTTCTCCATTAGGGATGCATGTGGTGCTGTCAGGAATGATCCTGCTGTCTGCCTTCACATCAGGAGCCTGTGTGTCGTCTAGGTAGGGAGCTGACTAGGTTAACTAGAGCTCATGTACGTTGTTATACGCCGCTGTTTTAATTACATTCATAACAGGGACATTAATTTGCTGTAATTGGATGCTTTTGACCTTCAGCCGGGTCGACTCATCCATTTCATTATTTTCCTTTCTAGTTTTGTTTATGGCTGTATTGATTTAGAGCGAATCGTTACACAGACACACACACACACACACACACACACACACACACACACACACACACACACAGATGAGGCGTATAGATGGAATCATACAGCAGAGGATCGTTGATTAAAGGAATACGGCTCTGAAATGATTATTAAACCACTGATTATGTTGATATATAATTGTGGAAGAAAACAATATGACTGCAGAATGACTTTCATTTTTCATGCTGGAGTATATCTCTGTGTGTGTGTGTGTGTTTATGCAGTACTTCAGGGACAAAACTGCCTCCAGAAGTTGCATTTAAAGCATTAGTTAACACAGGTTTTTGATGTACATCATCTCACTAGCGTGGACCAATCAGCTGCAAGACTATAGTATTAGTGCATTACTGTATAAATAATATGTTTGCACAAAAGCCCCTTTCACGGTGCATGCATTTGTGCATGAAATCTGTGTATGAATATTTTCAGGAACAAATATTGATCTGTTTACATTTTTAATGCATTTGATAGTTGCTTTTATCCAAAGCATTGCATTCAAGGTATGTTTGATTAGTGCGATTCCATGCATTTCCTGAGAATAAAATCCTGTGCTCTACTTTTTGAGCAAGTTATGCATCAGTAACATTCATAGTAACATTTTTATACATGCATGAACAAATGTAGGAGCAATTGCACACATGTGCACAAAAATCACCTACTCTGGATAACACATTATCATTTTATTTTCTGCTTATCTTTAGCTAGTAAATTTTATGCATCTTCTATGCAAGTTCATTAGCATGCAACACCACATTCATTAACATAGAACATTTGAATCTCTTGAATGAACAAAACCTACTGATGTTTGAATCGGCCAGAACTAAAATAGTCAGTGCTGAAACTCTTAACATTTGAATCTCTTGATAGAACAAAACCAGCCAACAACTGACTCTCTTTAACAAACAAAACCAACTGATGTTTAAATCTTAATCAAACAAAACTGACCATATGAATCTTTTATGGTCCAATGAACACAACCTGTTTGAATCTTTTATCCAAATAAAACCAGCCAATGTTTGAATCTCTTAACATTTCAATCTCTTAATTGACCAAAAGCAGCCAATGTTTGAATCTCTTAATTGAACAAAACAGACCAACAATTGTATGTCATAAACAAACAAAACCAACCGATGTTTGAAACTCTTAACTGAACAAAACCAGCCAACATTTGACTCTCTTGAATGAACAAAACCAACCAATGTTTGAAAATCTTAAAATTTTAATCTCTGGTTAGAACAAAACCTGCCAACAATTGACTCTCTTGAATGAACAAAACCAACTGTTGTCTAAACCTTGACTGAACAAAAGTGACCATTTGAATCTCTTGAATGAACACAACCTACTGATGTTTGAATCTTTTAGCCAAACAAAACCAGTCAATGTTTGACTCTCTTAAGAATTGAATCTTATTTAAACAAAACCAGCCAATGTCTGAGCTCTTGAACGAACAAATCTGACCACCGTTTGAATCTCTTTAACATTTGAATCTCTTGACAGAACAAAACCAGCCAACATTTGACTCTCTTGAATGAACAAAAACAACTTATGTTTGAATCTTAATCGAACAAAACTGATCATTTAAATCTTATGAATGAACACAACCTACTGATGTTTGAATCTTTTATCCAAACAAAACCAGCCAATGTTTGAATCTCTTAATTGAACAAAATGGACCAACATTTGAATGTCTTAAACAAACAAAACCAACCAACGTTTGGATCTCTTAACTGAACAAAACCAGCCAATATTTGAATTCTTTGACTGAACAAAACTGACCAATGTTTGAATCTCTTAACATTTGAATCTCTTGATAGAACAAAACCAGACAACATTTGACTCTCTTGAATGAACAAAAAATATTCTTCAATCTCTTAATTGAACAAAACCAGCAAACGTTTTAATCTCTTAACATTGAAATCTCTTGAAAGAACAAAACTGAGTAACATTTGAATCTCTTGAATGAACAAACCCTACTGACATTTGAATCATTTAACCAAACAAAACCAATGTTTGAATCTTATGTCTGAACAAAACTGACAAACATTTAAATCCCTTGAATGAACAAAACTAACAGATGTTAAAATCTTAATTGAACAAAACCGACCAATGAATCTCTTGAATGAACAAAACCTACTGATGTTTGAATCTTTTATCCAAACAAAGCCAGTCAATGTTTGAATCTCTTAGCATTTGAATCTCCTAATTGAACAAAACCAGCAAACGTTTTAATCTCGTAATGTTGCAATATCTTGAAAGAACAAAACTGAGTAACATTTGAATCTCTTAAATGAACAAAACCAACAGATGTTTAAATCTTAATCAAACAAAAATGACCAATGAATCTCTTGAATGAACAAAACCAACAGATGTTTAAATCTTAATCGAACAAAAATGACCAATGAATCTCTTAAATGAACAAAACCAACAGATGTTTAAATCTTAATCAAACAAAAATGACCAATGAATCTCTTGAATGAACAAAACCAACAGATGTTTAAATCTTAATCGAACAAAAATGACCAATGAATCTCTTGAATGAACAAAATCAACAGATGTTTAAATCTTAATCGAACAAAAATGACCAATGAATCTCTTGAATGAACAAAACCTACTGATGTTTGAATCTTAATTGAACAAAAATGACCAATGAATCTCTTGAATGAACAAAACCAACAGATGTTTAAATCTTAATCGAACAAAAATGACCAATGAATCTCTTGAATGAACAAAACCAACAGATGTTTAAATCTTAATCGAACAAAAATGACCAATGAATCTCTTGAATGAACAAAACCTACTGATGTTTGAATCTTAATTGAACAAAAATGACCAATGAATCTCTTGAATGAACAAAACCAACAGATGTTTAAATCTTAATCGAACAAAAATGACCAATGAATCTCTTGAATGAACAAAACCAACAGATGTTTAAATCTTAATCGAACAAAAATGACCAATGAATCTCTTGAATGAACAAAACCTACTGATGTTTGAATCTTAATTGAACAAAAATGACCAATGAATCTCTTGAATGAACAAAACCAACAGATGTTTAAATCTTAATCGAACAAAAATGACCAATGAATCTCTTGAATGAACAAAACCTACTGATGTTTGAATCTTAATTGAACAAAAATGACCAATGAATCTCTTGAATGAACAAAACCAACAGATGTTTAAATCTTAATCGAACAAAAATGACCAATGAATCTCTTGAATGAACAAAACCTACTGATGTTTGAATCTTTTACCAAATACAACCAGTCAATGTTTGAATCTCTTAACATTTGAATCTCTTGACAGAACAAAACCAGGCAACATTTGACTCTCTTGAATGAACAAAACCTACTGACACTTGAATCATTTATCCAAACAAAACCAGTCAATGTTTGAATCTCTTAACATTTTAATCTCCTAATTGAACAAAACCAGCAAATGTTTTAATCTCTTAACGTTACAATCTCTTGAAAGAACAAAACTGAGTAACGTTTGAATCCCTTGAATGAACAAAACCAACAGATGTTTAAATCTTAATCGAACAAAAATGACCAATGAATCTCTTGAATGAACAAAACCTACTGATGTTTGAATCTTTTACTAAACACAACCAGTCAATGTTTGAATCTCTTAACATTTGAATCTCTTGACAGAACAAAACCAGACAACGTTTGACTCACTTAAATGAACAAAACCTACTGACATTTGAATCACTTAACCAAACAAAACCAATGTTTGAATCTTATGACCGAACAAAACTGACAAACATTTAAATCCCTTGAATGAACAAAACCAACAGATGTTTAAATCTTATGACCGAACAAAACTGACCAATGAATCTCTTGAATGAACAAAACCAAAAGATGTTTGAATCTTAATTGAACAAAAATGACCAATGAATCTCTTGAATGAACAAAACCAAAAGATGTTTAAATCTTAATCAAACAAAAATGACCAATTAATCTCTTGAATGAACAAAACCTACTGATGTTTGAATCTTTTACCAAATACAACCAGTCAATGTTTGAATCTCTTAACATTTGAATCTCTTGACAGAACAAAACCGGTCAACATTTGACTCTCTTGAACGAACAAAACCTACTGACTCTCTTAGCATTTGAATCTCCTAATTGAACAAAACCAGCAAACGTTTTAATCTCTTAACGCTGCAATCTCTTGAAAGAACAAAACTGAGTAACGTTTGAGTCTCTTAAATGAACAAACCCTACTGACATTTGAATCTCTTGACCAAACTAAACCAATGTTTGAATCTCTTAACCAATTAAAATCTTTTAAACAAACAAAACCAATCAGTGTTTTAAACTTAATTTATGTTTAATTCAGTTGTTTTTTATTTGTATTAATTTATTTTGGCAGAATTTACAACCCAGTCTCACAGGAAAATATGACTTTGACGAAGTGGCAGTTTCGTATAGATTTGTATGAAGTGAATCATAGAATAATTTGGCAAACGCATGGTACTTACAAGTTGCATTAACATTGAAAATTAATGAAATGAAAGTTTAAGTGCAAATTCTTCGGAGGAAAGTTCTGGTTTTCCTGTAGTCGCCATCAATGGCTCGATTATGTGATGTGTCCTCATTGAGATGGATAAATGTGTGTGTGTGTGATATTTATTGGCGGTCTCTCCAGCATTGTGTTCTCCTGAGAACTTTCCTCAGCGTGGTCTAATGCTGAAAGTTTACTTTTGTTCCTGCTGCAATAACAAAAGGCCTTTTAAGTCTGACTGGAAAATCTTTAGGAGAAATTGGCTCCTCTATCGAGGGGCGGTCGTATTGATTCTCGCCCCTGGCTGGCGCTGCTAAAAAGATGGATAGATTTGTGTGAGCTGAGGAGCATTGTGTGTTCTCGACGAGCCGCGAACGCTTTAAAAACACGCCACGACGTGTGCGGCGTTTATGAGCTCGGCTGACAGGGACAAATGCGTCCGAGGCTCTCCGTGTGTCTGCTTTGCTGTCGGAGTAAATGAAATCTCTTTAAAGCGGTTCCTGCGCTGACACGCACAGGCCTTGTCAATTACTTAACTTGTCTTGCCTAGTTAGCCTCACAGTTTACCTGATGCCGCCGCTCTGGAGAGCCGCTCGAAGGGTCGCGTTGCTTCGGATAATTGCTTCACTGTCTTTACTCGAGCTTTAGTCTGCTAAAGTCAGACACACACTACATGCCTCTGCGTTTGTGGTCTTTAACACATTTAGAGCTCATATCAGTGTAAACTAAAAAAAAAAAACAGCTACTTAAACATTTTTAAATTTTTATTTATTTTAACTTAATATAAAATAACTAAAACTGAAATAAAAATAATATAACAACTGTATGTTATGACAAAAAATCCAAACAAATTATTTAAAAAATATAAAATATTTAAAAATAAATATGCACAACAAAATGACTAAAAATTAACTCAAATTAAATTAAATCTAAAAATAAAAATGACTAAAAATACTAAAATAGTATGTAAAATAGTAAAAATATCAATTCAAATGAAAACAGAATTAATATATATGAATTCATATAATTTATTAGCATGTTTTTGTATGATCTACTTCAGAGACAAAAGAAATTATTTAAAATAAAAACAAAAAAATGCATAATCAAATTACCACAATCAACTGAAAATAAATCTAAATCTAAAAATAATTAAACACATTAATAAATGCAATAGTAAAATTTAAATGAAAACAAAATCTATAATAATAATAAAAATAATAATAATAATAATAATAATAATAATAATTCACATAGTAAAATTAAAATGGAAACACAAAAAAAAAAAAAAAAAAAATAATAAAAACCACAACAGTAAAATTAAAATGGACATATAAATAAATAAATAAATAAATAAATAAATAAATAAATAAATAAATAATAATTATTATTCATAAAAACTGCAGTATTCATATAATCTAATTTATTAGCATGTTTTTGTATGATCTGCTCCAGAGATAAAATATTTAAAAACAAATGCATAACACAATTAATGAAATTAAATCAAAATTTAAAAATAAAAATTATACTAAAAATAGTATGTAAAATAGACAAATGAAAATGAAAATCCAATATTTTTTTTTTTACAATATTAATAAACACTATAATAGTAAAATGAAAATGGAAATAATATATATATATATATATATATATATATATATATATATAAAAAGATCAAAATAATAATTATTAATAAAAACTACAGTAGTATATCAACTTCACTCTACTAGAAATTGATAATAAATTTCCAATATCAATTAAATTTGAAACATCATATCATGCGTTTTGGCAAATTAGTAACTAATTCATATGAATTCATATAATCTCATTTCTTAGCATGTTTTTGTATGATCTGCTCCAGAGACAAAACTATTTATTTAAAATATATAAAATATTTAAAAAACAAATATTAATTACTAAAAAAATGTAAAAAATTAAATATTAATAAAAATACTATGAAAAATCTTAATAATAATAATAATAATAATAATAATAATAATAATAATAAATTCCCATAGTACAATTAAAATGGAAACATAAAAAATAAAATATTAATAACAATAACAATAACAGTAAAATTAAAATGGACATACAAAAATTAAATAAAACATCATTAATAAATAATAAAATATCATAATATAATCTAATTTATGAGCGTTGCTTAGTTACTTTGCACGTAAATTAATGTCACAATGTTATTATTTGTTTTTTACTCCCTAAAAAAGTAACTAATTACGTTACTTAGTCACTTTTTATGTAATGCGTTACAACATTGCGTTGCTCCTTAAAAAAGTAACTAATTGCGTTAGTTACTTTTCATGTAAAGTAATGCGTTACAATATTGCGTTACTCCCTAAAAAAGTAACTAATTACGTTACTTAGCTACTTTTCATGTAAAGTAATGTTACAATATTGCGTTACTCCCTAAAAAAGTAACTAATTACGTTACTTAGCTACTTTTCATGTAAAGTAATGTTACAATATTGCGTTACTCCCTAAAAAAGTAACTAATTACGGTACTTAGTTACTTTTTATGTAAAGTAATGCGTTACAATATTGCGTTGCTCCCTAAAAAAGTAACTAATTGCGTAACTTAGTTACTTTTCATGTAAAGTAATGTTACAATATTGTGTTACTCCCTAAAAAAGTAACTAATTGCATTAGTTACTTTTCATGTAAAGTAATGCGTTACAATGTTGCGTTACTCTCTAAAAAAGTAACTAATTACGTTACTTAGCTACTTTTCATGTAAAGTAATGCGTTACAATGTTGCGTTACTCTCTAAAAAAGTAACTAATTACGTTACTTAGTTACTTTTCATGTAAAGTAACGCGTTACAATGTTGCGTTACTCCCTAAAAAAGTAACTAATTGCGTTACTTAGCTACTTTTCATGTAAAGTAATGTTACAATATTGCGTTACTCCCTAAAAAAGTAACTAATTGCATTAGTTACTTTTCATGTAAAGTAATGCGTTACAATGTTGCGTTACTCTCTAAAAAAGTAACTAATTACGTTACTTAGCTACTTTTCATGTAAAGTAATGCGTTACAATGTTGCGTTACTCCCTAAAAAAGTAACTAATTACGTTACTTAGTTACTTTTCATGTAAAGTAATGTTACAATATTGTGTTACTCCCTAAAAAAGTAACTAATTGCATTAGTTACTTTTCATGTAAAGTAATGCGTTACAATGTTGCGTTACTCTCTAAAAAAGTAACTAATTACGTTACTTAGCTACTTTTCATGTAAAGTAATGCGTTACAATGTTGCGTTACTCCCTAAAAAAGTAACTAATTACGTTACTTAGTTACTTTTCATGTGAAGTAATGTTACAATATTGTGTTACTCCCTAAAAAAGTATCTAATTACGTTACTTTTTATGGAAAGTAATACGTTACAACATTGTGTTGCTCCTTAAAAAAGTAATGCGTTACAATATTGCGTTACTCCCTAAAAAAGTAACTAATTACGTTACTTAGCTACTTTTCATGTAAAGTAATGTTACAATATTGCGTTACTCCCTAAAAAAGTAACTAATTACGTTACTTAGCTACTTTTCATGTAAAGTAATGTTACAATATTGCGTTACTCCCTAAAAAAGTAACTAATTACGGTACTTAGTTACTTTTTATGTAAAGTAATGCGTTACAATATTGCGTTGCTCCCTAAAAAAGTAACTAATTGCATTAGCTACTTTTCATGTAAAGTAATGCGTTACAATGTTGCGTTACTCTCTAAAAAAGTAACTAATTACGTTACTTAGCTACTTTTCATGTAAAGTAATGCGTTACAATGTTGCGTTACTCCCTAAAAAAGTGACTAATTACGTTACTTAGTTACTTTTCATGTGAAGTAATGTTACAATATTGTGTTACTCCCTAAAAAAGTATCTAATTACGTTACTTAGTTACTTTTTATGGAAAGTAATACGTTACAACATTGTGTTGCTCCTTAAAAAAGTAATTAATTGCGTTAGTTACTTTTCATGTAAAGTAATGCGTTACAATGTTGTGTTACTCCTTAAAAAAGTAACTAATTGCGTTGCTTAGTTACTTTTCATGTAAAGTAATGTTACAATATTGCGTTACTCCCTAAAAAAGTAACTAATTACGTTAGTTACTTTTCACGTAATGCGTTACGTTTCGTTATTCTCTAAAAAGTATCTAATTACGTTACTTTTCATGTAAAGTAATGTGTTATGCGTTACAATATTGCGTTACTCCCTAAAAAAGTAACTAATTGCGTTACTTAGTTACTTTTCATGTAAAGTAGTGTTACAATATTGCGTTACTTCCTAAAAAAGTAACTAATTACATTGCTTAGTTACTTTTCACATAAAATAATGCGTTACAATGTTGCTTTACTCCCTAAATTAAGTAACTAATTCATGTAAAGTAAGCATTGCAATACTTTTGTGTTACTTTTTAGATCTGAGCGGGACTTGCTTGTTTGTTTTTAATATATATAAAAAAATATATATTTTTAGCAAATGTAAAAGCCCTTTCACACCATGCATTACTTTACTAATTACTTTTAAAAAAAAGTAATCTGATTACGTTACTTGTAATGCGTTACCCCCAGCACTGGTTATCATAGCAATAAAGGTCAAATATGACCGTTTCTGAAGAGCGATTGATTCATAGAGGTTTTGGAGCAGGATCAGTAAGCCGCTGGTGTTCTGCGAGGGTAAGTGAGGTTGTGTTGTATTTAAGGCTAGGTGTTTTGCAGACGGTAATGGATTGGTTTATCTGGAGGCAGAGCGTTGTGATGCTTCTTAATGTCCTCTAATAGAATGCAGCTCTTTCTGATAGAAACGCAGATTCATTTGAATGCGGGATTCTTCTCTCTGCGTTTGTTTTGATTTTCAGGTGTCGCCCGGTCACAGTGTTCGACTCCCTGCTGCTTAAACGCTCAAATAATGCTTTAGCATTTATTTCAAGGACATGCGGAAACACGGACGCGTTTTGCAGATGGAGTTTGAGACTCCTCAAAGGTGCGATCGGCTGTTTACGGATAAATAATTGTATCAGGATGCGGATGAGGAGGAATTAAACCCCGCGGCCCTTTCGGGGTCTGAGACCGAATGCAATCAATCAATCAATAACGGATAACAGCGATACACAGCCCTGCTGGTGGGAATATTAATTAAAGCACGTCTGAACACCAGAAACAAGCGTTTCGACTCTTTCTGTGAGATAATGGCCTTATCAGACCTCGGCGAAAGCGTTTTTCATCCATCATTCCCGCTCTACAACAAACACATCGTTTATTCGGCCGGAGAAGCTGCTCTACATATTGATAAATGCTCTAATTGAGTTTGATACAAAGAGCAGAGCAGATATCAGACGCTTTACTAGCAGAATGAACAATGGCTTTAAGTCGTTTAATCGCTGCTACCGACGAAAACTAATCGTCTGTCCTCAGTGAAAGATGAAATCACAGACGCTCGCAACTTATGTGACCCTAGACTACAAAACCAGTCATAAGGGTCAGTTTTTTGTTCAAATTAAGATGCATGCATCATCTGAAGGCAGAATAAAAAGCTTTGCATTGATGTATGGTTTGTTAGGATAGGACAATATTCTGAAAATTGAGAAAATCACCCTTTAGAGTTGTCCACATGAAGTTCGTAGCAATGCATTTTACTAATTAAATGTTAGAAATTTACAAAACATCTTCATGGAGCATGATCTTAATTTTTAAATTTAGTTTTGGCATAGAAGAAAAATTTACATTTATGACCCATACAATGTATTTTTGGCTATTGCTGTAAAGGTTTTGTGCTCCAGGGTCAAAAAGTGAATAATTTGGGTAATAATTTGAGTGAATAATATGGTTGCCAAATCCGCATTTTTCCCACGGAATTGGGCTAAATTTAAACTCTTGCAGTTGGTTGATTTATTTATTTATTTTTTATTTTTTCATGGTTTAAAGGTTTGAAATATTGCATAAATTGCATTATTGGAAACATTTTGCATTTGCATTTTTGGATCATTTTTTTTTTTTTTAATGTCTGTATTTTTTATTATATTATATTATATTATATTATATTATATTATATTATATTATATTATATTATAGGGTTGCCAAATCCACATTTTTCCCATGGAATTGGGCTAAATTTAAACTGTTGCAGTTTTTTTTTTTTTTTTTTTTTTTTTGGTGGGTTAAAGGTTTGAAATATTGCATAAATTGCATTATTGGAAACATTTTGCATTTGCATTTTTGGATCATTATTTTTTTTTTTTTTAATGTCTGTATGTTTTATTATATTATATTATATTATATTAAAGGGTTGCCAAATCTGCATTTTCCCCATGGAATTGGGCTAAATTTAAACTGTTGCAGTTGGTTGATTTTTTTTTCGTGGGTTAAAGGTTTGAAATGGCATTATTGTATAGAAACATTTTGCATTTGCATTTTTGGATCTTTTTTTTTTTTTTTTTTTTTGAATATCTATATTATATTATATTATATTATATTATATTATATTATATTATATTATATTATATTATATTATATTATATTACGTCTTTTGTGCATTTTATTTCCAGACAGGATTATTATTATTTTTTTTCTCAAATATTGTTAATTATTATATATATATATATATATATATATATATATATATATATATATATATATTATATTATATATATATATATATATATATATATATATATTTAAATATTTTAAATGGCTGTATTTAAAAATGTATACGTTATATCATATTGTATTATATTATAATAGTTATTAGTATTGAGATACTATTGTAGTTTTTAATTAATTTATTTTTTATTTTATTTATTCTTTTTTTTTTTTTTTTTTTTTTTTTTAGTTTTAGTAATTACTGATTTTCATAATTTTGTTTTTGTCTTTTCTTTGTCTGTTTTATATTATATTATATTATATTATATTATATTATATTATATTATATTATATTATATTATATGACGTCATTTGTACATTTTATTTCCAAACAGGATATTTATTTTTTTTTTTTAGCTGCATCAGGCTTGGTCCTTTTTTGAATAAAATAATGGTATAAAATTAGAGTAGTACAATAAATAAATAAATAAAAAGGAGATTTTAGCCAAAAATTACCATTCTGTCATTAATGACTTATTATCATGTTGTCTTAAAAGACTTTCTTCTGTGGAAGTCGCTTTGAGAACAAAACAACATTTGAGCCCAAAATATTTTCTTTTGTGTTAAACCCAAGAACGATCCAGTGGTTTGTAATGAGTAATTAATGACACAGTGATTATTTATGCCTGAAATATACTTTTAAGTTGATTTATTTGACTATTTTGACTGTACACTGTTGTGTTATTATAATTATTATTATTATTAGCTGTACTTTATTTAATTACTTTCCAAATAGATCTTCAATGTAAGAGAAGATGCTTTGCAAATGATTTGTTGATGTCAAAGGTCATGTGACCAATTAAGCAGTGTTTTGACAAACATTCATCTGATGAACAGATCTAAATTTAAAGTTGAAAATCACTGGAAAGTTGTATTTCAGTCAGAAATCATCATTCTGTCATCGTCCTGTCATTACAAACATGAATAATTGACTTTCTTCTGTTGAACGCAAAAGAACTTTGGGAGGCGAACAACTTTGCTTCCCAAAATATCTCCTTTTGTTTAAAAGAAGAAAGACAGTCATGCGGGTTTGTAATGATAATGAGGAAATATTCATTTTTGGGTGAAATAAATAGATCTTCAAGATGGGAGAAAACGCGTCTCTAATGGTTTGTTAATGATGTTAGAGGTCATGCATCTAATTAAACAGTGTTTTTGAGGACAAATCCAGCTGTCATACTTCTGTCTGAGAAACAGATCCCAACTCAAGTTAATATTTACTTTTATTTTGTACAAATGTTCAAATGTGGTGCCTTTGTCAGTCATTTCAGATGCCATTGGTCTTTTGACATCAGTTTAAACACAAATATAGGTGTTATATTACTACTGACTAAAATTAGGCCTGTTCAGTTGTGGTTATATGATCTAATTACAATGTTTTTGAGATAACTGCAAGACTTTTATTTTATTATTATTATTATTATTTTTTTTTTTTTTTGCACAAATGGTTATTATTATATATATAGTTATTATTATTATTATTATTATTATTATTATTATTATTATTATTATTATTTTATTAATTATTATTATTATTATTTTAAATGTATTGTTACATTTAAATGCATAAAGAAGGTAGTTAAAGTTTCTCATAAAATAAAATGAAATAAAATCATTTTTATTAAATATACAAACTAAAGGCTTGTAGGTTTCAGTGACTGCAGTATTGTATTTCATTTTATATTTAATTGTTTAAAAAAAAAAAAAAAAAAATATATATATATATATATATATATATATATATATATCTGTACACATTATATTACATTAATG